>JAFEMH010002289.1:0-150000 GCA_022495995.1 Adenophora triphylla var. japonica | reverse complement strand
GCGACTATCTTGGCATCAAGCAAAGTCGGAATCGGAAAAACCAATGATCTCAAGATGATCCGACTTTGTATATGTAAGCATGTAGTTCTTCGTGTTTTGCAAGTATCTCATCACTCTTTTGGCTGCAACCCAATGTTCTCTTCCCGGATTGGATTGATATCGCCCAAGCATGCCAACAATAAAGGCAAGATCTGGGCGAGTATAGACTTGTGCATACATTAGGCTTCCTACTGCCGATGCGTAAGGGATATTTTCCATATACTTGGATTCAAGATTATTTTTAGGACATTGATTTAGACTGAACTTATCTCCCTTAGAGACCGGGGTGTCATGTCGTTTACAATTCTCCATGCTAAATCTTTGTAATACCTTCTCTATATAGCTCTTTTGTGATAATTCTAGCATACCCCGTGAGCGATCACGATGTATTTGGATTCCCAATACAAAAGAAGCTTCTCCAAGATCTTTCATCTCAAATTTGTTTGAGAGAAATTTCTTGGTTTCCTTAAGAAGGTCCTTATCATTACTAGCAAGTAAAATGTCATCCACATATAAGACCAAAAATATAAATCTACTCCCACTGAACTTATGGTACATACAATCTTCACCAAGATTCATTTCAAAGGCAAATGAAAGAATAACTTCGTTAAATTTTAAGTACCATTGACGAGATGCTTGCTTGAGCCCATAAATGGATTTCTTAAGTTTACAAACTAGTTGACTAGTTTGATCCGAATCAGTCACCATTTTTGGTTTCTTCATATAGATAGTTTCCTCAATGTCGCCATTGAGAAAAGCTGTCTTTACATCCATTTGATGAAGCTCAAGGTCAAAATGTTCCACTAAAGCCATAATGATCCTAAAATCATTTTTAGAGGATACCGGTGAAAATGTTTCTTTGTAATCAATGCCTTCTTTTTGAGTAAATCCTTTAGCGACAAGACGAGCCTTATGTCTTTCCACATTCCCTTGTGAATCTCTTTTGGTCTTAAAGATCCATTTACATCTGATGGGTTTCACATTCTTAGGTAATGGGATAAGATCCCAAACTTCATTATCATTCATGGATTTTAACTCTTCATTTATGGCATCAATCCACTTATGAGAATTTGGACCACTAATGGCTTCATGGAAGGTGATTGGCTCATCTCCCACTAAACCTAACGGTTCCTCATTCTCGGCAAGATATACATCATAATAATCCGGTATAGCACTCCTTCTTGCTCTATTAGATCTTCTTAATGGCACCGGTTCTTCTTGATTTTGAGGGTGTTAAATTTCCTCATCAACATTTTCATGTTGTTCATTAATAGGAGAATTAACGTCATTTTGAATATTATGTTCTTATCGAATTTCAGGCACAACTGCTTGATTTTTGATAGGAACTATAGGAAGAGGTATAGAAACGAATTCCTCTTCCATTTCTTCAAATTCAAAATTACTATTCAAATTTTCCCTTCTAAATTCAACATCCTCAAAGAACCTAGCATTTCTCGTCTCGAAAAAGGTTCTAGTTTTTGGGTCATAAAATTTATATCCCCTAGATCTTTGAGAATACCCTACAAAATAACTACTAACTGTCTTAGCGTCCAACTTTCCTTCGTTAGGTCTATAAGGCCTAGCTTCTACGGACAACCCCAAACATGAAGATGATTAAGGGACGGTTTCTTCGGTCCATAATTCATAAGGGGTTTTGTCAGTAGCTTTTGAAGGAGCTCTATTAAGTAGGTAGGTTGCGGTTTTCAAAGCATCGCCCCATAATGAGTGAGGTAAAGAAGTACAAGAAACCATGCTTCTTACCATATCCTTAAGGGTTCTATTATGTCTCTCGGCTACACCATTCATGCTAGGTGTCCCCGGCATGGTGTAGTGAGGGACAATCCCACACTCTTCCAAATAGCGAGCAAAAGGATCCGGACGTTGTTCTCCCGAACCGTCATTTCGACCGTAGTATTCACCACCACGATCGGATCTAACGTTCTTAATAGTCTTTTCAAGTTGATTTTCAACTTCGGTTTTAAAAGACTTGAAAACGTCCAATGATTGAGACTTTTCATGAAGCAAATAAATGTATCCATAACGAGAGAAGTCATCTATGAATGTAATAAAATATGTTTGCCCGTTCCATGAAGGGGTAGGGAACGGTCCACATATGTCCGTATGAATTAGTTCTAAGACTTTTGTAGCTCTCAAGGATTCATTTTTGTTTGTACTATTCGTAAATTTTCCCTTAAGGCATTCAATACAAAAGTTATTTTTCGGAGTATCAAGCTTATGTAGTATTCCCTCGGACACAAGCTTGTCAATTCTCCTTTTGGAGATATGACCCAAACGCCTATGCCACAAGGTATAAGAGTTTTTACTTGAAAACTTTCTTTTATGCCTCGAGAGTTAGTTTCATTATTATGGGACTCATTTAATGAATTGACTGTGTCAAGTAAATATAAATTATCAATGTAAGACAAAGAACTAGTACCAAAAAGCTTTGAATCAAAATATAAATTGCATTTATTATTACCGAAGATGCAAGAATAACCTTCTCGATCCAATGTAGTGACGGAAATTAAATTCCGTCTAAATGAAGGAATAATAAATACATTGTTCAAAACTAAGAAGTATCCAGTACTTAAGGATAATCTATAAGTCCCTATGCCTTCCACCTCTACCGGCTTTCCAGCTCTCATATAGATGAATCTTTCACCTTCATTAGGCGTTCGATAGTTCAGGCAACCCTGCATACATGAACTTATGTGAGTAGTTGCACCGGAGTCTAACCACCATGTATACGAAGGAATTGAAACTAAATTAGCTTCAGTACAAACAAAGCTAAATGACATACCTTTCTTAATTCGCCATTGGTGATACTTAGGGCAGTCGGGCTTCATGTGAGTGGGGTCCTTGCAAAAGAAGCACTTTTTCACTTTTTGATCATTTGATGATCCCTTAGGCTTCTTTGTTGCAACCGCAATCTCCTTACCTTTTCTCTTAATTCCACGAGAAGAGGTAGATGCATAATGTGCACTTTCGGGTTTGGTGTGTTTCAACCTATCTTCTTCCTCCGTGACATGTGAAATCAATTCATTAATATTCCACTTGTCCTTTTGACAATTATAGGTCGTTTCAAAATGACCAAATTGTGAAGGAAGAGAAATTAAAGCCAAATGCACAAGCAAGTCTTCCGACAAGTCCAACTTGAGTGCTTTTAATTTCGTTGATAGATGAAACATTTCCATTATGTATTTTCTTAGGTTTCCGGTGCCCTTATACCTCATGGAAACAAGCTTCCTCAAGGTAGCACTTGTTTCCGATTTAATGCTTTTTGCAAAGCGTTGTTCTAGGGCATCTAGGAAACCTTTTGCACCATCATCCTCGGAGACACTGTTCAGAAATGTCTCCGGGACTGCATTCTTAATTATGCTTAGGCTGGCGCGATTAGAACGCTTCCACCTCTCTGAACTCAAGCGGTCTTCCGCAGTGCTTTTATCAGTTAGAGGGGCAGGAGCTTGTTCTCTTAATGCGAGGTCAAGGTCCAAACAGCCTAAGACCATAATAATCTTGTTTTTTCAAGTTTTAAAGTTTGTCCCGGTTAGCAAAGGAATTGAGTTTAAGGCAGTAGTAACAGATGAAACACTGATCAAATCTGAATGAAGAGAACAAAAGAATGAAACAAAACATATATAAGAAACTACACAATGATTAATTATATCAAAATGAATTCCATCATAATAAAAGATAATCAATATGACATCAAGACTAATCTTTGGATTGCGAATTGACTCACAATTTGATTTATCTTAGGGTAAACAAATAACTTAAACAACACACTTTAGATACTTGACTTCCTTTGGGCCGGATCAAGTACAAAAATATGTCCTAAAGTTTAAGGTACTTGTTGCCCGATAATAAAGAATATAAACAATTCACTTTAAACACCCGCCTTCCTTTGGGATGGCTCACAGCGTTTAAAATGACCAAAAGTTTAGTTCAATTATTACCCTATGAATGCAAATACTTAATCAATAACAAGGTCTCCTTTCGGAAACAAGCATGTTATCACATATCAATATTTACATTCATCACTTTAACAAATTTGTATTTAAATAACGTAAATTGCTTTGGCAACAATATTATTTAAACAATGAATAAATTTGTTTAAGCATATAATTAATCATACTTTAGGGCACTTAAGATTTTAAAGTAATTTATGAAAATTTAAAGGCAAACAAACAAATGAAATTTATTATTAAAATATAGTATCTTTTTGTTCTACCCGTCCATTCTTAAAGTTTGATAACTTCAAGAACCACCGAAGCGCGACTGGTGTCCAGATACTATAATTTACTAACAAATTTTCACAAAATTCTGGGCAAAAACCCAAAAATCTCTCTTCCATGGCCAGAGCACGACTCGTGCCCACGAGCACGAATGGGGCACGAGTGGAAATGAAGTGCGTGGTATTAATCAGAACGGTTGGGAAGCTTGGAAACGAGTCGTGGGCACGAATGACCAAAAGGGGCACGACTCGTGCTAAAAGGCACGACTCGTGACCAGTGCCCAGATTTATGAAACGTTGCCATTTAAACACACTGTATTACGACTGGAATAAAAGGGCACGACTCGTGCCCAATAGCACGACTCGTGCCCACTGTCCAGATTGGTGAAAAGTCACCATTTTATGAACAGTTTTGAACCAAATAGAGAGAGCCATACCATACCGCGGGGGGCTACGCCCCCCGCACCCCCCTTTGTGATCTGATACCAATCTACATGACGGCTAGGCCCGCGCCCTTGGAGGGCGCCGGGCCCTTTGCCAGGACATCAAGCCATAACATTCAATTAGACTATCAATTCTTAACTTAATGGTGAATCAATATTCAACCAAAGCAAGTAGATTCGCATACTCACATCACATTTTAAAATGCGTGGCTATGCAAATGAACAAACTCACAACGCATCCAAGGATGGTGGCTATGTTCAAAAATGGGATAATCTTACATTAAGAATTGAAAGCCTTTTGAGTAAATTTATAATTTAGAAGTAACATAATACTCTAGAATCTGAATTAGAGTATGACAATAATTCAAGAACACATGATGAACATGGAATCTTTTCAAGAAATAAAAGCATAAGGCTTTACAAGAAACTCAAACTCAATCTAGTATATGAGTAGGCTCTGATACCAATTGTTGGAACATAAATGATCCATCAAACAATGAATCGTCTCACAAATAGATTAAGAATGAGAAGAAGATGAAGAAGAAAAAGAAGACGGAAGCGTGTACCTTGTGATTCCATGATTATGTTCTTTAGTCTTGTTCTTGAGAAAATATGAAGATAGTCATTATGTAGGAAGAGTAGATCTTCTAAATGATGTGTGCCCTTTACTCTCTTTAGTTTTCAAGTACTTAGGAAGAGTTTTGACTGAATGAGAATGTAAAATAACTAGTGAATTCATAGGCTTGATGGATAGGCCTTTATATAGGAATCCAAGGGGCACTTCATTTAGGGACTACACCTATTGATATATAAGACATTACCATTATGCCAATCATTTAATGGTATACTTATATTATGAAATTCTACATATTATATTATATCCTATACTTCGTATTAATCATTATAATATTGATCACTACTTTATTAAGTACTTTCACTAATAATATATGTTTATATAATCCATGTTCTAACAATATATATATATATATATATATATATATATACTCCCTCCGTCCCATAAAACCTTACCCGATTAATACGAACTCAGTTCAACCAAGTTAAACTTTGACCAAACTTTAATATCAATTTACTTATCATAATAAAAATCTAAAAATTGTTATCCATAAAATAACCAAATGATTTATCAATAGCAATTATTAAAATTTCATTAGAATGAATAGATTGATATTAAAGTTTGGTCAAAGTCGGCGTCGGTTGACTTGGCACTATTCAAAATGGGGAAGGTTTTCTGGGACGGAGGGAGTATATGTTAAGTTAGTTATCATAACTAAACTCCAAAAAATGTTATGGGAGTATTTTCAGTTATGATTCTTTAATAAGTTTCAAATTTTTATAATAATACTTATTTTTTCTAAAATCAGTAATAAAAATTAAATTAAATTTATTATTCAAATTAAGATGGCATTTCAGGTTCAAATAAAATACTACTGTATAAATATTGCTATCAACATCCAACTAAGCGTCTCTCTACTATCTACTATGGCAACATCAATATTCATTGTCAGGAGAGGTCGCCCGAGTAAAAAGAAAAAAAGAAAAAAAATCGTCGGAGTTGGTTGCCGGATTTGATGGTTGCCGGAGTCATTTATCGGAGAAGATGGGGAGGGTGACCTAAGGTGATGGTGGTTGTGTAAGTACCCAAATCTGGCTCATGCCTTCCGGTTAAATTTCCCGGCAATTTCGGTAAGTTTCCCGGTAATTCCCCGGACCTTCCTAGTGTTCCGGAAATATTCCGGAACTGTTCCAAATTAATTATAGGCTGAAAGGGAAGCTTCCCAATTAAGAAACACATTTTTCTTAATTTGGGAAACTTCTAGAAATTGCCGCCTTGCATGGTTCTAGAAAAATGCTGAGTCATAAGGGATAATGTCGCACGGCTGCATTAGCTCGAGGTCCCCAGCCGCACGGCTTCATTGACGATTTCCAGACTGCCTATAAATAGAGCCCTCCTCTACCCATTTTAATCATGAACAAAAGGCATCACTCACTCATAATACGAAAAAGTCCTCCCAAAGAGCTGCTGGAAGTCCAAGAAGGTGAAGAAGAAGGCCAAGAAGTCACCTCCCTCCTCCTTGAAGACCCCAAGATCAAGTCCTCCTCCTAGCTCCGTCCAAAGAAGAAGAGGAAGCCATTGGTAACCTTGCACGCCCTAACCTTGCATCTTAAATTGCTTTATGTGATTATACTTGCTCATAGCATTTCATACATTGCATTTATCTTGCTTGAGACTTGGTAGTTTATCATAAAGATCATATCTTTATCCCCTTTCCCCCTTTGCACAATTAGGCATCCTTTGCCATTAAAAATGTAATCTTTGAATGAAAGGTGCATCCTTTGCACCTAAAAACCCCATTTTTCCATAAAAATGTAATCTTTATGCATTCTTTGCATATTCAAATCCCAATTTCTTCATAAAAATGCATCATTTGCATAAAAATCATGTCTTTATGCATCCTTTGCAAATAAAGATCATTTCTTTAAATCAAATGCATCCTTTGCAACTCAAAAATGTCATCTTTTCATTAAAAATGTCATTTTTACATGCATTCCCCCATTCCCCCATTAGTAACCTCGGAACGGACCGGTGTAAAAGATCCTATCTTTACATCGTTCCTTCCATAAAGGTTTCATAATCTCTTTAGAAAGGGACACCTTTGAACCCTATATCTCCGATTATCACTTAAGACGAGTATGAAGCATCTATACGAGCTCGACCATCTTAAAGTGTAGGATTGATGGGCTAAGGACCCTCCTTTTCTAAAGAACCTCATCTTTGACTATAAAGAGAGTCATTCTCTCGATCACGCAAGCCCCGAGGTCTAAAAAAAGCGATGATCACAAGTCCAAGATGAGGACGGGATCATAATCTCGAATACATAAAATCCAAGAAATCCCGAGCGACAACCAACAAATGGTTTGTACGTCCGGAAGACGACTTGGGACATTCCCTCCTTATTTTTAACACATGCACACAAGAAAGCACGCAAGCAAGCACGATTAATGGGATCTTGGGAGACTTGCTCCGGCAAGGCACTTTGGGTGAACGACGACCCGTTCTTCCCAAGGGGTAACTTAACCTCCGAACCCATAAAAATCCTTTTTTTCAAAGTTTTGAGGAAATCAAAATGGCGTGGCGACTCCGTTTTTCAAATTAAATCGGATGTCTTCAAACTCGCGTGAATCCAACAAAACAAAAAAAAATTTGGGCACACATTCACAGTTTGGCGACTCCGCTGGGGAACAACCCAAAGGAGAAAAGCTTTATTTTCAAAACAAAAAAAAAATCGATACTCGATATATAGGTGGAAACCACTTACCCTTCCTGTACACTCCCTGATGTGGGAGTTGGGATAACCGGTGGTTTAACAATCCCACGTACCAGTATCCCTTTTCAAAAAAAAAAATTTTGAAAAAAATAAAATAAAAAGAAAGCTTTTCCCTTTGAGCAGGTTAGACTCCCGTCGCTGATTTCATTAATCATGCTTGCTTTCTTTACCTTGCATTGCATCATTTGCATCTTAGAATCTGTGCATACTTTGAACGGGAAACAACCCGAAAAATAGCAAAGAAGTGGAACCTGGAAAATTGATCCATGCAGTTGTACGGCTCAATCCTCCTTGGATTCTGATCGGGCGACCTCAGTGGCAATTCCACCAGGAAAAATCATGGTTAATCTGGCAGTCCTAGCAGCTTGGGGCTACTCGGCTCCATGATTTGGCCCAGGGCTCCCAAAAAAGTTACGTGCTTACGTGTTGCATTTTCCCCGTCCCAAAAATCATTCCTTTAAAACACATTTATGAAAATCTCTGTTTTAACTCAAAAAGGAACATTTTTAGGAGACCGCACACTACGCGCACGATATATCACGTACACTTTGCACGCACGTCCTTCAAACCCGAGGGTGGTTCCAGTGCGATCACGGACGGCCTTACGATGCTCCGGGCGCGCACGGAATCATCCCAACCTCCCATGGCGGCCGGTGTCGACCAATGCACGGTCAGGTATCACACGTTTCAAAACCGTGACTTTTGGTTGGTTTTTGGTCTAGTCCGTGTCATATAGCCCATTGCATACCCTCGTAAAGGTCAAGCCTTAGTTCATAACGGAAGCCAAGATTTTCGCTCAAGCGGAACTACGCCAAAATTCCGACAAGGAAAAATTGGCGAGATCTTGACTCCGACATTGACTTTGACCTTGACACACGGAATGCGTAAGAGTCGAGACCGAGTCCTTGCCAAAAATTCAAAGATCTTTCGCTCAGCGAAGCTACGCCAAAATTCCGACAAGGAAAAATTGGCAAGATCTTGACCCGGCATTGACTTCGATTCGACTCACGCCGGCGTATGCAACGAAGTTCAATGTGACACTTTGTGTCATCCGGCTTTTACCGCCTGACCCATGCCTATTATTTTCTCGGACATTACCGAAAGTCAAAACGTCATTCGCTCAAGCGAAATTCTGCCAAAATTCTATCAAGGCAGAAAGACGAGAACTTTCCCGGTATTGCCTTGACTATAATCCGCATCGCTCGTGCGTTAAAAGGTCCTATGACCCGCTAGACCCGTTAGGAGCGTTCTTTACTCTCGGTCGGTGGGATCCGTGTGCCCTATAGGACCCTCGCCGGGGCATCCACCTGGGAGGTCGAAATACGGGTGGAATACGTGGGGCTTATAGACGTAGTGACGGAACCCACTGATCCAGAATCTAGAGTAGTTGCGAAAAAGAAGGGCAAACCCCCTTTTCCAACCAAATAGGAATTAATAAAAGACATGATTTTAAGTAAACTTGAACAATTAATGTAATCATAATTGCATTTTCCTATCTCTGATATCCCTAATCGAGACCTTCTCGATCCGATTTCCGATTTTTCCTATCCCGACCTTTCATGGTCAAATCCCTAATCGAGACCTCCTCGGTCCGATTTCCGATTTTCCTATCTCGACCTTTCATGGTCAAATCCCTAATTGAGACCTCCTCGGTCCAATTTCCGATTTCCCTGTCTCGACCTTTCATGGTCAAACCCTTAATTGAGACCTCCTCGGTCCGATTTTCGATCTTCCATCTCCCGACCTTTCATGGTCAAATCCCTAATCGAGACCTCCTCGGTCCGATCTTCAATTTCCAATCTTGACCTTTCAAGGTCTCATCTTTTCCGATCAATTAGGATTAAGAGAAAATGTGTTTTGAGTAAAACTTAAGCGATAAGTGCATGTTACTTGAGCCTTCAGCCTAAACACCTACCTTCGAGTCTAAACCTTACCTTATCTCCGAGCCTAAACCTTGCCTATCCCTTTTCCGCAGCGAGAAAGAAGTGTGCGAGAATACCGGGTCAGCAGCTTTTCAGTGCAGAAAACCTTAGGCAGAATCGTCAAAAAGTCAGAATGACAGATTTGACAGAAAACAGTGAGGGTGCAGGAAATCAGATGGTTAGGAAGGAAGAGTTAGTCCTGGCTTTGGAAAGCGCCCATAAGGTTCATCAGGAACAGCAAGCCATGCTTATCGACGCACTCCGTCGTCATGGAATTCAGGTAACAGTTGAGTCAAACGGTTCTCTGGTGGTAGTTGAAGATGAGATTTCAGAAACAGTGATTTCAGTCCCTTCATCCTATAACCAAGACCTTCCATCCTACAGCCAATACCTTTCCCCATCCATGTGCAATCCCTTGC
This sequence comes from Adenophora triphylla var. japonica, assembly GCA_022495995.1. NCBI lineage: Eukaryota > Viridiplantae > Streptophyta > Magnoliopsida > Asterales > Campanulaceae > Adenophora > Adenophora triphylla. The sequence continues at coordinate 139,596 of JAFEMH010002289.1, read as the reverse complement.
CAAGGACCACTCCTCCTCAGTCCTTTCCAATATCCCAGCTCATCAGGGCTTCATTGCCCTCAGTTCCTCGAAGCAGTTGGGCTTCACCCGCTTTGTCTCTCGGTTCCGGCCAATACCTGCCAGTCTATACTCCAGCTTCACATAATCAGTTCGAGCTATGTGGCTATGTTCTGAAGCCCCTATACCCACCTGAATGCAGTCATGAGTTGCCAAAATAAAATCTGGATGATTCAAGTTTCCAGCTGTCACCTACCGGACTTAATGAATTCCGGGCCACAGTTGCTAGTGGTTCCTCTACCGATAAGAGTCCTGCGAGTGCCGATAACTCGAGAGTCCCCGTTGACCCCCATGTGGCAATATTGATGGAACAAGTGAAACAAATGCAAGAGAATTTTGACTTCATGATGAGTATCAATACTCCCTTGACCCCAGACGTCGAACCTGGCAAGGAAATGACTCCACCAAGCATAACCCAATGCCACCAGCACCAAACAGCAACCGTACCCATATCAGCACCAGTTCCTCACAAAGGAAAGAGTGTCATAGCCTCCTTCAGCCAAATCCAACAATGGAACCAATCGGACAATGGGAATCCAAGTCTTGAGAACAACAATGTCTCCCGAAAACCCCACTCCCTTCATTTTGACAATGCGGAGAAGCCTTTAAGCAAGATTCTGGAAGAGCTGATGAAAGAAAAGCTGATAAAGCCACTGGAGAATTGGAAGCCCAAGAACCCCAACGTTCGGGTGGATGAGTCTAAGCATTGTCTTTTCCATCAATACCCTGGGCACGACACTGATGATTGCACCTATTTGAGGCATGAGATCCAGAAATTGATAGAAAAAGGGAAGCTCGAGAACCTCCATGGGCCAAAAACAGAAAGTTATGGTAAGAGGTCAATTCAGGAAGTGCAAGGTCAGAAACGTCAGCCTGATGATTTTGGGATGCCCATGAGCAAAGTTTTCGATGATTTGGTGAAGCGAGGCCTTCTCACACCCCTCGAGAATTATAAGCCAAGAAACCCCAGTAGAGTTGACAGGACCAAGTTCTGCGAGTACCACAAGCACTTTGGTCATGTGACAGACAAGTGTGTGGATCTGAAGAAAGAAATTCAGTGGCTGATCTACGAAGGAAAGCTCAAGTTACCTGGCAGTCCAACCCGCGAAGAGTAGCTAGTCTAGGGATTACCTATCCTTGAGTAAAAAAAAAAAGAAAAATAGTCTCTCAGTCAACCTTCGTAGGTTCTAGTACTTTTCTCTTTCAATCAAGTCCTCTACAGACATTGTATTTAATCTTTAATTTTCTATAAAAGAGTCTTCTTCTTTTCTTACTAGACTTAAGACATTATTTGCACACCTACATTACATTTAATGAAATAGTTTTATTTTAGATGATCACTTGCATTGCTCAACAAATAATCTCTCGAAATAATTAACGCTCTGATTAATCGGCGTGAGAAAGTCAACTAATGCCTTCCCCATACACTTTCCTTACCTCACAAAAGGCCTCCATCAAGCCATATACTTTCCTTACCTCATAAAAGCCTTCATCAAGCTATACGCTTCCCAAACCATGTCCTCACCTTCATCTTGACCAAGTCAACGACGGTGGCAACATCAAGGGACAACAAAAGGCCACTCAGCTTCGAAAGATTGACCCCGTGTCGACAACAATCTAGGAGCCTGCCTTCGACCTCAAGGATGTCAAAGAAAAATTCAAGTAGGGGTTCGCCTTGGCCCTCAAGTGCTTCAGAAAATAAAAAAAATATATAAAAAAAATGTAGTGCAAAAAGAGTAATGCCCAGCTAGGCTGAAAATCCCAAAAAAAGGGCAGTCTAGGCAAAAAACAGGGTTGCACATAAAAATGAAAAAAAATGAGGCCAAGGACCCAGCACTGCCAATCAAAAGCTTGATGGACAAGCAAAAATCAAAGCTCAGAGAATGAAAGTTGTCGATAACAATGGGGCGGTCGAAGCAAAGCCAGAAACATTTCATAAGCCTGTAGGCACGTGTAAATTCTTCTTCCCCAATGAAAGAGGAAGCAATCAGAAGCAGCCGTTCAAGAATGACTTGGTCAAGGAATCATTCCGAGGCCCACTCCTCATCATCATCTCATCCTAAGCCTTTTCACTAAAGGAACCACAAATCCCAAAGCCTGAAACAGTCCGGCCAAGGCCGAACTACGGCGACCTGAGCTCCTCACAATGAGGGGAACGTAGGCAACCAGAAATGGTCCGGTCAATAGTATATCCAAATTCCAGAAAACCCGGTCTCATCAATGATCTCTCCCATAGACACAGTCAGATTCCAGAAAACCCGGTCTCATCAATGACCTCCCTATACACAAACTTTTCTTTCACACCAGCCAACCTTGATCCGTGACATTGGTTGACTTTCTCCTCATGACTAATAAGAATGTTTTTTCATATCGAGATTAGTGGTTGAATAACCCGAACATTAATAAAGGGTTTTAAGCAATCTTGTGATCATTGTAAATAAAACAAGTTTTCAGATGTCTTGACAAGTCTTCTCTTTCTACATCTTAGGAAAGATAGTGCTAAACACTAATTTTCTGTCAGCAGGGGCTTCCATACACTTTTACCAACCTTTCTACGCTTATACTCTCTCAAAAGAGTCAAACCCAAAGCGAGTTTTTGTGCCTACATCGAATAAGGCCATCAAAATAACACAAAATTGAGATTTATTCCCACCTTTCGAAAAAATATGCCCCTGCATGTATACATTTATAAAATCTTTTCTTTCACATCTTCTTAAGGTTGACTGATAGACTAAAAAAAAAAAGGGATAGGTTTTCCCTCTTCTGCTACAATTCGCATTAGGGCTGCCTTGGAACTCTTCAAAGTTGGGTCTTTGCCAAACCATTAAACTAGGGCTTCTTTAGCCATTTTTGGGGTTCGCATCGAGTTCTTCACTAGGTCCCTAGATGGATTCAGTCTTGGTCAGATTAACCCCAGGATCACGTTCGCAGTACCAATCAGATTGGGATTTTTGCTAGGTCACCAGACTGGGGCTTCGCCAAGTCACTTCGCCTACTCAGTTCATTTAACCGGGGCTTTGCCAATGAAAGGATCTTTCCTTGCTTTAATAAGACATAGGGCTTTGCAGAAAGTTTTTCCTCAGACCGGGGCTCTGATAAGTTGCATCCATCCCTAGAAGAGAGGTTTGGTCACTTCGACATCTGCTTTAGTCTTTGATTGTAAAAGCCTATCGACATCAGCTTCAAATGCCAGAATGTTAGAAAGGAACATTCATCGAGACCCGAGTTTTAAAACCCAGTCTCAGCCCAAGAAGGAATTCTAGTCCACATTGACAACATCTCAGCAACAACAGCAGTTCAGTCCGCACCCAAGGGATACAACCCCACCTGCTTGAAACCCGTCTTAAACACATTCCATATGTACATCCAGACCCAGTCTCTACCATTGTTTCCAAGAAAAAATCACCCCTAGGCTCAAGTAACATGCCAATTGCTAATGATAACATTTTCTCCCAAAAGCGCCTTCGTTACTTCCGTTATAACAAGATAACGCCAGGCGACAGTTTTCTAATTGTCAAAAAAAATAATAATAATAATAATAAAAAAAATCCAACTTTAGCTACCTCTATCACAGATTGAGAAGTATGCTCAAGTTTGTCCAGCTATAGCTACCTCTATCTACCCGATAGTGACGTAAGCTTTAGCTTCCTCAGGTGACAACCTCCATTAATTGTCAAAACCTCAAGGATCCTAGACATCGTTCCTAACTGTCTAGATGAAGCTTGAACTACGAACAAGGCTTGATTCCTCCGGGATACGTAGGTAGCCTTTCATAAAAGGTTCAGCCATCCGACCACTTTGGTCACCTTCTCTTTCTCCATTCTCCAATAGTGCATAAGCTTTTCATAAAAGTCCAATTTTTGACCACATTGGTCACCCCTTTTAATTTGGCACATTCCTAGTAGGATCGGTTGTTTGACCTCCTAGGTCACCCCATTTCCATCCTTATAGGAAGGGATCAAATATCTCTTTATCATTGTCCCAAGGAGGCCAGGTATGTGACCTCTTTGGTCACCCAATTCCAACCCGTATCGGCAATTCCAGTCCAATTCCAAAGGTTCTGTAAAGTAAAATTCAGGCTACCCATGTCACGCGACAAACCTAGCTACTTGGCATACTGAGTCGTGCGACATACTTAGCCCATGTGGCTGGATTTTACAATTTTGCCCCTGAAGGCTCAATTTTACAATTTTGTCCCCCATAGGCCTGTTTTACCCTTTGTGCCCCTGGCATTTCCAATCACTTTCAATCAAATTTTCCCTCCAGTGCCCCCGTGGCCTATTTTACAAATTTACCTCTGTGAATCATTTTATTTGCCCTTGGCATTTTCAATTCTATTTTCAAATAATCGGGTACGTCCCGTTGCTTTATAAAAAATTATCGGGTACGTCCCATTTTCTTTACAAAAATTATCCGGGTACGTCCCACTTTTCTTTACAAAAACTATTGATTCCTTCCTACTTCTTTACAAAATCCATCCTTTTTCGCGATCTCCGTTATTGCCAAATGAGATAACGTTTCCTCCGGGAAATCCTCCGTTATTTGCCAAATGGGATAACGTTTCCTCCGGGAAATCCTCCATTATTGCCAAATGGGATAACGTTTCCTCCGGGAAATCCTTCGTTATCGCCAAATGGGATAACGTTTCCTCCGGGAAATTCTCCGTTATTGCCAAATGGGATAACGTTTCCTCCGGGAAATCCTCCGTTATTGCCAAATGGGATAACGTTTCCTCCGGGAAATCCTCCGTTATTGCCAAATGGGATAACGTTTCCTCCGGGAAATCCTCCGTTATCGCCAAATGGGATAATGTTTCTTGTTAAAAATTTCAGTTATTGCCAGAAGGCAATAACATTTCGAATTTTTTCGCTTTATTTCGATCTCCGTTATTTCAAGGTGAAGGAATAACATTTCGCTCTCTTTTGATCTCTGTTATTCCAAGATAAAGGAATAACATTTCGACTCAGTAAAAGCTTGAACTACGATCAAGGCTTGATTCCTCCGGGATACGTAGGTAGCCTTTCATAAAAGGTCCAGCCATCCGACCACTTTGGTCATCCTGTTTCTTTGTCACTCCTCAGTGATAAAGTAGCCCCTCATAGAGGTCTAGATATCCGACCACATCGGTCACTTCTAGCATATCTCCAGTAGGATCAATTGCTTGACTTCTTAGGTCATTTTCTTTTCTACTTCCCCAGCAAGAGACCAGTTTCTCTTCTCCATTCCTTAGCGGATCTATTCCGAACTACGGCCTGGCTTGATTCCTCCGGGATACGTAGGTAGCCTTTCATAAGAGGTTCAGCCACTCGACCTCCTCGGTCTCTCAATCCGTCTCGGCATTCGCCAGATCAGATCCTTTTCTATCGACAACCCCACTCGCCTTGCAAGTGACGTTGCCGAGAGGCTTCTGTAAGTACCCAAATCTGGCTCATGCCTTCCGGTTAAATTTCCCGGCAATTTCAGTAAGTTTCCCGGTAATTCCCCGGACCTTCCTAGTGTTCCGAAAATATTCCGGAACTGTTCCAAATTAATTATAGGCTGAAAGGGAAGCTTCCCAATTAAGAAACACATTTTTCTTAATTTGGGAAACTTCTAGAAATTTCCACCTTGCATGGTTCTAGAAAAATGTTGAGTCATAAGGGATAATGCCGCACGGCTGCATTAGCTCGAGGTCCCCAGCCGCACGGCTTCATTGGTGATTTCCAGACTGCCTATAAATAGAGCCCTCCTCTACCCATTTTAATCATGAACAAAAGGCATAACTCACTCATAATACGAAGAAGTCCTCCCAAAGAGCTGCTGGAAGTCCAAGAAGGTGAAGAAGAAGGCCAAGAAGACACCTCCCTCCTCCTTGAAGACCCCAAGATCAAGTCCTCCTCCTAGCTCCGTCCAAAGAAGAAGAGGAAGCCATTGGTAACCTCGCACGCCCTAACCTTGCATCTTAAATAGCTTTATGTGATTATACTTGCTCATAGCATTTCATATATTGCATTTATCTTGCTTGGGACTTGGTAGTTTATCATAAAGATCATATCTTTATCCCCTTTCCCCCTTTGCACAATTAGGCATCCTTTGCCATTAAAAATGTAATCTTTGAATGAAAGGTGCATCCTTTGCACCTAAAAACCCCATTTTTCCATAAAAATGTAATCTTTATGCATCCTTTGCATATTCAAATCCCAATTTATTCATAAAAATGCATCATTTGCATAAAAATTATGTCTTTATGCATCCTTTGCAAATAAAGATCATTTCTTTAAATCAAATGCATCCTTTGCAACTCAAAAATGTCATCTTTTCATTAAAAATGTCATTTTTACATGCATTCCCCCATTTCCCCATTAGTAACCTCGGAACGGACCGGTGTAAAAGATCCTATCTTTACATCGTTTCTTCCATAAAGGTTTCATAATCTCTTTAGAAAGGGACACCTTTGAACCCTATATCTCCGATTATCACTTAAGACGAGTATGAAGCATCTATACGAGCTCGACCATCTTAAAGTGTAGGATTGATGGGCTAAGGACCCTCCTTTTCTAAAGAACCTCATCTTTGACGGGATCATAATCCCGAATACATAAAATCCAAGAAATCCCGAGCGACAACCAACAAATGGTTTGTACGTCCGGAAGACGACTTGGGACATTCCCTCCTTATTTTTAACACATGCACACAAGAAAGCACGCAAGCAAGCACGATTAATGGGATCTTGGGAGACTTGCTCCGGCAAGGCACTTTGGGTGAACGACGACCCGTTCTTCCCAAGGGGTAACTTAACCTCCGAACCCATAAAAATCCTTTTTTTCAAAGTTTTGAGGAAATCAAAATGGCGTGGCGACTCCGTTTTTCAAATTAAACCGGATGTCTTCAAACTCGCGTGAATCCAACAAAACAAAAAAAATTTTGGGCACACATTCACAGTTTGGCGAGAAAGTAAATTGATAAAAACGGTGAACTTAATAAAATGATGGGAAGGTGAACTTAGTAAAATGAGAAGGAGAGTGTACTTATTAAGATAGAAATTATATGGTTAGATGAAATATTATTTGTGTTTTGAGGTAAAATTGATAAATTTGAGTGATTATATGGTAAATCCCTCATTAAATTATGTAACAAGACTATTATTTTTAGGCATAATTAAATCTCAATTATTGAAATGTCTCCTTAAATCATACTCCTTATGTCCCAAAATAACTGTTCTATTTTTCATTTTAGTTCATCACAGAATAAATGTCACATTTTCAAATAAGAAAAGTGATTTAGTACATTTTTATCATTGTACAAGTAATGTACAAACTTGTAAAACATCTTTTTTTTAAAATGTTAACAAGCCAACTGAAACATTTATTTTATAGCAAAGAGATTAATTATGAATTTTGTTTAGCATTGATCTAGACTGACCAATAACTCAATACTCCCTCCGTCACAAAATACTTGTAAGATTTTTCACACTTATTAAGGAAAGCAATCAATAAATATTAAATAGATTAAATTACCTCTTGAATATTTCAATTAGCTAATCAATTAAATGTTTTTACACTGACAACTAACTAATTATAAATAAAGGTGGTTTAGGCAAATTGTATTAAAGTTTTTTGAAAAACTTCAAAACTGCAAGTATTTATGACAAAAATTCTCTGCTATAACTGTTAGGTGGCGTTTGGTTGGAAGGAAAAGGGGGGAAAGGAATGGAAAACTCCCCCTTTTCCATTCCTTTCCTCCGTTTGGTTCAAGTTTTTTAAAAAAAAAATTCCGAAGGAAAGTTGAATTCCTTCAAATGAAGGAATTCAACTTTCCTTCATAAAATCGATGGAAAGTTCAATTCCTTTGGGAATGGAAAAAAAAAATTTTTTTTTTGACCAAAATACCCCCAAACCCTACCCACCCCTACCCCCTACCCAGCCCCTACCCAGCCCCACCCAGCCCTTACGCCCCCCCCCACCCCCCACCCCCCCCCACCCCCCACCCCCACGAATTTTTTTTTTTGCCTACCCTCCCCCTCACCCTACCCCCACCACCCCACCCCCACCCCCCCCACCCCCACGAAATTTTTTTTTTTTTGCCTACCCTCCCCCACCCTACCCCCACCCCCACCCCCACCCCCACCCCCACCCCCCACCCCCACGAATTTTTTTTTTTTTTTTTTTTGCCTACCCTCCCCCACCCTACCCCCACCCCCCACCCCCACCCCCCACCCCCCACCCCCACGAATTTTTTTTTTTTGCCTACCCTCCCCCACCCTACCCCCCACCCCCACCCCCCACCCCCCACCCCCACCCCCCACCCCCACGAATTTTTTTTTTTTCTGCCTACCCTCCCCCACCCCCCACCCTACCCTCACCCCCCACCCCCTCCAAATTTTTTTTTTTAAAGGGTAAATTGGTCATTTTATATGCTTTCATTCCATTCCTATAATTTGTATTTTCAAACCAAACATGATTTGTCAAGGAATTGAATGACAATTCCATTCCATTCCGTGCCAACCAAACGGAGGGGGTTGACCAGTTTTTTTCCATTCCAATTCCATTACAATTCCATTTCATTGACAATTCCATTCCTTCACTTTTTTTTCCACCGAACCAAACGCCCTATTAGTATTTTGCGACGAAGAGAGTAAGTACCACATTCATCCAAAACTAGTGCAAAATGAAAGGATTTGCATTTGCTACTATGTAGCGCTCCTCCAATAAAAATCGAACAAGAAAATGCACAAAGTTTACTATATGATGTAAAACATTTGTAAAAAATTTAAAAAACAAAAGTTTTTTTTATATTACCTTGTAATAGTTTCACATGCACTACTACTGAATGTTTTAAATTACATTTTAGTTTTAAAATGTATTTTTACATTACTTCTAAATATTTACATTTGATAGGTTATATTTTACACTTCTTTGTCCGATTTTTTTCAAATAAAAATCTTTATTAAAATATTAAGAGTAATAATCTAAAATATGATTTCTATTTTAAACTCACTAAATTTAATTTATATTTGTTGTAAAGAAAGTAAAAAAAAAATATATTTCTCTTTAAAAGAAACTAGATTATATTCGATCTTGAAGGAAAATAAACGTCTCTCATTCTTTTCTCCTCCCCTCCCCTCCTCCATCGTTCACCTTCTTCGTCTTCGGAAGCAGCCACCCCCACATCGACACAAGAAGCAGCAATTTTATTTTCCACGGTCTCTGTCGCCGCCAACATCAAATGTAACCAAAACCTCGTCAGCCCCGAACCCTCTTTTCACAAAAATTAGATGTCCAATTCTCTGCGTGGTTGTCTCTGTAATCCCGTGCATGTTGGAAAATTTGGCTCTTGGGATAACTTTGAGTGGGTCCCATTTGTGGACCCCATTGAGTTTGACCAAAGTCAATGGTTGTATACTTTGTATGTTATTACATGAAGCAAATTGGTGTTTTGGTGAAAGCCAAATTATGGATGTAGTCCATATTTCTAAAACCTCATAATTTGAAATTTAAGTCTCTTTAATGCCAATAATAAAATAGGTTTGGTTGCCATCTCACATGATAGAGAGAAGGCAACTATCCTTTTTGTTGTTTATGTAAAAGACATTGATGTGCCATCCCATGTAGGAATGGAAAATGAAGTTGAAGTGCCTTAAATAGTTGGGCACTTCATTAGCCCGTCATGTTAGGTGACTTGAACCCCAATACTACACGCGGGCTAGCTCGCTAGGCTCGACTTTGGACTTTCGGGCATGGGTGAATTGGTTCGGTTCGGGAAAACCTTTTCTTTTTAGTCATGGTTTATTTGAGCTTTATCTTTTGCTGAACAGAATGAGCTTTGTGACGTATCTCACACGAGATAAGTAACTAGTTTCGCATGAGATACTTCCCCGGGTTTTGACATACGAGCTTTGAGGATGTGTCTTGCACGAGACAACTAGTTTCGCATGAGATATCACTAAACAAACTATTTGTCACATATAAGTATAAAAACAACCCTCTGTTGCAGTTTTGATTTAGATACACGAAAAATACACATCGTATTTTTGCTCTAAAATACTATTCTCAATTGTTCCATTGTTTGATTCAAGCGTTTGATCCAGGCGAAGTGAGACAGAGCCACAATTGAATCCGTACCTGTGTGTAGACGTTCTTAGCACGTATATTGTGATCGTTTCATCCTCGAAGGAAATTGCCTGTACCTGTAGTTGCACGAAATGGGGGCAATATTTTCTCTTAGTACACTTTTCTAAGGCGACTCGATCAATCCTAATAAGTTGTTATAACTCTGTTTCTGTTTCTGTTTGTTTTCTTGATTCTCGTTCTTGTTGTTCTATTTTGCTATTGGATTAATAAAATTGTTACTGTTGTTGCATGATTGCCCCTTGATTAAATCTATTTATTTGTCATTATATAATTAATATTCCAACAGTTAAGAGAAAATATTAATCGTGTCTTCATTTGCTAGTAACTTTGCTGCTGCCTCTCCATTCAAGTCCCTTGTTGACACGTCAGATCTGCCGGAGAAGTTAAACGGTAAGAACTTCAAGCGCTGTAGGAACGCATGAAGATCTGGTTGTCAATCAAGGGAATGAATGGTATGCTGTCTGAAAAGTGCCCTAACCTGGACGATAAGGACCCTGCTTCTGTGGCTACTATTAAACAGTGGAAGGAGAGGGATGATGTTGTTCGTGTATGCATTATTTCATCTCTGCCAAATGTGCTCTCAATGTATATTGTTCTGCTCCTCTCACTACTGCGTCACCATGGGAATCACTTAACACAAATTATAGCACTAATGATATTGGTGTTCAAAATATTGCATGGGTAAGTTCCTAAAATATCGTATGGCTGAGGGAAAGTCAGTTACTGACCAAGTGTAAGAATTCCAAAACATATTGCAATCTCTTAAGGATGCGTCTATTGAACTTCCTGAGAAGTTCGCAGTCATATCCATCATTGAGAATTTTTCTCATTCTTGGGAAGACTTTGGTATGTCTCTCAAGCACCGTACAGGAAGTTTGTCACTCAATGATCTGATAAATGCAATAACGATACAGGATATGTAACATAGTAGCGGACCTAGTGTACTTGTGGAGGCTAATGCCAATGTCATAACTACCAAAAACAAATGAAAATATGTGAAATCTGGCTCTAAGAATAAAGAATACCATGATAATATTAAACCTATGTAAGACATCCAGAAAAAGCCAAAAGCAAAACAGACCTGCTGGAATTGTGGAACAGGTGGACACATTTCTAGGGACTGTCTGTCCAAGAAAGGAAAGGTGCCACAAGGATCTGCTACTCAAGCTCATGTGAACATTTTTCACGAAACACCCAAAGATGATGATCCTGATGAGGGTGCACCTGGAGTTGATGCTTTAACCAGCGACATTACAATGTATGTAATCTCTTCTCATGAAATCCTTACTGTTTATGAACCCAACGAGTGGCTAGTAGACATTAGGGCAAATGTGCACATTTGTGTTGATAAATTGCTATTTGTGTCCTACCAGCCTGAATGAGGTAGATCAGTGACGATGAGGAATGCTAGTGCTGCTAAAGTGCTTGGGATTAGACGCGTGGGCCTGAAATTTCCTAATGGGCGCATGGTGCCTTGCATCACGCGCATCATATTCCTGATATTTTTTGTAATATTATTAGTGGTTCATGTTTGGTTAGGGAGGGATTTAAGTTTTCATTTAAGTGTAATAAGGTTATTATTTTGGATTATTGTAGTTTTGTTGGTAAAAGTTAATCTTCAGATGGTTTATTTAAAATTTGAGTCGAAATTTTTGTTGGATCTCAGAATGTTATCAATTATATTGATTATCCAGTTTCTTATTCGATTGAATCATCAAATATTTGGCATGGTCGTTTAGGACATAAATTATGATTATGTGATAAGAATGATGAATTTATATAGGGTTAATGACAATTTAGGGCCTGTAGTATAGGGGTGGTACCACATTGGGGTGTGAAGTCCTAAAACTATCAATTTAGGGTCCGAATTTACAATTTTGATCAAATTGGGGCTTTTTGACGTTTTCCGTCAAAAACCCCCGTTAAGTGACCATGTGCAAATCACGTGACATTCAGTGAGGGCATTTTGGTCATTTCATAGACTTCAGGCCCTAAATTGACAATTGCCCAATTTATACCTTCTTCATCCCTTCCCCACCGCCGGCAACCCATCTCTTTAGTTCGTCTCAGGCAACCCCCCCCCTTTTGTGTTAGGCCCAGATCTGCAATTGGAACTTGCTGAACCAGAGAAGAATTTGGGAAGAGGATAGGCGGCAACGACCAATCAACTTCATCCTAATCATAATGACTCTGTCTACTCCAACAATGACTCCGTTCAACCGAGATTAACGATTAGAGAGAGAAGGTTCTCTCATTTGCGTTTAGAGAGAGAGAGTTTGATTTGCGTTTAGAGAGAGAGAGAGTTTGATTTTCCGGTTTATTTATGTGCCAGTGTTAGGGATTTTATGTGCCAGGGTTAGTGTAAATTAATGCCAGTGTATGTGTTTTTGAGTGCCAGTTTATGTGTTTTGAGTGCCAGCAAAAAAGAGTACCAGTGCATGTGTTTTGGAGTGCCGGTGCATGTGTTTTGGAGTGCCAGTGCATGTGTTTATAAGTGCCAGCAAAAAAGAGTACCATTGCTTGGTGTAAAAAAGTGCCAGCACATGTACACTGGCACTTATTGATACTACAACGGGCACTTTTATAAGTGCCAGTATCAATGTAAAAAAGTGCCAGTGTAATGGCTGGCAATTATTAACACTACCACTGGCACTTTTAATAACTGTCAGTATCAATGTAAAAAAGTGCCAGTGTACTCACTGGCAATTTTTAACATTAACACTGGCACTTGAGAAAAGTGCCAGTTTCATGTTTATAAAACGCCAGTATGAAATCACTGGTCATTTGTAATATTAACACTGGCATTTATCATGGTTGCCAGTAATTAGAAAATGCCACCGTTTGTTTTGAGTAATAATGCCCAGCGCTTTGGAAAAACACGTTTTTCCTTATCTTAAGGAAAAACTAGTTTTTTATAAGACCAACTCTTATTTTTATTTTTTTCAATATTTTAAATTTACTAATTATTTTTTGTTAAAAAAAACTAAATATTTTTATTTATTATTTTATAGGAAAATGACAATTTAGGGCCTGAAGTCTGGGCTGAAAGCGAAATGACCAAAATGCCCTCACTGAATGTCACATGCCTCGCACATGGTCACTTAACGGGGTTTTTTAACGTTTTTCGTCAAAAAGCCCCAATTTGATCAAAATTGTAAGTTCGGGCCCTAAATTGATAGTTTTAGGACTTCAGGCCCCAATGTGGTACCACCCCTATACTACAGGCCCTAAATTGTCATTAACCCATTTATATATTATTCCTAATCATGCTATTGATAAAAGTTCCAAATGTCATGCGTGTGTTGAAGCTAAATCTATTAAAAGTCTGTTTTATTCTGTTTAAAGAAATTTTGAAATACTTGATTTAGTTAATACGGATTGTGAATTTAATAGCCATGTGTACCAAATATAAAAAAAAACATAATTTGCCACCTTTATTGATGATTGCAGTAAATATTGTTATGTTTATCTTCTGAGTTCTAAAGATGAGGCGATTGAAAATTTTATTATATTTAAGAATGAATCAGAAACTCAAACTGTCAAGAAACTTAAACGGTTATGATCTGACAAAGGGGGTGAATATGAGTCTAACCCTTTTATGTACTATTGTCAAGAAAATAGAATAGTAAATGAATAGACTCCTCCCTACACCCCTCAATTTAATGGTGTTGTTGAACATAAGAATAAAACCTTTATAGATATGATCAACGGTCTACTTTTAAGTTATGCATTGCCTAAGTATAAGTGGGGAGAGGCTTTGAATACAGCTAACCATATTCTAAATAGAGTCCCTCCTAAGCATAGAAATGAAAGTTCATTTGAACTTTGGAGAGGTAGAAAGGCGAGCTTGAAATACTTAATAGTGTGGGGGTGCCTTACAAAGGAACTTGTCTCTGAACACAAGAGGAAAAAGCTTGGTCCGAAAACTGTTGATGCTATCTTCATTGGATATTCTGAAACAAGTTATTCATTGAGATTTGTTATTATTAAATATAAAATTTCTAGCATAGATGTGAACTCAATTGTTGAGTTGCGTGATACATTATTCTTTGAGGATATGTTTCCTTTGAAAGACAGACTTTCTAAAGATTCAAACACCTCTACTAATTATATTCCTGCTCAAGTGGAAGAGAAGACAACTATGGGGGTTGTTCAATTGTTCCTCATTCTGATGATGAGGATGAACCAAGGAGAAGCAAGCGGGCAAGGACCACTAAGGACTATGGAAGTGATTTTATCACTTAAAATGTCGAGGTGATCCTAATACCTTCAAAGCTGCTATGGCTTTTTGATGCCAAGCAATGGAAGGATGCTGTTAAAAGTTAGATGGATTATATTGTCTCAAATGGGAAATGATAATTAGTCGATCTTCCTCCTGGTTTTAGCACTATTAGACGCAAATGGGTCTTTAAAAGGATACTGAAACCTGATGGAACTGTTGATAAGTTTAAGGCTAGATTGGTGGCTAAAGGATTCAAACAAATGGAGGGAATATACTATTTAGATATTTATTCCCTTGTTGCTAGAATTACTACAATTCATATGCTTATAGCATTAGCTTCAGTATATAATCCTCCTATCCATCAGATGGATGTAAAGACCGCCTTTTTACATCGCGATCTTGAGGAAGAAATTTATATGGACCGTCCCGAGGGATTTGTAGCTTCTGGTAATGAGGAAAAGGTTTGTAAACTTGTTAAGTCACTTTATGAATTCAAACAAGCCCCAAAGCAGTGGGATGATAAATTTGACAAAATTATCTCATCATTTGGCTTCATTACTAATGAATTTGATAAGAGTATTTATATTAAAAGTGATGGTGATAGTAGTAGTTTCTTATGTCTATATGTTGATGTATTCAATTATTTGAAACAGACATGAGGATAATTGATACTACTAAGTCATTCTTGAAAGGTAAGTTTGAGATGAAGGATATGGGAGTTGCTAATGTGATTCTTGGCCTCAATTTGACTCGATCAACTAGTGGCATAACCATCTCACTGTATCATTATACAGAAATTATTATTGAGAGATTTGGTATAGAACTTTATATGACCCTTCTGCGGCACTTAAGAATGAGAGTGGAGTACCTATGACTCAATTGAGATACTCTCAAATTATTGGAAGCTTGATGTATCTTGCTAATTGTACGATATGGATATATCCTATGGAATTACAAGGTTGGCTAAATATATGTCCAAATAGCATATTCAGAATCTCTTGATAGAGTTCTCAAGTACTTGAAGGGAACGGTTTCCCTTGGGCTGCATTATAGAAGATATCATGTTGTTTTTGAAGGATATAATGATGCAAGGTGGATAATTTTGGAAGCTATGATTGTACATGGTATGTTTTTACCTTAGGCAGAGCT
Organism: Adenophora triphylla var. japonica; assembly: GCA_022495995.1. NCBI lineage: Eukaryota > Viridiplantae > Streptophyta > Magnoliopsida > Asterales > Campanulaceae > Adenophora > Adenophora triphylla. Next base: position 124,059 of record JAFEMH010002289.1, on the reverse strand, counting down.
GCAGTTGCTTGCAGGTACATTAAATAAACCTTGTTATCACGGTCTAATTTTGAGGCAGAGTTAGTACTCTTAACACTACTAGATTGGAAGCTTAATGGCTTCAAGGACTGGTGTCTGAGTTGCCTATGGTCAATAAGCCCATAACTATAATCTCTGTACATTGTGACAATACTGCTACAATTGAAAAAATTAAAAGTGTCAAGTACAACTCTAAGACAAAGAGACACATCCAACTTAGATTAAAATCTATAAGGGATTCAGTGACTCGAAAAGTGATAGTTGTTGATTATGTTGGTACCAAGGATAATACAACTGATCCATTAACCAAAGGGATTTAATTTGCTCTGGTTCAAAAATCCACGTCGAGGATGGGACTGAACCCCGTCTAATTCATTTCTGAGTTTGTCCCCTGAATAACCTGGAAGGTGCTTGGTACTGCAAGTATAGCAAAAGTTTTTAGAACTTTGAATGGGATCAAGTCTTTTAGACGAGATGGTTGCAGTACATCTTCGAAGATGTCCAGCTGAGTGTTATTGTTGACCGTAATTAGAGGAATTTGGGTTATTCCTTAAAAGCAATCATGATAGAGGATCAAGATGTATGGCTTATATGCGTCAAGTATGCGATAGAGGACCTATCATGGCCTTTGTCATGTTGTTACCTACAAAGGCCCCTACATCCAAATGCATCAGATTCAAGACACTCGTTCATCTGATCATGTGGGGGTTTGCGTTGAGTAACTTAGGTAGGGGTTCAATTTGGAAGGTACCATTACTGAAAAGCATGAAATGGATGATCTTTACATGTCTTGTCAATATGGACTTATGATGGATTATTGAAAATTTGACACTTGGGTTAACTTTGAGTGGGTCCCATTTGTGGGTCCTATTAAGTTTGATCAAAGTCAATGCTTGTATACTTTGTATGTTATTCTATGAAGCAAATAGGAGTGTTGGTGAAAGCCTATGGATGAAGTTCATAGTTCAAAAACCTCAAACTTTGACATTTAGGTCTCTTTAATACCAATAATAAAATGGGTGTGGTTGTCGTTCCACATGGGAAAGAGAAGGCAACTATCCCTTTTGTTGGTTATGTAAAAGGCTTTGATGTGCCATCACATATGGGAATGGAAAAGGAAGTTGAAGTGCCTTAAAAAGTTGGGCACTTCATCAGCCCTTGTTCAAGTACCATGTTAGGTGGCTTGAACCCCAATACCACACGTGCGCTCCCTCGCTCGCTCGGCTCGGCTTCGGGCTTTTGGGCGTGGGCTTTTGGGCAAATTGGTGTTATTCGGGGTAACCTTTTCTTTTTAGTCAAAGTTTATTTGAGGTTTATCTTTTGCTGAACGGAATGAGCTTTGTGAAGTATCTCGCACAAGACAAGTAACTAGTTTCGCATGAGATACGTCCCCGGGTTTTGACCTACGAGCTTTGAGGACGTGCCTCGCACGAGACAACTAGTCTCGCACTAGACACATCAGTTGTTTTCGGCTAGAAATAGGGTTAGGTTTAGATGTCCTTTTCTAAACAAACTAGCTGTCACATACAAGTATAAAACAACCCTTTGCTGCAGTTTTGATGTAGATACATGAAAAATACACATCGTATTTTTGCTCTAAAAACTGTTCTCAATTGTTCCATTGTGTAATTCAAGCGTTTGATCCAGGCGAAGTGAGATAAAGCCGCATGTTAATCCGCAATTGTGTGAAGACGTTCTTGGTACGTATTCTGTGATGGTTTTATCCTCGAAGGAAATTTCATGTACCTAAAGTTGCACGAATTGGGGGCAATATTTTTTCTTAGGATAGTCTTTCTAAGGCGACTCGATCAATCCTAATAAATTGTTCTAACTTCGTTCCTGTTTCTGTTTGTTTTCCTGATTCTTGTTCGTGTTGTTTTGTTTTGCTATTGACTTAATAAAATTGTTAATGTTGTTGCGTGATTGCCCCTTGATAAAATTTGTTTAATCTGTCATTGCATAATTAATATTTGAACAGTGCATTCCCTTTTCTTAATCATCTTTTTACCTCCAATTTCTTCCTTCTAACTACCGTTGTCGCCTTCTCATCCCTTCTATCTTCTCACAATTGCAACCATCGCATTCTCAGATCTAGCCGTTGAAGTTGTATGTTTTTTTTGGTTAAGTTAAAGTGATTTTATGTGTTCTTGGTTTTAAATTTGATTTGCTGACACTGAGGGTTGCTCTTAATTTGTAAAATTCAGTGAGACAGATGGAGGAGCAAGGAGTTAAGTTGACGTTGTTGCCTCCTTAAAATTCAGAAATTTCCTTTCCCTCTGCGTTTTCATTTTTGTTGATGGTGAACATAATGAGATAATTTTGTTCTGCAGAATATGATTTTTTTAATCCAAAATTTTGGAAATTATTGTTGATTATTAAACATAATTTTGATGTTATTAAAGTGTTGTTTTGATTTTTTGTGGTGGTGGCAGTGATGATGGAGATAGTGAGTAGATTGTGGTTGTGGTGTTGGTTGTGTGTGAGCTATGGTGGCAACCATGATTAATTCAATTAACAAAATGATATTGTTGAAAAGGACAGAAATGCCCTTAAGTATGTCATGTGAGTGGCACATTATATACTTTTCGTTAGATTTTAAACGGGTTGTCAAAATTTATACATGATTGCAATCAAAACAGAAACTCAGTAACCAACTTGTAAAAATACAAATTCAATAATCAATTGAAATATCTTATAAAATCCAGATAACTAAAATACAATTTGCCCCATATTAAATGTTGAAATTAAAAAAAATAGGTTTAGGGATTACACTTAAAATGGTTCAAAGATCATGAATGAAATTTATATTTTGATATATTATTACGAACAAAACTTCTATTGATAAGAAGTGTATTTTTATGAGAACATGCACACAAAAAACAAATAACAGTTTATTGATATATACTCCCTCCGTTTGACCCGAAAATGTATAAATTTCCATTTTGTTTCATTTAAAAGGGCACACCCAAAATGAAAACCTTTTAACACTTCTTTATTTATGAGACTCAATTGTCATAATCACAATAATTATCCACTTATTATTGCTTACCTCACTTTCTCTTTGATACCTCGATTTTCATATTCATAACACTTACCACTATACATATATATATATATATATATATATATATATATATATATATATATATATATATATATATATATATATAAAAGTGACTGTGACTTGTAATTTATGTTTAAATCATTTAATATTTTGGCCCAATGATGGGGTAGTCAATTAAAAACTTTGTTTCAAAAATAATTGACCCCATTTTATGAGCTCAATTATTTTTCTTTTTAGTTATATTAACAATTTGATTCTATAACTTAGACTCTGTTTGTTTCGCCATAAAATATTTTTCGAAAATGAAGATATTTTTCGGAAAATGAAGATGTTTTTCGAAAAATGAGATAAACATGTTTTTGGCTGTTTGGTAAGGAAAATGTTTTTCGAAAAATATTTTCATGTGTTTAATGAAAATATTTTTCGATAAAAACACAATTTGAGATAAGTTGAAAGAGATAGGGTGGGGAGTTGTTAAAAATAAATTTAAAATAATTAATTTTTTTTACCCAACGGGGGTGGGGGCATGGGGTGGTGGGGTGGGGAGTTGTTAAAAATAAATTTTAAATGATTTTTTTTTTGATTTATTGAATCATCTTCTTAAATATATATATATATATATATATATATATATATATATATATATATATATATATATATATATATATATATATATATGTATATAGGAAGCTATTCAAATGAGAACCAAATTTATATGAGAACCATGAGAACTAAACACAACCATTGGATTAAAAACACATCAATGCTCCAGATTAAAAAAAAAAGATAGAGGGGTGGCATTTTCATAATTATTGTGAACTAAATCCCCCTCAAATTTCAAAATAAAATATCTCAATATCTATAAGTCGAAAAAAAAATTCGAAAACACTGATTTTTTTGTCTTGATGAGACAATTCAAACTAGATCCCTGAAGATAGGATTTTGAAAAAATAATATTGAACAACGTCTAATTTTTAAAACACTAGCTAATTAACTAGTGTACACTAGCTAGTTAAGTAATGTACACTAGCAACACAGTTAGTATGCACAAGGTTACACTAGCAACACAGCTAGTATACACTAAGAAAACTAGCTATTGTACACTAGATAACTAGCTAGTGTACACTAAGTTACAACAGCTAGTGTACACAAAGGCTTGACCCAAAAAAATCCTTCTTCATCTTCATTCAAGTTACCTTTCATCAGTCCTTGTTTTCTTCAGATCATTCCACGTGATTGTCCTCTTTATTTCTCCTTTTTTCTTTCAACGCCCATCTCCTTCTCCCCTTTTTCTTCTACGCACGTCTCTTTTTTTTCCTGCATAATCCTTGAAGATCTACAAAAAGATGCTTCTGACAAAAAACAATGAGTACTTAATAAAAGAACGAACCCAAATCCAATCAATCCCTCTTACTTACGGGACTGACCAGATCGGATTTTCGGTTATTTGTCCTAACTGCTTGCTTACACCTTCGAGTTACTGGATTGAAGAAGATGGGTAAGATGGCTGCAGATTTCGGAGGTGGGGGAAAAGGGGCGGGGAGTTAGGTTTTTGGTAGAGGAAAACTCCATGGCTGCAGAAATTGAAAGAATGTCTCTCTCGGTCCTCTTCCTTTTTTTATCTGTACATTTAAGAGAAATTATGGGTTTGATTGATACATGCCAAGTGGCTAAGTACACTAGCTAATTACGAAAATAATATTGAATAACGTCTAATTTTTTTAAAAATAATATTGAACAATCAATTTTCAAACGCAATCAATTTTTGAATTGTGTACACTAGCAACACAGCTAGTGTACACTAGGTTACACTAGCAACACAGCTAGTATACACTAAGAAAACTAGCTATTGTACACTAGATAACTAGCTAGTGTACACTAAGTTACAACAGCTAGTGTACACAAGGGCTTGGCCCAATGCTTTGTCCTGCTGCCTAAGGCATTTGGCTAGTATACACTAGGTAGCTAGTGTACACTAGCTAGTTAAGTAATTAACTCGTGCACACTAGCCATATAACTCGTGCACACTAGTTAAGTAATTAACTAGTTAAGTAATGTACACTAGTTAAGTACTGTACACTAGTTAAGTAATTAACTCGTGCACACTAGTTAAGTAATGTACACTAGTTAAGTAATCTATAAGTCAATATTATTTTTTCAAAATCCTATCTTCAGGGATCTAGTTTGAATCGTCTCGTCAAGACAAAAAAATCAGTGTTTTCGAAAAAAAAATTCGACTTATAGATATTGAGATATTTTATTTTGAAATTTGAGGGGGATTTAGTTCACAATAATTACGAAAATGCCACCCCCTCTATCTTTTTTTTTTTAATCTGGAGCATTGATGTGTTTTTTAATCCAATGGCTGTTAGTGGTTCTCATGGTTCTCATATAAATTTGGTTCTCATTATAATAGGACCCTATATATATATATATATATATATATATATTGAACATACCAAAAGTGGCGAGTTGGGCCAAACGAACAAAGCCCAGTCCTTAAACAACAATTGCCACCATGTTCTCAGTGGTTTAGGCCCAATCAACACATGGCTCAAGGCCCATCTCATATATCAGTCGACTAAGTTCATTGTCCGACCTATTAGGTCTCGACCTAACTTAGTCCGACTTAAGGACCCTGTCATACTTCGGGTACGATCCAGCTCTACCCGCCAGTCAGGTCGACCCAACACCAAATGGCGACCTCGACCTAACTAGCAAGTGTCGACCTAACGGTTACAGGTGCACGTGCAATTACTCTTTCCATAACTGCTTCCCTACAAATCAGGGACCATTTAAGGACACGTTCCCATAACGCATAACTGTCCCTAAAAATGCGAAGCTCATGTAGCCCCACCAAATATAACCGCATTCACCAACTATAAATACTTCATCACTACCACGGTTATGAGGTAACTGCCATTTTGTTATCTGAATTCCATTATTCAATACGTTCTTAAGCTCTCTACAAACATAATCTTACTCTCACACCCGAGGGTCTAAGCCGGAGACACATCCGGCTAGTCGTGGGTTCTGATTTCAGGTCAAGGAGCTAGGTGATCAGTCCTGCCACGTGGAGGAAGATTGATAAGCACATTTCCTGCGGCATCAGTTTGGTTCCATTGCCGGGAAGCTCGTGCATAGCTTGACCTCGAAGTTTTTCTCCAATCCACGACCATGGTAACCCCAGACGGGCATGTCACAGACGCTTCGGAAGAATTCAATGAATTAAATGTTAACACTAACGCCGACGCTATTACCAATGCAAACGCTGATTTGCCTCCTCCTCCACCTCGTCATCATGCTAGGGCGACGCGCTCTAACAACGTAGCAGATGGCCGAGGACTGCCAGACCGGAGAAGGGATAAGTGACCTATGGAAGGGCATGGAGCCCCTCCTCCTAAGCGTCCAACTGGACAGGTAAATGCTGGGAACAGGGCAGGCCCCTCATCCAACCCACTGAGCAGAAAAGAAATGCTGATGGAGCGAGCTCAGATTCTGGCTGAGTTATTGGCAATGGAGGAGGCTGAACAGGCGGATAGAAGGTCAGAGAGGGTGCCTCCCTCTCAAGTCTCTAACAGACAACAGGCCAGGAGTGCTAGGCCTAATGAAACTGTGGGACAGAACGGCGAGAACAGGATAGTGCAGCGGGTTCCATCCCTTATTCATGTGCCAAGTAACGACTTAAGAGCCAGCCTCACCAGGAATAGGGAGCAGGAGGCCCAGTCGGATCTGAGAACGCAGTTAGAGGCAAACCGAAGCCGACGTGGTTCCCCTGCCCAGACGCAGAGGTCGCAGTCCCATAGGGAAAGCCCTCATAAGCACACTCACAGGGGCAGCTCTGACATGGTTCAATGGTTTGGCAGCCGGTAGCATCTCGACCTGGATGAGTATGAGAACAAAATTCCTAGATCGCTTCTCAACTGCTGGAGCTCGGAAAATGACTGTCACCGATCTAAACAACTTGGTACAAGGGAAAAATGAAAGCTCAATGAGCTACGGAGAAAGTGCCCGAAGCTTTCACTCCCCTAACGGTGAGTCGAACAGAAATAATGAATGCGGTCGAGCTAGCCCCACCTGCCCCAATGAACCCAGGCAACAAGTTCAGGAGGGACAATAGCAAATACTGTGATTACCATAAGGATACAGGCCATACTACTGAGGATTGTATGAGTTTGAAGCGTATCATTCAGAGGATGGTCGACCAGGGCAGGCTCGACACATATATTAAAAGGCCTCAAGGTGGTGGAGGTGAGCGACCCGCAGGTGGACACCAGGAGCCAAGACAACCTAGACTGAATCTGGGTGTTATTACTGAACAAGCCAGCAACACAGCCATCAAGCATAAGATCTTTCAGCTCAACAAAGCCCCACATGTGCCCCCAAGGAGCCACGTTAGGGATGAGGTGATCAGCTTTTATCCTCACGAGCTAGCAACTAATATGGCGGCTAGAGAGCAAGTTCTCGTCATCCCAAGACTCATTGACAGATGTACGATGAGCTGACTCTTAGTCGATAAGGGGGCCTACAAAGACATTCTGTTCTACAAGACATTTCTAGAAATGGGTCTCTCGAATGAGCAGCTGGAAAGGTATGATGGCAGATTGGAAGGCTTCACCAACCACCGGGTCGACGCCAAAGGACAGATTGAGCTAGATGTCGACTTAGGTCAGCATTCCTACAGGGTGGTTTCCAAGGTAAAATTTATTGTCATAGATGTGAATAGTGATTATGCTGCTATTCTTGGTATCCCTGGCCAGGTAGCACTTGGAATGGTGGCCTCTATCCCCCATCAGCGAGTTAAATTCCCCACACCAGCTGGAGTCGGTTGCGTGCAAGGCACAGCTCGAGCATACCTTGACCATGTACTTCGAGAAAGGAAGAAGAGGGATCTAGAGATTGAGACTGCAGAAGGATACTTAAAGTTGTCTCAGTCAGTCACCAAAACTACCCGACTATCTACAATCACCATTGTAGAAGAGTCGACCTATCACTCACATGACGAGGTCATGACTGAGTCAACACGTCACTCTGAAACCACCATGGTCGATCCGGATACAGTTATGGTCGACCAAGTCTCCATAGGCAAGCTATGCCTTCAGATCGACAATAACTCGGGGGCCACCACCAGTGAGACTGCTGACAAGCTGGATGAGATGATAGCTGAGGAAGCTCCACACCTGGGGGCCGAAGAAAGACAGAGGGTCAGAGAAATCATCATTGAAACCCTACAGTTCAGGGACGGTCCAGAGTTGGAGGCTGTAGACGAGCTGGAATCAGTAATCACCAACCCTTCCTACCCCGAACAAAAAATTCAGATAGGGAAGCAGCTGTCACATGAAGAAAGGTCAGAGATTGTCGAGTTGCTCAAGGAAAGCAGTGATGTCTTTGCATGGCGAGTTGAGGACATGAAAGGGATCAAGGAGGAAGTCGCGGTTCACAGGCTGGAAGTCAACCCGACCATCAAGCCAAGGCCCCAAAAATTAAGGAACTTTGCTCGTGACAAAGAAGAAGCCATCAAACTCAAGCTACAAAAACTTTTGAGTGCAGGTATAATTAAGGAAGCCACGCACACGACCAGGTTAGCCAACATGGTCATGGTGAAGAAGTCAAATGGCAAGTGGAGAATGTGTGTCGACTTCACCAACCTCAATCTTGCCTGCCCTAAGGACAGGTATCCTCTCCCAAGGATTGACAAGCTCGTGGATTCTATTGCTGGCCACTCCACCCTCAGCTTCCTAGATGCCTATTGAGGCTATCATCAGATCAAGATGAATGAGGATGACATAGTGAAGACGGCCTTCCAAGCAGCCGGAGGCATCTATTGCTATAACATGATGCCATTCGGGCTGAAGAACGCAGGAGCAACTTATCAACGCATGGTAAACAAGGTCTTTGCCTCACAAATTGGCCGAAACATGGAGGCCTACGTTGACGATATGGTCATCAAAACCAAGGCCGGACGTCACGTGGTCGACCTAAAGGAAACGTTCGCTAATTTGTGAGTAAATGACATGAAGCTCAACCCGAGCAAATGCGTATTTGGAGTGGCAGCCGACAAGTTTCTTGGATTTATGGTGTCCCAACGAGGTATAGAAGCTAACCCGGAGAAGATCAAGGCTCTAGTTGAGATGAAAGAGCCTGCAAGTGTAAAGGAGATGCAGCGACTTAACGGCAGGGTGGCAGCCCTAGGTCGTTTTATAGCCAAGTCGGCTGAAAGGTCTCTCCCCTTCTTCAAATCATTGAGGGGAACGAAAAACTTTGAATGGACGGCCGAATGTCATTCGTCGTTCCAACAACTCAAGGAGTACCTTGCTACTCCTCCACTATTGAGCAGCCCGACTATTGGTGAGACCTTGTTCGTGTATCTATCCGTGGGAGACAAATCAGTTGCTGCAAAATTGGTTCGAGAAGAGGAGGGACTTCAAAAGCCCGTATATTATATAAGCAAGGCTCTATCAGATGTTGAGGGCAGGTACTACAACGCGTCGCATATGCTTTAGTCGTAGCTTCAAGGAAGCTGCGAGCTTACTTCTTGGCTCACCCCATAGTGGTGCTTACGAATGCCCCCCTTAAGAAAAATTCTTCATAAGCCAGAAAGTTTAGGTCGCTTACTCAATTGGTCAATTGCCCTCACGGAATTCGACATCGAGTATCGACCTCGAAAGTCATTGAAGGCTCAAGCTATGGCAGACTTCTTGGTCGAGCTGATGTTCACCAAGGAAGATAGCGAGGTGCGAGCTCAGAAGGAGAAAGTCAAAGGGAAAGAGCCAGAGTCCCAAGTCGTCACTAACCTGCCCAACAATTGCTGGAAAGTCTACTCAGATGGGTCATCAACCAAAAGTGTTAGTGGAGCTGGGATAGTCCTAATCGAGCCGGAATCTGGGACAGTATATGAGGAGTCGTTGAGGTTCAAGTTTGATGCATCCAATAACCAGGCGGAGTATGAAGCTTTGGTCGCAGCCATTGAATATGCCAAGTGCTTTGGAGCGACTAAAATCATGGCGTATTGTGACTCCCAGTTAATAGTCAGCCAAGTCAGAGGGGAATATGTGGTGCTAAACTCCACCTTGGTCAAATACTGCGACCTGGTGAAAGAATTGATAAAGAACTTGGAGTTCTGGGATATTCAGAGGATTGGTCGAGAAGACAACGAGTTAGCCGACCTACTCTCGAAGCTAGCTACTACAGACGAGCCACATGAAGAGCCCATCTCTTATCTTGAAACCCCAGCATATGAAAGGGTCAAAATCCAATGCATTGAAGACACCTCTAGAAATTGGGTTTATAACAAGTGTTGGATTGAAGAAATGAAGGCATATTTGGAAAGTGGCGAGCTCCCTGAAGACGAGAAGAAAGCTCGAGCTATCAAAAAAGAAAGCTCCGAGGTATGTTATCCAAGGAGGCATGTTGTTCAGGAGATTATACACCAGGCCACTGTTGAAGTGTATTCATCCTCAAGAGATCACTCAGCTAATGTATGAGGTGCACAGTGGGATTTGTGGTGGACACCCGGGGGCCAGGACTCTAGCCGACAAGTTGATCACTTTGGGGTATTACTGGCCACACATGAGAGCTGACACTCATGACTTTGTTCAGCAATGTGATCAATGCCAAAGGTTTGCCAACCTACCTCATATGCCTACAACGGAGCAGACTCCTGTGATCGCTGCTTGGCCATTTGATATATGGGGCGTCGACTTGATTGGACCCTTCCCTCCCGCCCAGGGAAATTACAAGTATGTGATCGTTGCCATCGATTATTTCACCAAGTGGGTTGAGGCGAAGCCATTAGCTCGCATCACAGAGGAAAATGCAATCAACTTCATACATGACTTCATCTGGTGTTGATTTGGAATTCCTCGAGCTATAGTATCAGATAATGGCTTACAGTTCTCCAGAGCATTTGAGGAAGAAATGAATAGAGTGGGAATCAAGCATTGGCAATCATCTGTAGCCTATCCTCAAGGAAATGGGCAAGCTGAAGCAGCGAACAAGCTCGTACTATCCTCACTTAAGACAGGCTTGGTAGGTCGATGCAGTAACTGGTTGGACGAACTCCCCCTTGCTCTTTGGGCAGTTCGCACAACCACTCGGGGGCCTACGGGGGAAACCCCATTCGCTCTTACATACGGGTCAGAGGCTATGGCTCTAGCTGAGTTGAGGTTTCCTACTGCTAGAGTAACTTCTTCAACCAAGAGCAGAACGACACCAACAGATTGATCAACCTGGATTTGATTGACGAGAAGCGAGATACAGCTTACCTTCGAATGGTCAACTAAAAGCAGCGGACCAAGAGTTACCATGACAAGAAGGTGAAGACGAGGTCATTCCAATTAGGTGATCACGTGTTAAGAAAGATTGAGGCAACAGGAAGGAGAACCCAACAGAATAAGCTATCTCCAAACTGGGAAGGCCCTTATATTGTTACTCACATCATCAAAGAAGGAACCTACATGATAGCTTATCTAGATGGGGAGGAGTTGAAGCACCCATGGCATGCTACTCATTTTATCATGTACTACTTCTAGTTCAAGTCCTTAGTTCAGTTCAAAGTTAAAGCAGTTCCCAATTTGTCATAGTTCTAGCTTTCTATTCGATGTAAGCATGTTTCTACTTCAATAAAAATCGCAGTTCTATTTGACCAAACACTGTACACGAGCTTCAACAAGCTCGACTCTTAGTCAGCTTCATTTTAACAAGCTCGATTCTTAATCAGCTTAGTTCCTTTAACGAGTCCGACTCATAGTCGACTTCGTTCAACAAGCTCGACTCTTAGTCAGCTTCGTTTTAACAAACTCGATTCTTAATCAGTTATGTTCCCTTAACAAGTCCGACTCTTAGTCGTCGACTTTGTCCCAATAAGCTCGACTCTTAGTCAGCTTTATTCTAAATTAGCTCAATCCTTAATCAGCTGAGCCCTATTAACAAGTCCGACCTTAGGTCGACTTCGTTCTTATAAGCTCGACCCTTGGTCAGCTTTGACCTTTTAAAACAGGTTCGACTCTGAGTCAATCTCATTTACAAAAATCCTTACAAAGTCTAAGGTTGACCAATTCACCACGAACCCAGGTCGACCTTAAACTTAGGACGACTTATTTGCCCTACTACATCTAGCCCGACACATACATGCTGAAATCAAAAGCATACAACATACAATGAAGGAATGTCAGCTATGATTAAATAAAACTGAGTCTCCCAAAGCGGGCCAAGACTCTAGTAAACAAAATTGTATGATTGAGATGCTTCCCAAATCTGGGCCAAAGCATCAATATCAACAAAAGCAAAAAATAAAAAGTGTTTGGAGCTTGTCTGTTACACAACCAATAAATTTAAAGTTCAAACTAGAGGATTGCCTTCTACTTGACCACTGGTAGAAGCTGGGTCGACATCAACATTATCATTTGCAGCAGCAGGCTCGCCCAAGACATTCCTTTGTTGATCTGGATACACCACCTTCCTTCAATCTGAGATAGTATATTGGGGAGTCTCACCTTCGAAAGCTGGCTCATCTGGCTCCTCCAGCTCAGCTAGGATTGTAACAAAGTTCACTGGTTCAACTACAGGAGGGACCCAAACTTCTGCTTCTGCCTCTTCGTCGTCCTTGGCAATGTTAGCCAAGTCATTGTCTTTATAGGGCACTAGGCTATGGCCCTGGCGAGCTGCAGAGTTGTAAGGATCCTCTGAGGCCCATTGGGCAAGATGCTCAATAGAGATTTTGAAAGAAGGATCCACCACAATACGTCGAGCCATGTGAGCTCGACCTACATCCCAGAATGAGCTAGCTTGCTTAGTAATATGATTGTGGAGCTCATCACTGTCCTTGTAAGCCTTGACAGCCTCATCCTTGGCAGCTTTGATGGCCTCTGGCAGCTCAACCTCCCATTTACGTCTAGCAGTGTCAAGTTCTTCCTGCTTCTTGGCCAATGTAATGGGCACCTCCTCCAATTGCTGGGTCGCCAAGTCGAGATCAGCAGCCATCTTCTTCTTCTCCTCCTTAAGGGTGGCAAGCTCCTTGTTAGCCTCTCCCAACCTCTTCCAAGCATCCTCCTTGAGCTTTATCTCGTCGTCTTTGACCAGCTTCAGGGCCTCATAAGAGCTATCCAGATCAGAGTGCTCCTCCTTTAACTTTGCAAGCTCCTCCTTCAGCTTGGTTCGCTCTTCATCAAGCTTCGTCATTTCTTCATTTTTGCGAGCCAGCATAGTCTTAGCTAGCTTCTCCTGCTCCTCAGCAGCTTTCCAGTAAGTGGTGGCCAAGTCAATCATGGCAAGAGACTGAAATGACGAGTAAGGACAAGAGGTTAGATCGAGCAGAAGTAAAGTAAGGAAGAGAGATAGGCAAGAAGAATAAGTACAACAATACAAAAGTTACAAGGGTTACCTCGGAGGAAGCTAGCCCGACCCTAGCCCTGCAAGCTTCAGGAGTCAGAGTTTTGTTGGTATACTCCCTGATCAGATCCTGGTCAGCTCCCCTCCTAACGATCACCTGACCGTACTCCAACTCAGGGTACTCCTTTGCTAAGCAGTTGATCCTGGTCAAAGGAGTCACTTCACTTAATTCAGCAACTCGAGCTTGAATCAACTCGGCGTATGAAACACGGACAGGAGAAGACTGGAGCCCCCTAACTTCAGCCTCTTTGGGCTCACTGGCGTCGACATGATCATCTGTCGAGCTGGCCTTGGATTTCCCAATCCTTATTTTCTTGCTCAATGGAGCATCATCATCCTCTTCCTCCTCTTTATCAATGTCAATCACAGGCGACTTAGCCTTGGAGGCGGCATTGGATTTGGCTTTGGCTTGAGCCTGAGCTCAAGTTCTGGTCTGGATGACCTCCCTCTCCGGCTCCACACTCTGCTCTGAGCCCTCTGCCCCAGCAGCCTGTTCTCCTTCCACTCCTTGGACATCTCCTTCCACTTGGGCCTCATCCAGCTCTTCCAAATTCTCTTCAGCAGGAATATACTTAGAGGTATCTTGATCCACGAGTTTCAACAACTCGATCCTCTTGGCGCCCTCAGTCTCTTAGCTCTCCCTAGCATTGGCAGGTCCATGGCTCCTTTTGCTCTTCCTCACATCAATAGCTCGCCCCATGTTAGCTTCTTGGGCAGGAGTTAGAACTGCATAAAACAAAGAGGATTAAAATGTTAGCTCGACATACCAAGATAGTTCTATGTACGAGCTACTAGTTCTACATACGAGCAATATGATTATGAGCTAACAGATTCTATACAGAAGCTGAACATGTACATGCTACAAGATCTACATTAGAATCAACAAGATGCTAGCAGAGAGTTAAACACAAGAGCCGAGCAAGCTGGGGCATAATCATAAAAATTTCACATATGGGCAAGGAAGGGGCGAGTAAAATCCTTACCACCAACATGCTCCCCATGATCTTTGCAATACTTGGGTGTCTTCTGGCAGAGCGAACACTTTTTCTCAAACCTACCCAAGGCATGAGTCACCCAGTCTGGATACCTTAAGCACCTCACTATAGGAACCAGTGGCACAATGTCATCATCCCCTAGAATCATACCAGCTTGGATGTAATTATTCTTGGTGGTTCCTAAAACTTCCCAACTGATGGGTCTACGGGCGACCAACTCTACCAGCTTCTTACGCAAGTCAGCATGCCAATAAGGTTCCCACTGATCCTCATCCTTCACCACTTGGGTGTCCTCACTTGGTAAAGGGAACTCCCAACCTAACCTACTCTTCACTACAACCACATGAGAGTTCCAGCCACTGGCTTTACTAGGCAAGTTAATGAACAATTTAGGGGAATGTGGTTTTGAAGGAGTGCTTATGCCTTAGGACTTATCGAATTTCACAGCAAAAAACTCCCTAAATACTCTCATACAGGGCTTGTATCCTAAGAAGCGGCACACCATTGCGAAGCACACCAAGACTCTACACGTATTGGCACCCTGCTGGAGAGGTAGGGCGTTGGCACACTCTAAGAATTCGTTGATGAAAGGGTCCAAGGGCAATCTCAGGCCAGCCACGAATTGACCATAATAGAAGGCGACCCTAGTGGGATCTGTCTTGTAGGTGCGACCAAATTGGTCGAAGAAATCCTTCTTGCTGTAAAGGGTAACATCAAATTCCTCCCTGTCCACCTCACAGAAGTCGTGGATCATAGATATTCGGGAGGGAAAATTTTGCTTCCCTCTGAGTGGCCCTTGGGGCACATATCCCCTTTCATTCCTACCAGGCACCACAGAAGCCTTGAAAGCATCAACTATACGTGGGCTTAAGGAGGTCGAGACATCAGTTTCTCCTTGAGTCGCGATATCTGTACAAGAAGAAGGGGAAACAGGGGAATCAGTTCTACATGAAGTCTCAAGGGACCTAGTAGACATATTAAGGGGTGACCTAGATTCCCCAGGAAATCCAATTCTATTCCTAAGGAAGGAGAGTTTATTGGAGCCTTGGACATAGAACAGTGCTATATGGTCGAGTAGTTCATGAAACAGATCAAAGGACACAATTCTTGGGTCGTTCATCTCCAATTCACCTAAATCCTCTCCTACAGGCAACCCTAGCTCACCTAAATACAAACCCCAATGGGTCAAAATTGAGGAGCACTCCTCCATTATTATCTCTCTCCATACCCCATTCAAGTGTTTATAAGCCCTATGGTTGACGCTACAGTAGCCATACCAAGCTCCCGGTTCAGTGCTAAAGGTCCCAGCCATGGCGAAATCAAAGAAATTGCAGAAATTAAGCCCTAAGAGGTAAGAGGAATACCTTAGCAGTTGAATGAAGAATAGAACGGTGGAAGACAGAAACTGAATTTAAAGTAAACACTGCCTCAGTTGCCGTTGCCGGAGTTGCTCAAGGAATCAAAGAGGGTGAAAGTTCTAAATGGGGAAGGATTCTTGCTTTTACATTTCCAGTATTCGAAACGGAAGAGGAAAAAATTCAAAACTCTTATTTTTCCCAATTAATGGAGGAAAATAGTTTCCAAGGCGGACTCTCAAACGTCAAGGCAATAATGATTACAGAAAAATGGCGCTCCTTCGGATCTGACCGTTCATCATCGACGTCCAGGATTGTGCTACATCATCTTTGATCGACTAAACTTCAGAGCGAGTAGCGACCTGTGAGTCACAACAATATTCATCAAAATTCCCTTAACTTCCCAGTCGACAAAGTCAACTCGAAAGTTGGGGGCCACTGAACATACCAAAAGTGGCGAGTTGGGCCAAGCGAACAAAGCCCAGTCCTTAAACAACAATTGCCACCATGTTCTCACTGGGTTAGGCCCAATCAACACATGGCTCAAGGCCCATCTCATATATCAGTCGACTAAGTTCATTGTCCGACCTATTAGGTCTCGACCTAACTTAGTCCGACTTAAGGACCCTGTCATACTTCGGGTACGATCCAGCTCTACCCGCCAGTCAGGTCGACCCAACACCAAATGGCGACCTCGACCTAACTAGCAAGTGTCGACCCAACGGTTACAGGTGCACGTGCAATTACTCTTTCCATAACTGCTTCCCTACAAATCAGGGACCATTTAAGGACACGTTCCCATAACGCATAATTGTCCCTAAAAATGCGGAGCTCATGTAGCCCCACCAAAAATAACCGCATTCACCAACTATAAATACTTCATCACTACCACGGTTATGAGGTAACTGCCATTTTGTTATCTGAATTCCATTATTCAATACGTTCTTAAGCTCTCTACAAACATAATCTTACTCTCACACTCGAGGGTCTAAGCCGGAGACACATCCGGCTAGTCGTAGGTTCTGATTTCAGGTCAAGGAGCTAGGTGATCAGTCCTGCCACGTGGAGGAAGATTGATAAGCACATTTCCTGCGGCATCATATATATATATACGTATATATATATATATATATATATATATATATATATATATATATATATATATATATATATATATGTATATATATGTGTTTTGGTAGAAAAAAAACAATAAAGTTGAATCTTAACTTTGACTAGTGTGTGGATTAAACAATAAGAAGGGGACTGTGGAATTCGATTATATGGAACAAAAGCAAGAAAAGAAATAATAACACCACGATTTGTTAACGAGGAAAACCTTAGAGGTGATAACCTCTTTGGAAAAAACCCCGGGAGTTAGGTCTCCAACCTTAAAAGTTTCACTATGATGATCACGAATACAACTTTGGAAGATAATGGAGAGAATTACAAGTAGCTTGTGTGTAAAGTGTGTGCGTATATGGGAGTGAGTATGTTCCGTCTCCATTTCCCCTTAAATATAAATAAGTATGAATAAGTCAAATACGGTTCCTACAATCTCGGGATAGAAGCTTATCCTCCTCAACCTCCGTGAGACCAATTCGTCCTTGCCGTTGAAGATGTGTTGAACGTGATTGGAAAATATCCCGTATTTCTCTCTTAATTACTGGAAAATAAGAATACAGATATTAGGAAATATTAAATAAATAAATATTAAAACGATACTTACAGTGGAATGACATCTTGATATGCAGGGATCAGCGAAGATGTCACCATGCTGAAAAATACCCACAACAATTTGTCCCCAAAAACATTTGGCTATGTAGGCAACTGAAGAGGCAAAATGTTTTTCTCTCCAATTAAATGCTCAACCACCAGCTTTACTTGATGGGATGATTTAGGGATACGTGGCGTAAATGGACGGTTGGGGAGAAGTGTTTGGAAAAGTAATTTTCTTGAAAAAAGAGTTCTTTTTCTCTTTAATAATCGCTTGGATAAATAAGCTTCTCAAAGCTTCTTTTTCACCCATGTTAGCTTACGGCGCCGTTCATCTTCAAGGTAAAA
This sequence comes from Adenophora triphylla var. japonica, assembly GCA_022495995.1. Classification (NCBI taxonomy): domain Eukaryota; kingdom Viridiplantae; phylum Streptophyta; class Magnoliopsida; order Asterales; family Campanulaceae; genus Adenophora; species Adenophora triphylla. The sequence goes on along the minus strand of JAFEMH010002289.1, from coordinate 106,177 downwards.
CTTCTTCGTTTATCATCTTCTTCCATTGTTTACCTTTTTTCTTTCCTTTGTCAACCATGGGTAGGACCAGGTGGTCTTCGTCCAAACCTAAAAGTGTCCAGTCCCCACAAGGTCCCAGAGAGGTTAGTCTTACCGATTTCATTCGTGAAAATGCCCTTGTAAAACCGGATGAAGAAACTTGTTTGTTTAGTGATACTCAAATAGAATCACTAAAACAACAATGTTACTTCCCCAAAGACGCGATCTTTCACCCTTTCTCTGTAAACCTTAGATCTGACTTTGTTTCCGGAAAATGGATTTGTTTTCACGAATATCCTTTTCTTCTAGGTTTTAGTTACCCCTTCCCGTCACTGGTTTCTGAGTTTTTCTAAAAGACTCAACTTGCCTATGCTCAACTGATGCCCATGGCTTGGAGAGTTTTTGCTTTTGTTATCAAAATGAACAGGGAAAATGGGTTAAATCTAGGGCTTCAAGAGATAGCATATTCGTATGATCTCCAACCCTTTGGTTCTAAAAGGTATCTCTTTAGGAAAAGGTCAGGTAGGAATTCTTTGATGAGCACTACGTCTTCTAGTGATAGGGGATGGAAGAATAGATTTTTCTTTGTTGATAGGGCATCTATTGGAGAAGGAGATGAGATATCAAGCAAATGGAACAAGGGAGGTACTTAAATTCTTACTTTTGTGACTTCCTGTTCTTGAAACAAACCGAATTGTAATTGTTCTTGCCTTTATGCGGACATCGACTGGGAGAAGCTTGTTCCCACTGCGAAGACACTTTAACCAAGGTTGAAGAATTTTTCAGGCTCCCCCTATACAAGAGATCTCCTAAAGGATTATTGGAACCATCTTTGGCTATCCCGGAAGAGCAAAAGGCCTCCACCTCCGTTATTATGTCCACAAGTAAGCGTGTTGTCCTCTCAATTTAGTTTGTCAAACTGATGCACTATACTTATTGACAATCGTTCATATGTCAATGCGGTTTCCAAACCAGTCATCTCGGGATCGGATTTTGACCTCGATGAAATTGAAGCCATGTTTGAGACTCTACCGTGAAGATAGAGACGAAGCCTCCGCCCGCTCCTAAGAAGACCCCAACTTTGGATGAGAGTGCAGGTATTGGCTCTAGAGTGAAGAAGCGAAAGGCTAATCAAGAAGAGGTAGTCGAGGTTGTAGATTGTTTTGATGGAATGCCAGTAGGGGATTTCAAGAAGAAATACATGAGCTTTGCGACTGGGGTAAGATATTATTAATTGGATATTGACTAGCTCAAAAAGTTTTTATAACATCTAATAATGTCAAATTATGATTTTACAGACTGTAGGTTATCTGGAGGATGTGGCAAAAGAAATTGAGATCTTTGAAGAAGAAGTCAAAACCGACATTGCTTTGGTTAGGAAAGAGAAGACAATGTCGGAGAATAAGGTGAAGGAGCATGAGAAGACCTTAGAACAACAAGTGAAGTTCTTTGGCGGAGCAAGAGCGGACGGTTAAGGATTTACTGAGTAGTTTGGCTAAAAGTGAGGATGATCATCTTAAAGAGATCGCAGAGGTGAAGAATTCCTGCAAACTGGCTGCCGCAAAAACTGTTTCCCAATGCAAGATAAAGATGATGAGGGAATTTCTAGAAGGGAAGGTTGAGAGCTGGGATCTCCTTAAGGAATGTGCCCACTTCTCCAGGTTGACAGGCGAATCGGTGGATGAAGGTGAAGTGTCCTCAAACCCAAACGAAGCAATTGTAAGAGATGCGGCGGAAGTTGGAGAAGTTACTCCTAATGCAACACCTGCGGCGAATGGCACCTGATAAAGAAGGTAAAATAACTTTGTCCTTGGTTTTTTGAATGGTTTTACTGGGGTGGAATCCCCAAAGACAATTTTAATTTTAGTTTGGTTATGTAATAGGTCCATAAGGACCAAAGACAATTTCTTTTACGTGTTGGGTTGGTCCAACACTTTTGCACTTTAATGTTGGTAGCTTGGATATTTTTATGGTTACTTTAATCTAGTTAAAGTTTAGTAGTTTTCAAGCATGTCAAGGCTTGTTTCTTTTGGATGAAATTTCTCTTTGTATTGGTTATTCGTTATGTTCGTAAGGTGACATGATAATATGTCAAAACGGTAGGTACTTAAGATGACATGTATATGCCATAACCCGTAGATACTTTAGATGACACGTATATGTCATAACCATAAGAATAATACGTTAGATCAATCATTTAACTGAGTGGGAATGGGTAAGCTATATGAGTTTACCCATATAGGCCCACCCCACACCTCAATTAAAGAGATATCTTGCGCTCCAGGCGAAGGTGTGGTAACCTAACATCTTAAAAAAGAGGTAATTAACTCTTTAAACCTTAGAAGGGATTGTGTACCTTTACTTGAGAAGAGATGGCCAGTCTCTAACGGAGGAGAATTCGTTGTTCCTTGTGTACTCTCGACATGTCTCCACGTATGTATGTCAACACCTCATAAGATAAAAACATGTTAATAATGGACGTCAACTAATGTTGACGCCTCTCCACAAGGTGCGTTAGTGACATCTTGATTTGCAATAAAGTAATGAAAGAGTACATAGAAAAATAAAAGGTTATAAATAAATAAAAGTTTGTCCATACACGGGAAGAGATGAATTCAAGGGGGTTTCGTTCGGATGTAATACCTTTTAAGGTGAATGGCATTCCAACTTCGTGGTATCATTTGGCCATCCAAGGTTGCCGGGCAATATGCTCCTTTCCTACCCGTACATCTATTAGGTAGGGTCCTTCCCATTTTGGGGCGAGCTTGCCCGCATTGAGCTCCTTTGTATTTTTGAATGCCTTTCGTAGGACTAAGTCTCCTACTTGAAACCTTCTAATCCTTACGTTTTTGTTGTAAGATACGGCTACCCTTTGTTGATATCTTTGCCATGCGAACTTTGGCCATGTCCCTCGGTTCATCTATGGTATCTAAGTCATGTGTCATGATGTCTTTATTATGTTCGGATGTCAACAAACCGTATCGTGCCAGTAGGTACAAGTACTTCGCCTGGGAATAACTGATTCGTTCCAAATACAAGTGAGTAGGGGTTTGCCCCGGTAGCATTCTTAGATGTCGTCTGTCGGCCCATAGAACCATTGGTAACTCTTTTGCCCATCGCCCTTTCTTCCGGTTCCGATCTCTTTTTCAAGTTGCTTATGATTATTTTATTGCTAGATTCTCGCCCGTCCATTGGCTTGAGGGTGAACGGGTGAAGATGTCACCATCTTGACTCCCCAAGATGTCAAGAAATCTTGGGTTCTCTTACTAATGAATTGAGAGCCGTTGTCACAAATTATCTCGATGGTATTCCAAATCGGTGAATATGTTTCTTTTGATAAAAGATATAACTTCTTTGTCACGAACTTGTACGTATGCCTCGGCTTCTACCCATTTAGAAAAGTAGTCCTGTCATAGCCGCAAAAATACTCTTCCACACTGGTGCCTGGGTAATTTTCCTACAATTTCCATTCCCAAACCATAAACGGCCATGGAGACGAGAATAGGATGTAGCAATTCACTGGTTGGTGTAGGATGTCCCACGTGTCGTTGACGGGAATCGGTTTCTTTGCGTAATTGACGGCGTCTTTTCTCATTGTGGGCCAAAAATAGCCCATTCTAAGAGCCTTGGTATGCGGACTTACGCCCCGGTATGATTTCCACATTGTCCTTCATGCAGCTCCTTGAGAACTCCGATGGGCTCTATCTCGCTTCTAGACATCTTAAGTAGTGACTGCAAAGGATTTTCTAAACAAGAGGTTATCAATAAGTAAATATTTAGATACTCTTACCACGAAGGCTCTAGCATTTTTCTCCTACTGGGATCGTATCATCTAAGAGATACTTGATAATAGGAGCCGTCCAAGAGGTTGCCGCTGGAGAGGAAGGTACGTCGACATCTAGAGCGAACATCTCAAGATGGTCAATTGGCTGGGATGTCAATATGCACAATTGGAATACTTGTTTGTGAAATGCTTTTGAAGGCCGAACCCAAGTTTGCCGGAGCGTACGCTTGAGAATTTTCTTCTCGTGGGATTTGGTCCAAAGAAAATGATTTGAATTTTGCCGAAAGAATTTTTACGATTTCCAAATATGTCGTCATCTTAGCATTTTTATTTGTGTAAGATCTGTTGTAATGGTTAACAATTAGCAGAGAATCCATAAACACCCGGATATGCTTGACATCTAGGTCCTGGGCCAGCCGTTAAACCCGCAATTAATGCCTCATATTCTCGCTTCATTATTAGTGGCCTTAAAACCGCAACCGATGGATTGTGGTATTATGTCCCCTTGTGGCAATTTTAGTACAACTCCAAGACCCGTACCTCTCATGTTAGAGGCACCATCCGTGTAGAGAGTCCAAATTTTCGGATGTCATCATCTTGAAGTTGCTGTACTTCCAATTCCACCTCTTGTTGCATGGTTGGACTAAAATCAGCCACAAAATTAGCTAGGGCTTGAGATTTTATTGCGGTTACGGGCTCATATTTGATGTCGTACGTGCTTAATTGTACAGACCATTTTGCCATTCGACCCGACATCTACGGTTTTCTCATAACATTCTTAATAGGATAGTTAATGCGTACAATTATAGTATGTGTTTCAAAATAGTGCCTTAATTTAATAGAAGCAGTTATCAAAGCTAAAATTAATTTCTGTAAATGAGAATACCTGGTCTCCGCATCTAAGAGTGTCTTACTTATATAGTAGATGGGTTGCCGACTACCATCTCGTTCTGTCACCAAGATCGCGCTTACGGCGCCTTCGATCTTGCTAAGTAGATGTAAAGATGTTCCTCCTCCCGAGGTTTGGCCAATAACGGAGGTGTCGACAGGTAAGTTTTGAGTTCTTGAAAGACTTCTTCATGTTGGTTCTCCCACTGGGACTTTCTTGTTCTTCCTAGGGATATCATAGAAAGGTTTGCATCGATCCGAGGATTTTGAAATGAATCTGTGAGTGCAGCAATCTTTCCTGTCAATCTTTGGACGTCCTTGACCAGATTGAGGTGACGATGCAGTTGATAATAGCACGTATCTGTTTGGGGCGCCTTCAATGCCTCTTTTAGTAACCATATAGCCCAGAAACTTCCTTGCCCTCATTGCAAAGTTGCATTTAGCTGGGTTAAGCTTCATATTGAAACAATCCAAGATGTCAAAGGCCTGGGATAAGTTGCTTATGTGATCTTAGGTTTTCTTGGATTTTACTACCATGTCGTCGATGTATACTTCCATTGTGTCCCCAATATGATCTTTGAACATTTTGTTGACGAGCCTCTGATATGTTGTACCTGCATTTTTTAAACCAAAAGGCATAGCAATATAATAATAAATACCTGTGGGTGTTATGAAGGCGGTGTCCTCTTGGTCAGATGGTTCCATCTGGATTTGTTGAAATCCTGAGGATGCGTCCATGAATGTGAGGAGCTCATGTCCGGAAGTGGCATCAACCAACGAGTCTATGTGTGGCAAAGGGAAAGGATCTTTTGGACAGGCTTTATTCAGGTCTGTGAAGTCGACACAGACTCGCCATTTCCCGTTTCTCTTCTCTACCACAACCACGTTTGCTAACCATCTTGGATAATCGACCTCTCGTATCATGTTGGCTTTGAGTAAGCGCTCTACCTCTTCCTTGATGATCTGGTTTCTGGTTTCTGCAAACTTCCTACGTTTCTGGTGTACTGGTTTAAAGCTAGGATCTATGTTAAGTTTGTGAGTGATGACATCTTTGCTGATGCCTGTCATGTCATCATGTTTCCAAGCAAAACTCTTTATTCTGCTTCTTAATAGGTCCACAAGCTTCTCTTCTATTTCTGGTGGGATGTCAGTGCCTATAAGTACTTTCATGTCCGGGTTGGAAGGGTCTAGCAATACTTCTTTCACATCATCCTCCCTAGCTTCCAGGACTTCACTTACTTTCTTCGGTAATTGCTATGCTTGTTTTGGAGATGTCGACGCCTTCATTGAAGTTTTGTAACATTCCTTGGCCACCTGTTGATCACTGTAAATCTTAGCGACACCCCAAGGTGTTGGGAACTTCACACACTGATGGTAAGTGGAGGGTACGGCCTTCATTCCATGAATCCACGGTCTTCCAAGAATGACATTGTAAGATGTTACGCAATCAATTACGCAGAATCGTTCCATAGTATTGAGACCCTTCGAGTATATTGGAAGCTTTATCTCCCCCACCGTTTCTTTGACTTCACCGCTGAAGCCTACCAAAGACCGAGGATTTCTTAATGATCTCCGATTCTGGGATGTTCATTTCCTTAAGGGTGCCCAACATGATAAGATTAATAGAGCTACCCCCATCAACTAGGATGCGCCGGATTGTATAGTTGGCGATCTGCAAGGAAATAACTAGACCGTCGTGATGGGGTTCCAGCGAGTTATCTCGATCGCTTTCATCAAAGGTGATTGGATCCTGGCAAGATGTCGGCATCCTGGGCTGTCTTTCTGGTTTCTCCTCTTTTGACTCCTTAGCATGTCGTTTTGCGGAGAATAGGATGTTCCACATATTTCGAACCTCCACTAATGAAATTAATCACCTTTGTTGGTGTTGGGGGAGAGATCGGGTCTTTCGGCTTCATGAGGAGCTTCCGCATTTTCGCCTTTCTTCTTTACGGATCCCAAAGAACTCCTTAAGATGTCCTTTCGAGAGCAAGTAACCGATCTCCTTTCTTAATGCGATGCAATCTTCGGTGACATGTCCAAAGTCTTCATGGTAAGTGCACCATTTTGATTTGTCACGCCATCCCGTGGCTTTATCCGGTCTTCTTTGGCCATCCGGCTTTGTCCCCAAGGTTGCCCATTGCACGAGTATATCCGAAATGTCAACAGAGAAACAATAATCGAAATGTTAGGCACATTATCATTATCTTCATCCTCACCGTCTATTGAATTAATTTTGCTAGTGTCAATTCTCGGATAAGGATTGGAACGGTTGTTCTGCGATGGGACGATTCGGTCTTTCTCGTCGGGGTTGTCATATGTCGACATCTTGGATGAGAATTTCGATCTTCGCAGCTCGTCTTCCTCCGGGGTCTTATGAATCTCACCGCCCGCTCCCGACTTCTTCCAACCGCTTACAAGGAGTCATCACCAAATCTTGGTAATACCTTGTGAATCCTTCTTCACCCCATTTTGAATGCTTCGTGGTGTCGACATGTCAAGATTGGGAATTTCTAGCACTTCCTTATTGAACCAGGTGGACATAGTCCTTTAGAGTTTCATTAGGTTCGCCGGGTCACATTGTAGAGATCACTTGTCAACCTTTCAAATTGTCATTGCATGAGAATTGGTTATAGAACATGTTGATAAGCCGGGCGTAAGAACCAATTGAACCTAGAGGTTGCCTAATCAACCATTTGAGGGCTGGTCCGACAAGGTTGATCCAAATCCCACGCATAAGCGAGGCCTCCCGGAATTGAAGAGGAATATGGATGATGTCCATCTTTTCTTGATAGTGGGCAACATGTTCTTACGGATCGATCCGTGGTACCATCGTACAATTTCATAGATGGTACACCGAATCGCTTCGGATGTCGACATTTGCAATTGCTTGGGACAAACCGAGATTGACCGTAGCGCTTTTGAGTCACTCGGTTGGATTGGAGGAGTTACGCCCGGCACGTTCATTATCGCCTCTCGAGATCCCGCATCCGTTTGGCTAGTGGGTTTCCTGCAAAAGGGTCACCATAGGAATACGATTGAAATTATTATTATTGAAAAGATTATTTAGCAAACCAGAGTTGTACGTAGTAGTTGTGACAGCTTGTGTTGTCGATGAATGGGATGAACTGAGTGTATCCCGCAGAGGGTGGCATCATCGTGGTGTCCCTGTGCAAAGATGTTGACATCATTAAGGATGTCACCGACGAGTTTGAGGCGGACTACCCATTGGAATAAATTCACTCAAGTGTAGGTCCTTCGGTGTTGTCGAAGTTGAGGTTCCTCGCACGTAATGGCGATATGTTGTCAAGCCGAGATGTGATGAACTGCTGATCTTTTTGCATCTTAATCATTGAATCGGCGGCACCTTCGAATTGCCGTCTTGTTGGTCCAAATTCCTCCGATTCAACTTGGTCAGGATACTCCGGATGTCGGCATCTACATTGGAAGAGGTCATTCCCTTTTGTGGAGTCTTCGTAGGTTGAGTTTGCTGAGGTCCGGTCTGAGGAGGTGGCGGCAACAAGCTGGTTCTACCTCCTGATGTTGGAGCAACAGCAGGACTCCTACCGGCGGCGGACACATTGGGGGGTGCAGACATAATGAATTTGCTTAGGAAATGATCCAAATAACCGATAAACCACGAGGCCCCTCGGTGGGCGCCAAATTGTTTTGGTAGAAAAAAAACAATAAAGTTGAATCTTAACTTTGACTAGTGTGTGGATTAAACAATAAGAAGGGGACTGTGGAATTCGATTATATGGAACAAAAGCAAGAAAAGAAACAATAACACCACGATTTGTTAACGAGGAAAACCTTAGAGGTGATAACCTCTTTGGAAAAAACCCCGGGAGTTAGGTCTCCAACCTTAAAAGTTTCACTATGATGATCACGAATACAACTTTGGAAGATAATGGAGAGGATTACAAGTAGCTTGTGTGTAAAGTGTGTGCGTATATTGGAGTGAGTATGTTCCGTATCCATTTCCCCTTAAATATAAGTAAGTATGAATAAGTCAAATACGGTTCCTACAATCTCGGGATAGAAGCTTATCCTCCTCAACCTCCGTGAGACCAATTCGTCCTTGCCGTTGAAGATGTGTTGAACGTGATTGGAAAATATCCCGTATTTCTCTCTTAATTACTGGAAAATAAGAATACAGATATTAGGAAATATTAAATAAATAAATATTAAAACGATACTTACAGTGGAATGACATCTTGATATGCAGGATCAATCAAGATGTCACCATGCCGAAAAATACCCACAACAATATGTATATATATATATATATACATATATATATACATATATACATATATATATATACATATATATATGTATATATACATATATATATATATATATATACATATATATATACATACATATACATATACATATACATACATATACATATACATATACATACATATACATATACATACATATACATACATATACATACATATACATACATATATATATATATATATATATATACATATATATATATATACATATACATATACATATATATATATATATACATATGTATATGTATATATATGTATGTATATATATATATATATACATATATATATACATATATATATATATATATATATATATATATATATATATATATAAACATATATATACATATACATATGGAGTCAACCTTGACCTTCTAATCTATAAAATTACAATTAAGTAGCCTTATGGAGCGGCGTAGTTCATTCGCTCCCCGTCATTGTATCTTCATCAACGATAGAATAGGATAGTTTCTTTCCCTTCGTGCCCACCACTTTACAATATCAAATTCTTCTATAGGCTCAAAAGAAGTGGTTAAATATGATTCAAGTTCAACATAAGTGGAGCCACCTCGTTGATGTTTTTGACTTCTAGAATTTATTAAATTATCGACCCATGAAAATGGATCGGTATCATCATGAGAACTACTACCACCTACATTTTCACTACTAGGATAAACGATATTATCAAAAAGATCATAATATTCTTTATAAAGTTCATATAAAGTATTTTTAGTAGTAGTTACAACGTCTTTTGCCTTTGGGATAGGTTTATCTAAGTTAAAATCAATGTCGGTGGAAAATATATTCTTATAATAATATGCAAGTATTTGTTATAAACCATCTTCTCTTATCCTAGGATCTAATAGTTTAGCTACTAAAAACAATAGTGGAATGTTCAAAAAAATATTTAATTCATTTTATTCTCATCATATCAATACATTCACCTAAAACTGGACAATCTTTAAAATGCATAAATATATAAGTAATTTAAGCACAATGTTCTAAAACTAAGGGTGAAGTGGGATAATAAGAACCGGATAATTGTTCGATAGCATCTTTAAAAAATTTTAAAATTTTCTTTAAATTATTACAAACATCCCATTGATGAGGCAATATTGTAGTAGGATACGCTATTTGTTGAAAAAATTGACACAATAGTTCACGCAATTCATAAGAGTCGGACATTTTATGGGTGGAATTCCATTGGGTTGGAACATCTAGGGAAAATCTTTTAGGTGGGATATTATTTGCTTTACAAAATCTAATCCACATTTTTGTTATAGTGTGATTTCTCATTAGATAAGAAAGAACTTCCTTAATTGGGGTTATATAAGCCTTTAAAGTTGCTAAACCATCTTGCACACACAAATTTAAAATATGACATATGCACCGAACATGAAAAAATTTACCACCAATGGATAGTTGACAAATTTCAATGAGTGATGGTAAACTAGCAGTATTATATGCAGCATTATCAAATCCAATTGAAAAAATTTTGTGAACTAGGTTATATTCTTGTAAAACTGTAGCAATTTTGTTAGAAATATTTTGAGCATTATGAACAGTATCAAAAGTTTTATATGCAAGTAATCATTTTTTTTATTTTCCAAGTATTATCAATCCAATGACATGTAATTCCTATATAATTATAAGTTTGCCAATGATCACTCCATATATCGGCACATATTGATAATTTTTGTGGTAAATCTTTAAACGTATTAATTAAAGTTAATTTTCCTTGGAGATATTGGGTCTTAGTATCATGAGTATTTTTATTTTTATGAATTTCTTTAGCGGCGGGATTTAAATCAATTTGTGCAAAATTATCCCATAATTGATCATTAGCAAAATTAAAAGGGTAATCCTTTAGCAGCAGTAAATTTAGCCATTTCTCTTCTATAAGTTGCATTATCTAATTTAAATAGTTGAGAAGACGTACCTTGTGAAGACCCACTCGTAAATCCTCGTAGTTGTGTTTGATCTTTATTGTGTCCAACTTGGTCGGGGTGCTTAGCCGCTAAGTGCCTTTTAAACGACCCATAACCACCTCCACGGGTAAAGGCAAATGTTGAAGCACAATAGTTGCAATACATAGTGAATTTATTGGTACCTTCAATTGGCACTTTTATAAAGTGCACGGTCATGATATCGGATCTCCCCGTTGTTCGACCTCCTCGACCTCGGAATTGACCACCACCTCGGGCTTGGGCTTCATTTTGAGTATTTTGAGTTTGACTCTCTTGGGTATGACCACCCATTGGATTTATTGCATATAATTCGTCATCGCTCAATTCGAGCATTTCATGCGCTTGTATATTTTGCCAAATACTATCATCGGCGGGGAAAATTGGATGCGGACTTGGAGTGGGATTACTAGAGGTTGAATTTTTCTTGCCCTTATCGGCTCGAGTTGAAGACATTTTTTGTGTGAAAATAGAGATTGAGAGAGTAAGTTGAGAAAAGAATACTTGAAGAACTTGAGAGAATAAGTTGATAATGGAATTATGGAAACTTGAGACATTGAGATAATAGAGAATTAGAGATTGAGAGAATAAGTTGATAATTGTGTGAAAAAAATGAAGGGAGGGTGAGAGTATTTATAGGTTGGAAAATGGAGAGAAAAAGAAAAAAAAACTTTTTTTTATTACTTTTTGGTCCCAAAACGACTATAAAGCCGTTAGGTAACGGGCAGAAGACAGCCACAGTCGGATCAGGCAAATGGTCGGCCTAGATCAACTAGCCGTTAAACTAGCTGTTAGCCTTGTTACCGTTTCACGGTTCGGGTTCATGAACCGATGGTTCTGGTTCACGGTTTATGAACCGCCGGTTCGACGATTTTGAAAACCTTGAACCTTAACCGGACCGGATAACCGTTGTTCCGATTCAACGACGGTTCTGGTTCAACAGTTTCGGTTTCCCGCCGGTTCTTGGACGGTCCGGTTCCGGTCCGAACCGCCGGTTCAAGACCGGATGGGCATCTCTACTTTACAAGTATCTTAATTAACCTTTTGCGAAAAAGATATAAAATCCGAGTTAATTTACTTAGGCTTGAAGGATTTTTTTTCTCAAATAATTTCATTTTAAAATTATAAATCCCAAAATAACTTACATTTGAAACTATTTTATAAAATAACCAACTTTTTAAAACTCACTACATGGTGTAGCGAGTTCAACACGTGACCTTTGAAACTCGCTACACTATGTAGCGAGTTTAGTTAAATTATGGTTTATGCGTCTGAATTAATTAGTTGTAATTAACAAATAAAAACTCGCTACACCATGTGGCGAGTTTAGGCGTACACATAACTCGCTACATGGTGTAGCGAGTTTATAAAGGCATTTTTCCATTAGATAAGGTTTCCACATCCAGATTCATTCTCATTCTCATATCCTCACATACTTACTCTAAAAAAAAAACCCAAATCTTCACATTATTTAATTTCGTCAAAATCGTTGAATATCAATAATCAAGGTAAATTAACATCATCTTAATCATTGTTTTCACTTGTGTTTATATATAAAATTTAAGTTTTTAACTGTGTTTTATTATATTATAGATATAAATGTTATGGTATTGTTATGTAGGTTTTAAAACTATTATTTCGTAATGTAGGTTAAAGATGAACGGGGTTCAATCATTTTCATGTGCTATTGGGGAGGTGATGATGAACAAACATTTGATGGTTCTCATTTTCAAAAAGGGCCAAAATGTGCAATTAGGCCTAATTGTCGATGGAGATACAATGAGTTGATTGATAAATTATATAAAAAGATGGGCTTAGATCCGTCACAATATGATTTGGAAGTAATTTATAAATGTTCTCATACTTTTGATAGCGGGATTGGTGAGTACTTTCCTTTCCGTATTGAAGATGATGCGTGTATTGATATAATGTTCGATGTTTTAGCTAAATTTGGGGGATGGGTAATTTGCAGCTGTATGTGGTTGTAAAATTGATTGAAAATCGACGTTATCCAGAGTTTGAAACACTTCACATAGAGACCATTTATGGGTATTCACCAAGTTGTAACCTTGATGCATGGGTTTGGTCCAATTACACAACACTTGTATCAACCCAAACACCAAATTATGATGACGGGGCATGCCAAAATGATCCTGTTAATGATGATAGTTCTGAAGATGATGTAGATTATGAAGAAGAAAAAGAAGACACTGATGTGGATGTAATGCTAGGCGATAATGATGATGAATATCAGGAGGATAGTAGTGATTCTGATGTCGATTTGGGAGAGGGTGATAATGGGCCGATTGATAATGACATGGAAACACATTTGGTTCATTATGAAGCTCCTGAAAATCAAAGGTATGAGAGAGCAGATTATCCTTTTTACAGTGATATTGGTTGTTCTGCTCAACAAGAAAAAGGCTTCATTGATTACCATAATTCACCTAGTTTTCCAGTTTGAGATCCGGAGAAACATGAAATTGCTAAAGGGATATGCTTTTCTATCAAGAACGAGGCAAAATTTGATATAAAAAGGTATCATATTCGCACCAATCGCCGGTTCAGGGTAAGAAAGAGCACAACTCACACGTGGGTAATTGAATGTCTATTGAAAAAATTTCCATGCAATTTTTATGTTCGTGTGAGTAGGAGGAAGTCAAAATTTTCCAGTTTGAGATTCGGAGAAACATGAAATTGCTAAATGGATATGCTTTTCTAGCAAGTATATGTTTTGGAAAGCGGGTAGAGCAAGTCAAGATAGAAAATTGAAATCTACCTTATAGAGTATCCGTTCAATTAACCCCGAGGCAATTGCATGATTTCTAAATTTAGATGCCATAATATGGACATTAGCACATGATGGTGGTTACAGATATGGCATTATGACTACTAACATGTCTGAGGTTTTTAATGGTGTCATGAATGGAGCCCGTGTGATGCCAATCACAGCAATTGTTGAAACTTCCTTCTACCGTTGTGTGGAGTACTTTCAAGTAATGAATGGATTTCACTTAATGCCTTAGGAGGTAATCCTAATAACTCTAACATCAATCTCCTACAGAAATTTAGCCAGAAAGTTCATTACCGATACTTGAAGAATAGCGAGAAAGGTATGATACATCAGGTAAGGAAGTTCAACAATCATGAGATGGGGTGTATCAAGTGACAACTGCACGTCAGGGTGATAAAGGTGGAAATATCCAAATTGTCTGATTTAATGAGCGTACCTACACATGTGGTAAATGGGTTGCCTATCACATGCCATGTTCCCATATTCTTGCATGTTTCCATGCACAACATCTTGATGGTCATTCTTTCGTTTCTCCATTTTACACCATTAGGGAATACTACAAGACATGAAAGGGAACATTTAAATCAATCCACCATGAGGACTATTGGGATGTGGATGGTTTGGTGCCACATTTTTTTCCCTATTACCCACCTTCGACATTCTGCGAAGTCCGAACGGCTTAGATCAAGACGCTTCAAAATTTTATGGACTTTCAAGCAGATAAACGGACGACTCTTTGTTCTTCATGCAAACAAGAAGGCCACAATCGTCATAGATGCCCAAACATTAGGGAGTAGAAGAATTTTTTCCATGTAATTTATTTTTGAGTTGTTGGATTTACTTTGTATTTCATTTGGATTTCGTTTGAGTATGACTTGGATGTAATTTTGATTGGTTATACAGTTTGTGTTGTTTGTTGTTTGAATATAACTTTGTTTTTCATTTGGATTTGATTTGACTTGAATTCAGTTTCAGTTTTAGTTTCAGTTTCTTGGTGCAGGTGGGATTACAACAGTTTGTTGCTGCTGTAGGAGTTACTGCAAGTGAACTCGCTACTCGGTGTAGCGTTTTCAATGAACTTGCTACACCGTGTAGCGAGTTCACTTGCAGTGACTCCCACAGCAGCAGCAAACTGCTGTAATCCCACCTGCACAAAGAAAATCCAATACCCAATATATCAAACTGTAAAATCTTTACAATATACCATAACACACACCTACACAAATGTACTAAAGTCTCAAAATAATATACAAATATACTAAACTGTACAAACACTTAAAAAACCATACAATAAACATCCAAATAAAAACTTAAAAAACCATACAAAAATCCATAAATGTTTTCTTACAATCATAATAAAACAACTAATACCACAAAGTTTTATTACATCTAAATAAAAAAATAGTTCCACTTATTTCTCTTCTCATACTTTCTGTTATAGGCGGCCGGGGTGAACTTATTCGTCGGATGACGCTCCGGAGACCCTTTTCTAATCAACTCCTCCCGTTGAGCAGGGGTAAGACGTACCCCACTAGATAACGTCGCAGCCGAATCAGAGAAGGGTGGAATATCTGCTCGTGAGGATAATAAAGGAACCCTAAAGCCACTTCCCGAATATACGGGCGTGTGAAAAGTCCTAGGTGGAGGGTCAACGAAATTATCAACATCATTAATAACCCTACTCACCTTACTCGGGCCGTGGCGATGGTAAGTGCCTGAATAAATACCCTCCTCAACCTCGAATCTAATCCTCTCCTCGTGCTCCTCCACCTGAGTAGCTCCCCACTGTGATGAATAATCAAAGAGTCCATCATACTGAGTCTCAAAATCTGGCTGGACCTCGGGCCCTGGTTGCTGCTCCCTAATGTTAGTGAGTGTGTGTCTAATCAACCTACGCATCTCAGCTTATTGCGGACATGACATATGTTGCTCCTCTTCATTGGTGATATACATACGTTGAAGGTTTTGCACCTGTTTTTATAGCAAAAAATTAAGAATGATACATAAGTTAATAAATTGAAGTTTAAAAAAAAACTAGAAAACATAATGAAAAATTTAAATACTTACCATGCCCTCTAGAAAAGGGGCAACCGATCGGTATCCAGTGTCCTCTATATGAAGGGGGTTCTGCAAAAACATGCACGTTATGCTCCGATACCCCATCATATATGGATCGGTGTAATGCATAACATGAAAGCATGTGACCCTCAAAGCTAGTAAGTTTTGCCGATGTCCCCAAATTGCAATGTATTGTTGATGGCGGTCGCTCCAACTCACAAGATTGTTTCCACGCCTATCAACTCTGTGCAAGTCCCTCCGAGTGTCGGACGATTCTGGGACCCACTGCAGCATGCCAAACTACCTCAGAACACGATCCGGCAAATGTCACTCTATCCTCTCAAAGCATATAAGAGGGACCCACGCCATCCATACGGCTCGTCCCTGAGTGCAGTAGGCCAGATCATATCTATCTCTATAAGGCTGCCACATAACCTTATCATCTCATAGCTTTACCAGCTGATCAATATAGCATCCCAGGTTATGGGCATTAACCTCCTTGAGATAAAATGATGATCCGGTACACCTGAAATTTCATAAAAAGAATAATTATAAGAAACAGTTAAAAAAAACTTTAACGACGAGAAAATAATATATGATATTTGTATACCTGCATCCCAGTGACATGTGCTCTTGTGCCGGATCAGTGTTTCGCATTCGAATTCTAGGTTGCACACATAGCAACCGCTCCCAATCCCAAATCTATATCAATTAAATCTATATCAAATACTATAAATAATGTCGATAATTTGAAATCAAACTTAAAACCAACAAAATAATTCACATTAAAATGAGATAAACATACCTGTAAATGTTGAGGAATCCTCCGCACTGGCTTGTCAGAGGGTTAGTCGCACTACACAGCTCTCGATATAGAAAAGCCAGCGAAGCACTACCCCATCTATACATCCAGACCCTCGAAACCTCTCAAAGTAGTGAGAGATAATACAACTTAAACTTGTTGTTCGTACGATCATGCATCACCGTAGAACCCAAGCCTAGCATGATATATGCCCGTGCATACATATCAACAATGTCTTGAGCAGTATCATCATCGAGGTCATAGAAATGTGGAAATTGGCTCGTAATCTACCTTAGCTTTAGACTACTCCCATCCATATCTTCGGGAGATGGGACAGCCCCTAAGAGATCATGACATACCACCCGCCAGTCTAGAAGTGGTGGGATGTCAGCATCAGTCACAACATCCCTATTAACCGACAACCCGGAAATCATCCCGATATCCTCTAGTGTAATAGTCATCTCACCAACTGGGAGGTGGAATGAATGGGTCTCCGGATGCCATCTCTCAATCAATGCCTCCAGTAACCCATAATCGTAATGAATTCTCCCTATATAATGAACCCCACTAAAGCAACACTCAGCTAATCTCGATAATATCCTCGGCGCTAGTCAATCCGACAATGTGGCGCCACTACAAAATGAAAGCAGACTGCAACCTGTTGTCCGGCCCAAATAAAATGAGCTTTGTGTCCCTCATGTGCAGTCAAAACAGAGTTATCGATAAGCCCATTATCAATTAAGGTGTCCATCTGTTTAAACAAAAGAAACCCAATTTCAATATCAAATAAATATATATATATAAACATAGAGACTTTGAAACATCAATAGCGAGTTCAAAATCCCAAAATTTCAAATATACCACAATGGAGTTCAAATATACCAACTATTAAGTTCAAATATACCAAAAATGGAGTTCACATGTACCAACAATTGGGTTCAATAACAACACTAATATTCAAGAAAATCCTAATAATTTCAATATATACCAACCAAAAACAAACCATATACACAAATCAAATCAAAAACCAAAGTTTAAGCTTATAAACTGACCTGAAACCACAAACAAACGACTAGTCGGGTTGGCCTCCGGCTAAGACCCTTCGGCGTGATGATGAGATAACGTGTATTAAGCTTATAAACAGAATTAAATAGCGTAGTTCTCAAATATCAAATAAGACATTACCCTTGAATGTTGGATGTTGTTAGGTATTTATAGTGTTGATGTGGGATCGTGTTGAATCCCTAGAATCACGGGAATAATGTTGGCATAACTGTCTCCGAGAAAGTAGGAGGCGGTTACAAATAACGACGTCGGTTGGCACACGTGTTGGTAGGTCGAAGTCGATTGAATGGTCAAGGGCGACTTGACTTTGTGCTTTGAATTGATAGCAATTGTACATGTATATGATCGTATGTCGGACGAAGCTAGGTCGGAACCACGAATGGTCGGACAATGAGCTAGGTCAACTGATCAATGCTGGGCTGTTAGTATCGTAGCAATTGGGATAACCCATTCAATAATAGAGTAAACTGGTGCCTGAAATGTTGGGCTTCATTCGTTGGGCCTGGCCCGTCAATTTTATTCCATTCAGTGACCCCCAACTTTCTGAGTTGACTTTGTCAACCCGAAAGTTATGAAAAATTTGTGGAAGCTTACATAGCTCGTTGTTGGATGGTCGACTGAGTTGACGTGGCTTGATCTCGACCATTGAATTTTTTTACGGTTAGATGCGTTAAGGCGCCGTAATTTTGTAATGATTGTATGATTTTGGCGATTGGACATCCATCTTGGGAACCGCTGCCAGCTTTAACTGACGGAATTAACCGTTGCGTCCCCTACCCTTTCCAATTCAGGAAAGGATTTGGAAACATATAAAAAGGGGAATCCTTTTCCTTTTCAAAGTTTACGAATTCCAAATTCTCAAAGACCCCCAGCAAGAAAAAAAAAAGCAAGGCGATCGATTTTCTGGCATAACCTAGCACTCCGCTTCATCGTTGATCTCCTTCTCCTTCAATTAAGCCAAGGTACCCTTCAATTCCTCTGTATTTCGGTTTAATTTCAAGCTTTTTTCTTGATTCAATCACAGCTAGGACCTTTGGCTGCGAGTTGGGTGTTAGATATGGATACAACTCTCAAAACCTTAGGATTTACAAATGTCTAGAGGGTCCATGGAAGGAGATGACCCGAGAAGTGTTGGGTTTTGGGGTTACAAATGCAGCGGAAGAACTTAGAAATAACTAGCAAAACCCTAGCCCTTAGATCAGTCTAGCATGAAGAGATTAGAAAAACATGAAATAGAATTACATACCTTGAATGCGATTTAGTTTGTCAAAAATAGATCTCAAAATTCAAGCCTAGAATTTTGATGTCGAATCTTCTATCTTCCTTGTTCAACCTTTGGTGATGAATCAATCAATGGAGATCTTCAAGCCTTAGGAGATAAAGCAACCTCCCTCTAATGGTGATCCACACGCGAGCGAACCAAGAACGTTTCTTGTTGGATTGCTAGATGATCCTTCCGATTATTGAAACGGTTTCAATAATCAATGACAAAAACAATGGAATTGATTTTGGGACTTTTGATTCTTAATCAATAATCAAAGCCTAGAATTTTATAAACCTAGAACAATGATGTGTGTGAGAGAGAGTTTTTGGTTGCCCAAGGATTTGTATTTATACATTGGTATAAATCCCTAACACTTAGGTTAGGGTTAAATTCTTGTCAAATACAAAAACCTTACCAGCCAAGGAAAACACGTACGGACAGGCTAAGTATGTCGCACTACGTGATATGCCAATGGCTAAGTATGTCATTCCACGAGCCAAGCTAGGAAAGTTACGTGTGCTAATCAAGGGCACGAGGTGTGCCTAAGGGCATGAGTCGTGACCAAGCCAAAAGCACTCGTTCCACGAGTCGTGACCAAAAATGCAGTCGTGCTGATTTATGGTATGATTCGTGATTCCTGGCACGAGTCGTGCCTCTGTCATGGCCAAGTGTGTCGCACCATATGCCATGCCAGAATCCCAATTTTCAGCCAGAATCAAATTCGCTCTTTGTGTGTGACCCAATAGGAATTATATTATATTGGTAGTGAGTCAAAATATGACCTCACAAGACATAAGTGGTTTCTAGCAAACCATTATATTTACCCAATTAATATAATATCAAAGCTTGATTCCTCGATAGATCAAATGTCACAATCCCTTTGTCCATGATGTCCAATTGAACATGAGTCATGGTCTATGTCAACTCATTCCGTTCAATGATTTCTCGATTCTGAATATGTTGATAATCCAAATGCATTTGATCTCTATCAAATCACTTGAGTGTGGCCACACATTTCATCAACACTATTCATCGAGGGGGCCAAGCAAACATCTCTCTCAATGAGAGGGACAAATCCCATCTTGACTTATCATTCTTCCCTACAAGAATCCAATCGTGCCAACATAGCCCTTATTGCTATCCGATTAAAGATAGTGTTAGACTATATCAAACACAATGTTCACCATGTGGAAGACGATGATAATCTCTGGTTCAAAGGATTCAATGACACGACTATCATGAGATTTAATCATGACAACAGACCATGTCATAAATCTCATAAGTAGGTCATGACTAATACTTGTTCTCTAGCAAGTATCCATAAGTGTAATGTGCATCTCCATGCATATAATCATCTCCATGATTATCCATTACCAACTTATACTAGTTGTTCACAACAACTAGGGACGCAGTTCAATATAATAAACATGTAAACATATAATGAACAAAATAAACATGCTCTATGATAAATGATAAAGATGATGCATAACGGTTCAAGTTTAAACATAACTATAGCCTAGGGCACTACACCAATAAACTCCTACTTGCACAAGGCTCCATCTATGTATCGAATACCCATGGACCTCACATGACCATCATGCTTTGCTTGTGCTAGGGGCTTTGTAAGCGAATCCCCAATGTTATCATCGATTGATACTTTGCATATCTTAACGTCTCCCCGATCAATGAACTCTCGAATGAGATGGAAACGTCTAATTATATGTTTGGATCACTGATGTGACCTTGGTTTCTTTGCTTGCGCAATGGCACCGTTATTGTCACAATAAAGTTCCACCGGATTAGTGATACTTGGAACAACTTCCAAATCACTAATGAACTTTTTTATCCAAACTACATCCTTAGCTGCATCGGATGCCCCAATATATTCGGCCTCAGTAGTAGAATCGGCAATAGTACTCTTTTTAGAACTCTTCCAACATATCGCACCTCCGTTAAGCATAAACACAAATCCCGACTGCGATCGAAAATCATCCTTGTCAGTTTGGAAGCTAGCATCTGTGTAACCTCTTACAACAAGATCTTCTTCCATCCCTCCAAATACCAAGAACGCATCCTTAGTCCTTCTTAAGTACTTAAGGATCGTCTTGACTGCCATCCAATGGCTCTCACCAGGATCAGATTGGTATCGACTCGTCATGCTCAAAGCATACGATACGTCGAGTCTATTTCAAATCATGGCGTACATGATAGATCCAATAGCCGAAGCATATGGAACCTCATTCATCCTCTTTCGCTCATCAGTTGTCTTAGGACACTGAGTCTTACTAAGAGTAACACCATGACACATTGGCAAGTTGCCTCTCTTAGAATTTTTCATTTTGAATCTTCTAAGAACCTTGTCAATTTAGGTACTTTGACTCAAACCAATTATCCTCTTAGATCTATCTCTATAGATGTTGATACCAAGGATGTAAGCGGCTTTGCCCATATCTTTCATTGAGAAACATTTCCCTAACCAAGACTTGACAGTCTTAAGCTCAGGAATATCGTTTCCAATGAGTAAGATATCATCAACATACAATAAGAGAAATAATACTACGCTCCCACTGAATTTCATGTATACACAAGGTTCATCGTCGTTCTTTACGAAACCAAACTCTTTGATTTTCTCGTCAAAACGAAGATTCCAACTCCTAGAAGTTTGCTTTAATCCATAAATGGATCTCTGCAACTTACACACCTTGTTAGAATTTCTTGGATCGACAAAACCTTCGGGTTGTGTCATATACACATCCTCAAGCAGTTTTCCATTAAGGAAAGCGGTTTTGACATCCATTTTCCATATCTCATAGTCATAATACGCAGATATGGCAATCAAAATTCTAACATACTTAAGCATGGCAACAGGCGAGAAGGTTTCATCATAGTCTACACTATGAGTTTGCCCATATCCCTTTGCTACAAGCCTAACCTTGTAAGTATGCACCTTTCCATCCATGTCAGTCTTCTTCTTGAAGACCCACTTGCATCCTATGGTTTTTACACCTTCGGGTGGCTCAATCAAGTTCCAAACTTGATTATCCGACATGGATTGTAATTCGGATTTCATGGCTTCTAACCATTTATCCGAATCGGGATCGGACATCGCCTCTTGATAGGAAGTAGGTTCGTCATTCTCAGTGACTTCCACTTCATTACTTTCTGACACGAGAAACCCATTTCTCTCGGGTGCGGATCGTAACCTATCCGATCTATGATGGACTTGTGGATCTTGAACCGGTTCCACAACTTCTTGTGGACTTGGTTCAGTCTCTACTATCGGTTCCATGTTATTTTCGGATTCTTGAATTTCTTCAAGATCAACTTTACTCCCACTAGTTCCTTTATTGAGAAACTGTTTCTCAAGGAAGGTGCCATATTGAGCAATAAACACTTTGTTCTCAAGAGGTTGTAAAAGTAATACCCTTTGATTTCCTTAGGGTAACCAATGAAAATAACCTTTTCAGATTTAGGTGCTAACTTATCAGAGACAAGTCTCTTCAAATAAGCTTCGCAACCCCAAATCTTCATGAAAGACAAACTAGGTTTTCTTCCATGCCACATCTCATGTGGGGTCTTAGGAGCCGATTTAGTTGGGACTCTGTTCAGTGTGAACGCAGCAGTCTCTAATGCATGTCCCCAAAAGGATATAGGAAGATCTACTTGACTCATCATCGAACGAACCATATCTAATAGGGTTCTATTTCTCCTCTCAAAAACACCATTCCATTGTGGCATTCCGGGTGGAGTCAACTCTAAAACAATTCCACTGTTTTTTAGATGATTGTCAAATTCTTGGCTCAAATACTCACCACCACGATCGGACTGAAGTTCTTTAATTTTTTTGCCAAGTTGATTTTGTACTTCATTTTGAAATGTTCTAAACATCTCAAACGATTCACTTTTAGACTTCATCAGATAGACATAGCCATATCTAGATAAGTCATCGGTGAATATAATGAAATACCGAAATCCTCCCTAGCAATGTTACTCATTGGTCCGCATACATCAGTATGTATTAAGCCCAATAAGTCACTAGCCCTTTCACTACTCTTAGTGTAGGGTGGTTTAGTCATTTTGCCCAATAAACAAGATTCGCATATCTAATATGATTCATAATCATGTGAGTCTAACATTCCATCTTTGTGGAGTTTAGAGATGCATTTCTCGTTTATATGACCAAGCCGGCAATGCCACATGAAAGAGTTGTTCACGTCATTCGGTTTAGACTTCTTGTCCACATGATAAACATTTTCAACACTATTTTGTTTCTCATCAACATCAAGAACATAAAGGCGATTAAATGAATTTGCAACCAAGCTGGCAATGCCACATGAAAGAGTTGTTCACGTCATTCGGTTTAGACTTCTTGTCCACATGATAAACATTTTCAACACTATTTTGTTTCTCATCAACATCAAGAACATAAAGGCCATTAAATGAATTTGCAATACCATAAAGCATATCATTTAAATAAATATAAAACTTCTTATTCTTAATAAGAAAATTATACCCTTCATTATCCAAACAAGAAACGGAAATAATATTTCTACTTAAATCCGAAACATAGTAACAATTGTTCAAAATAAGTACTAAGCCACTAGGTAAAGTTACATCATATGTCCCTACGGCTAATGCAGCAACTCTTGCTCCATTCCCCACACGTAGGTGTAAGTACCCAAATCTGGCTCATGCCTTCCGGTAAAGTTTTTCGGCGATTCCCCGGACTTTCCTAAAGTTCAGGGGCAATTTGGGAACTTTTCCAAACCTTTCGAGGGACGAAGGACTTGCTAGAAATTAAAATTTCACGTAGTCCTTCGCTGGAAAAGCCCTTCTAGAAGGCCACCTTGCATGGTTCTAGAAATGAGCTGAGGATAAGACCGCACGGCCTCATTAGCCATGGGGTTACAGCCGCACGGCTTCATTAGCCACTGCCAGACTGCCTATAAATAGAGACCTCCTCTATTCATTTTAGGGGGGGATTTTTCAGTAGTGTTACTCTACCAAAATACCACCACAAAATTCCAGAGAGCTGAGAGTGTCAAAAACCACCTCCCTCCTCTTCAAAACCTTCCAAAGTTGATCCTTCCCTAGGCAAACTTCAAGGAGGTAGAGGAACACCACCATTGGTAACCTCTCCTCTCCTTTTTCTTGAAAATATACTTGTATTTATGTGATATATTGCTCCTTGCTTTACATATTACTATATACTTGCTTGGTACTTGATATATTGTCATTAAAGATCCCATCTTTAGGCATGTAAATCATATTACCCCCTTTCCCCTTTCGCATAGGATCCATGGAAGATCCAACCCAAGGATGAACAATGAGACCTCAAAAGGCTTGTTCTAGGGTGGATCTCTCACATGGTGATGTGAAAAGTAGCATCCTTTGTTGTTAAAATGACATCTTTATATATAAAGTAGCATCCTTTGCATCAAAGTAGCATCCTTTGCATTAAAGTAGCATCCTTTGCATCAAAATAGCATCCTTTGCATTAAAGTAGCATCCTTTGCATCAAAATAGCATTCTTTGCATTAAAAATGTCATCTTTGCATTAAAATAGCATCCTTTGCATTAAAATGCCATCTTTATGCATAAAGTAGCATCCTTTGCATCTAAAATGTCATCTTTTTCATTAAAAATGTCATCTTTAGCTTAAACATGCATCCCCCATATCCCTCATGGTTGGATCTCTCTCCTAGGATTGCCTAGTGACCTTCATAAGGCACAAAAAGGCATAGGATGAGTATAAAGATCCAATCTTTATACCCCTTCCCTAGTCCCCCTTGGTACTTGGAGCGAGATGGTATAAAGATCCTATCTTTACCTCATTTCCTCTACTTTAAGATGCCATAGATGGATTATCCTTTAGAAAAGGATGAACCCTAGCCACATATCTCTGATCATCACTTGAGACGAGCATAAATGTCCCGAAAGAGTCCAAATCGTCTCAAGATGTAGGATTGATAGGCAAAGGTCATTCATTTCTAAAGAGTCTCATCCTTGGACTATAAAAACGGTGTCCCTATCTTGATCACATGTGACCCAAGGTCTTATCATGGTGATCATAAGTCCAAGATGAGAACGGGATCAAAGTCCCGAACATATCAAAAAACCAAGGAATCCCATGCGATAACCAATTCATGGTTTATACGTCCGGAAGACCACTTGGTACATTCCCTCCTTTTCAAAACACACATCCCACACACGAAAACACTAAGGCAAGTATGAAAAGCGGATCTTGGAAGACTTGCTTCGGCAAGGCTCTTTGGGTGAACGACGATCCGTTCTTCCCAAAGGGTAACTTAACCTCCGGACCCAAATCCTTTTTTTCAAAGTTTTGAGGAAATCAAAATGGCGTGGCGACTCCGTTTTTCAATTTAAACCGGACGTTTCCAAACTGATGTGAGGCGGTGATCCCCCTTACACGAGAAAGTGGTTCCAAATAAAAATAAACAAAAAGGAAAACCGCTATCTTGGGCACCACATTCATAGTTTGACGACTCCGCTGGGGACTAAACCAAAGGAGAAAGCTTTCATTTTTAAAACAAAAAAATGATACCCGGTATATAGGTGGAAACCATTAACCTTCCCGTATCGCTTCCTAACCCGAGGCTTGGGATAAACGATGGTCTAAAAATCCTACGTACCGGTATCTCTTTTCGTAAAAAAAAAAGAAAGCTTTTTCCGAGTGGGTTAGCCTTCCGTCGCGGATCCGTTTCTCATACTTGCCCTATGTTCCTTGCATTGCATTGCATACATCCATGGTTCTTGGAAATTGTACATATTCTGAAACTGAACAGGAAGCTTGCTGGAAGCTGAAAAGGTGCCAAAAAGGCCGGGAAAACAGCATGCAGATCAAAGAAATTGGAACCTGGAAAGTTGCTTGATGCAGCCGTACGGCTTAATCCTCCCTGGATTCTGACCGGGCGGCTTCATTGGCAATTCCACCAGAACAAAAATTGAGGCTAATCTGGCAGCCTTGGCAGCTTGGGGCTATTTAGTTTTAAGACTGACCGGGGCTCCCAAAAAATTTACGTGCTTACTTGCTGCATTTTCCCCCGTCCCGAAAATCATTCCTTTAAAACACATTTCTGAAAATTTCTGTTTTAACTCAAAAAGGAATATTTTTAGGAGGCCGCACACTACGCGCACCTTATATATCCTGTACACTTTGCACGCACGTCCCTTTAACCCGGGGTGGTTGTTCAGTTGCAGTCACGGACAGTATTACGATGCTCCCGAGCGCGCACGGAATCATCCCAAACTCCCTACGGCCCGGTGTCGACCACCAATGCACAGTCCGTGTCACACATTTTAAAACCGTGACTTTTGGTTGGTTTTTGGTCTAGTCCGTGTCATATAGCCCAGTTGCATATCCCCGTAAAGGTTAAACCTTAGCCCATGACGGAAGTCAAGATCTTTCGCACAAGCGGAGCTCTGCCGAAATTCCGCCAAGGAAAAATTGGCAAAATCTTGACTCCGGCATTGACTTTGACCTTGACCCGCACGGGATGCGTAAGAGTCGAGACCGAGTCCGTGCCAAAAATCCAAAGATCTTTCGCGCAAGCGGAGCTCTGTCGAAATTCCGACAAGGAAAAAATTGGCAAGATCTTGACCCGGCATTGACTTTGACTCACGCACAGCGTATGCAACGAAGTTCAATGTGACACTGAGTCATTCGGCTTTTATCGCCCGACCCATGCCTATTATCTTCTTGGACATTGCCAAAAGTCAAAATGTCATTCGCGCAAGCGAAACTCTGCCGAAATTCCGTTAAGGCTGAAAGATGAGACTTTCCCGGCATTGCCTTGACTATAATCCGCATCGCTCGCGCGTTAAAAGTTCCTATGACCCGCTAGACCCGTTAGGAGCGTTCTTCTCTCTCGGTCGATGGGATCCGCGTACCCTATAGGACCCTCACCCGGGGCTGTCCACCCTGGGAGGTCGAAATACAGGTGGAATACGAGGGTCTTACAGACGTAGTGACGGAACCCACTAATCCAAGATCTAGAGTAGTTGCGAAAAAGAATGGCAGAACCCCTTTTCCAACCAAATAGAAATTAATAAAAGACACTTTTTTAAGTAAACTGGAAGATTCTTAATTTGCATATTGCTTGAGCCTTCAGCCTAAATACCTACCCCGAGTCTAAATCTCTCCTATCCCTTTCCCGGAGTGAGAAAGAGTCGGGTGAGAACACCGGGACAGCAGTTTGTCGGCACAGAGGTCTCAGATAACCCATCAAAATCTTCAAGCCTCAACTTCCCAGTGTCAAAAATGGCCAATGTGGTAGTCAACAATGGTAATAACCAAGTAGTTGGAGGGGCCGTCCTAGTTCAACCCAGGCCCCACATCTGGTATGATGTGTGTGATTGCGAGGACTGTTTGGAAGATGCCTATCAAGATTGGATTAACGAGGATGCTCCTTCAAGAAAGAAGAAGAAGAGGAAGTCCATGCAACAGAAATTAAAGGAAAGGTACGAAGCTGTGGACAAAAGCGTGGGAACTTTAGGAGAGCCCTCAGGCAAATTTGACTATTACGTCAGTTATGCCAAGGAACCTACCAAAGAACCGGTAATCCAAAGCACAGTCCAACCTGATACTCCTGTCGTCATTGACCCTTTTGAGGCAGAGTGTTCTGAGTTCGTTGCCATTGTGAAGTTCAACGAAAAGCTAGCAGATTTGGAAGCAGAATACAAAAAGCCTATAGAATACATGGTCAATCAAGGAAGGATCAAAGTCTCTCCTGAAGAAGACTTCATCAGTATTATCTAGGCCAACCATCCTGTTGGCTACACCGACAAGGTTGTGATATCAAAGATTGGTAAAAAGAAGATGACTTATCAGCAGTGTATTGACAAGATGAGCCAGACCCTTCAGTCAATGAGTCCGATTGTCACGGACGAGCTCGCTGAGAAATTGCATTAGGCTTCCCTAGCTCCCCTCACCATCTTTCCAAGGTACCGGCCTACCAATGATTTTTGACAAGTTTTCGATCAGTTCGAAGTTTCCAACTTTCTGAAGAATGCTGACAAGACTGCTACTCCCCAGGGCAAGAGCAGGAAAGAGTGAAACCCCAGTCCAACCCGCGTCAAACACTTCGAGTCAATAAGTAGTGTAGGGTCCAGATTTGGTAGGGTCAAAAGTCAAGTTGAGTCAGGAATCTTTGGATTCCAGTCCTCCGAGTCATTCGAAGGCCTCACGCCTGAGGATTATGAATATGTAACCAATGTCATCTTTCCTCTTGCTTTGAATGAAATGACAGATCTTTCTGAGTATCCCCTTATTGCCAACTTAACAAATGATAAATTAACTCAAAACTTAACAACATTTAATAATGAATCATTTGAACAAGATGCAAACACACTAAACGAACAAAACATCCAAGAAATCTTTAAGCAGGTTACAAAAAAAGAGGAAAAC
Source organism: Adenophora triphylla var. japonica (assembly GCA_022495995.1). Taxonomy (NCBI): domain Eukaryota; kingdom Viridiplantae; phylum Streptophyta; class Magnoliopsida; order Asterales; family Campanulaceae; genus Adenophora; species Adenophora triphylla. The sequence goes on along the minus strand of JAFEMH010002289.1, from coordinate 77,803 downwards.
CGGGCCCAAGCTGCCGAGGAGGTTTTGACAAGTGTTAACTTGGGTATTATCGAGGAACCTAAAGAGACACAGATTGGAAACTTCTTCCAGGGGGTTGAATGGGACAGACTGGTCAATCTGATCAGAGAATACATGGACATTTTTGCATGGTCATACAGGGATATGCCGGGGCTAGACAGTTCGATAGTAGAGCACAGAATCCCTCTAGCACCAGATGCTAAGCCAGTAAAGCAGAAACTGAGGAAGATCAAACCAGAATGGTCTCTACAGGTCAAAGAAGAGATTGAGAAGCTACTGCGAGTAGGATTCATCAGAGTCATCGAATATCCGACATGGTTATCCAACATTGTGACTGGAACTAAGGCCAATGGGAAGGTGCGCTGCTGTGTAGATTTCCGGGATCTGAACAAAGCCAGCCCCAAAGACGATTATCCCTTGCCAAACATAGACATTCTAGTGGACGCCACTGCCAACTAGGAAGTCAAATCCTTCGTTGATGGCTTTGCTGGCTACAACCAGATCAAGATGGCCGAGGAGGACCAAGAAAAGACAGCCTTCACCACACCGTGGGGAACGTACTGCTATACAGTGATGCCATTTGGGCTTAAGAATGTTGGGGCCACTTATCAAAGGGCAGCGACTGCACTCTTTCACGACATGATCCATAAGGAGATTGAGGTCTACGTCGACGACATGATAATCCACTCCAAAGGCGAAGACGGATAGCACTTTGTTGACCTGCGAAAGTTTTTTGAGAGGCTGAGACAGCATTCCATGAGACTGAACCCTACCAAATGCACCTTCGGAGTGACAAGGGGAAAATTGCTTGGGTATATGGTCACGGAGCGAGGTATCGAAGTCGATCCCCGAAAGATCAAGGCCATTATGGACATGAGGCCACCTCGAACTCAGACAGAAGTCAAGAGCTTTATGGGCAAATTACAGTACATCAGCCGCTTTGTCAACCAGTTGACTACCATGTGCGAGCCCATCTTCAAGCTCATGAAGAAGAATGTAGACACAGAATGGACCGAGGAATGCCAGGATGCCTTTGACCAGATCAAGGCGTACTTAGTACATCCTCCGGTGCTATGCCCCCCACATAGACAGAAACCTCTTCTGCTCTATCTCACTGTCACTGATACGGCAGTTGGGGCTATGCTTGCTCAGGAGAAGAAAGACTCTCAAGTAGAGTATGCCATTTACTTTGTCAGCCGGAAGTTGTAAGGAAGTGAGCTCAATTACTCAGCGTGCGAAAAGACTTATGCAGGACTGGTCTGGGTAGTTGGTAAGCTGAAGCATTACATGCAAGCCCACTCTGTGAACTTGGTCTCAAAAATGGACCCCATCAAGTACATCTTCGACAAGTCTTCCCTCTCGATGCGCCTAGTAAAGTGGTGTTTCTTCTTAGCTGAGTATGACATCAACTATGTGACGAGAAAGGCCATCAAGAGTCAAGCGTCGTCAGACCATCTGGCAAACTTCCCTAGCAATGAGGACCGCGAGCTTGAACCCCAATTCCCAGATGAAGGGATCTTCGTAGTTGAGCCTGAGAACCGATGGCATCTTTTGTTTGATGGAGCTGCTAACAAAAGAGGAAATGGCGTAGGAATGCTGCTGGTTGATCTGAAAGATGAGCACACGCCCATAGCCCTCAAGTTGAACTTCCCTGCCACGAACAATGTCGCCGAGTATGAAGCTTGCATTGCTGGTTTGGAAGATGCCTTAGAAAGAAATGTCAAGGAGCTCGAAGTTTATGGAGACTCAGCCCTGATCATCAACCAGGTCTCCAACAAGTGGAAGACTGTGGATCCCAACCTTCAGAGGTATCACGCCTACATGGAGGAGTTGACTGAGCAATTCAGAGAAGTGACCTTCCATTACCTGCCAAGGGAAAAGAACAGATTTACAGATGCCCTAGCTACTCTAGCCTTACTGGTAGAGATCCCCAAGGGGAAGGCAATAAAACCCTTCAGAGTGGGTAGAAGAGAAACCCCAGCTTTCTGTTGTGAAGTAGACTTGGGGCCTGAGCCTGTCAAGGAACCCTGGTATGGTCAGATTTACCAGTTTCTCAAAGATAGAGAGTCCACTTTTCGAGATGAAGAAGGTAGACCAAAAGAAGGTGTCAAAGCCAAGAGCTTGTAAGCCCTGAAACGGTTGGCCTCCCATTATGTCATTTTAGGGGGCGCCCTGTACAAGAAACGGTATCAGGGGCCACTCCTCCTGTGTGTCACCCAAGAAAGGGTCAGAGAGTTGATGACCGAAGTCCATAATGGTCCCTGCGGTCCTCATATGAATGCCAGAGCATTGATGCAAGTGATACTCAGAATGGGTTACTACTGGATTTCCATGGAAACAGACTGTGTCCAGCATGTCCGAGCGTGCGACAAATGCCAACGGTTTGCCAACCTCAACCATCTCCCGCCTCATGACCTGTACTGCATGACGACTCCTTGGTCGTTTGCAACTTGGGGTATTGACGTGATAGGGAAGATAGCCCCGGCAGGAAGCAATGGGCATGAATTCGTGTTAGTGGCAGTCGACTACTTCACCAAGTGGGTAGAGGCCAAGTCTTACAAGGTCCTCACTTCCAGAAAAGTGGCCCAATTCATCAAAGAAAACATTATGTGTAGATATGGGGTGCCCAATGAGGTCATTTCAGATAACGGGTCCCACTTCGAAGGGGACTGTGATAGATTACTGTCAGAATTCAGAATCACTCGTCACAAGTCATCCCCATACTGACCTCAGACTAACGGAGCCGTGGAAGCTGCCAATAAGACGCTCGAGCGGATCATCCAGAAAATGGCCACCCGTGGTCGTGACTGGCCCGAAAAGCTGCATCTGGCACTCTGGGGCTACAGAACGTCTGTCAGAACAGCTACGGGAGAAACTCCCTTTGCCCTAACCTACGAGATGGAAGCAGTGTTGCCCGTGAAGTTGGAAATCCTGTCACTAAGGGTCCTCCTAGAGAACAGTGTCAACGAAGTAGAGTGGCTACGCAGCCGGCACGATGAATTGGCCCTGCTCGACGAAAGAAGACTAAAAGCCATGGATCACACCCGAGCCTACCAGAGGCGAATGGCCAGGGCATTTGACAAGAAAGTCAAAGCCAGGGACATCAAAGAGGGTGACCTAGTGTTGAAGGTGAAGCCCCCTATTAGAGACAACCCCCTAGGAAAGTGGGAACCCGTTTGGATCGGCCCGTATGTGGTGCAGAAGATACTATCGGGAGGAGCAATGAAGCTTGCAGACCTGGACGGCAATCCCTTTGTCCACCCGGTCAACGGTGATAAGCTCCGCAGGTATTATGTCTAAAAAATAAAAAAAAAGAAAAAAAAGAAAGAAAAAAGAAGGGATCCACCAGCTAGGATCAAAAGAGATCATCCTTCTTCTCAGATTATTGGAGAAGCAAATGAATGGGTACGAACAAGGAACAATGAGCTCTTTAGTAACCGTGAAATGGCGAGGTATATGTGCATGTCCACCACATACCATAAGATAAAATATTCATGTTTAGTTTCCTCTTTAGAATCTAAAAATGTTTCAGAAGCTTTAAAAGATAATTTTTGGATACATGCCATGCAAGAGGAACTTAAACAATTTGCTCGTAATGAAGTTTGGTGTTTAGTACCATGTCTCATTAACACTAATGTGATTGGTACAAAATGGATTTTCAAAAATAAATCAGACGAGCAAGGAAATATTGTCATGAACAAAGCTCGTCTCGTAGCTCAAGGTTACACCCAAATTGAAGGTGTTGATTTTGATGAGACCTTTGCTCCCGTTTCTAGAATAGAATCTATAAGACTCCTCTTGGCAATGGCTTGTTATCTAAAAATTACCTTGTTTCAAATGGATGTTAAAGCTGCCTTTTTAAATGGTTATTTAAAAGAAGAAATTTATGTTGAACAACCAAAAGGATTTGAAGATCCTCATCTACCAAACCACGTATATAGACTTGATAAAGCCTTATATGGCTTGAAACAAGCTCCACGTGCGTGGTATGGTCACTTAACCTCTTTCTTACTTGAATATGGTTTTACAAGAGGTGAAGCAGATAGGACTTTATTCATTCTAAGGCATGAAAAAGAAACAGTCATTGTTCAAATCTATATTGATGACATAGTCTATGGCTCTACTTCTCAAACTTGTCTAAAAAAATTTGTAGAGTCTATGACGTCAACATTTGAAATGAGCATGATTGGTGAGTTAACATTCTTCCTAGGCTTGCAGGTGAAACAATCAAGTGAAGAGATATTTATTTCACAAAGCAAGTATGCAAAAAACCAAGTTAAACGGTTTGGGTTGGAGGGGGCAAAAAGTTTAAAAATCCCTATGTGTTCTTCTCTTAAACTTGGTAGAGACCAAGTAGGTGAGGATGTTGATCCTACTTTATATCGTTCTATGATAGGTAGCCTTCTCTATCTCACTTCTAGTCATCCTGATATCATGTTTAGCGTCTGCGTCTGTGCATGTTATCAAGCCAATCCTAAAGTCTCCCACCTTAATTCTGTCAAAAAAATAATTAAATATGTTTCAGGAACAAGTGAATTAGGGATTTGGTTTAGTAAGGATACTAATACCAATTTGGTAGGTTTTAGCGACTCGAATTGGGCGGGGGATATGGATGATAGGAAGAGTACTAGTGGGGGGTGCTTTTACTTGGGTAACAACTTAGTTTCATGGTATAGTCGTAAACAAAATTGTGTCTCTCTTTCCACGGCTGAATTTGAGTATGTTATAGCTGGTAGTTGTTGCTCACAACTTATTTGGCTAAAACATATGCTAGATGACTATGGCCTAGAGAGTAATTCTTTGACTATGTACTGTGATAACTTGAGTGCTATCAACATTTCAAAAACCCCTGTTCAGCATTTTCGTACTAAGCACATAGATATACGTCATCATTTTCTTAGAGATATGGTAGATAAAGGTCTAATTAACATTGATCATATTGATACTAAGTATCAACTGGCTGACATCTTTACCAAGGCCTTAGACCACGAGAGATTTTCTAGTTTGAAAAGATCTCTTGGTCTTTGTAATCTCTGAGTCTGGTTTAGGGATGTTACACGAACCGAGCCGGCTCGAGCTCGGCTCGGGCTCGGCTCGAAAAAAGCTCGAGTTCGAGTGGGCTCGAGGTGAACTCGAGCTCGAGCTCGAACCGATTTTCAAGCTCGTCTTTATTTTCGAGCCGGCTCGTATGTTCGACGAGCTCTGTTCGAGATCGACTCGTTTGAGCTCGACTCGGGCTCGGCTCGTTAAAAGCTCGAATAAATTTTAGTATATATATATATATATATATATATATATATATATATATATATATATATATATATATATATATATATATATATATATATATAAGTCGAAGCTCGAGCTCGGCTCGTTAAAAGCTCGTTTGATTTCAGATTTTTTTCAAAAAATAAGTCGAAGCTCGAGCTCGGCTCGTTAAAAAATCGTTTGATTTCAGATTTTTTTCAAAAAATAAGTCGAAGCTCGAGCTCGGCTCATTAAAAGCTCGTTTGATTTCATATTTTTTTCAAAAAATAAGTCGAAGTTCGAGCTCGGCTCGTTAAAACTCGAGTTCAAGCAGCTCGCGAAAAGCTCGCGAGCCAGCTCGCGAAAAGGTCGCGAGCCAGCTCGCGAAAAGCTCGAAACTTGATTCGAGCCGAGCTCGAACATGCATTCAGGGCTCGAGCTCGAGCTCGAGAAAAGCTCGAGCTCGATATTTTTTATTCGAGCTCGAGCTTGAAACTTCAAAGCTCGACTCGGCTCGGCTCGTTTACAGCCCTAGTCTGGTTGTCAGTGCTACCCCAGGTGATGTTATCACTCAGGGTAACACTTGTATATTAGTGTTTTTTTTCTGTTTATTAAAAAAAATGAGTTTATATTCTTTTAATCTGGTTAGCTTAGTTCTAACAGTGGCACATGCTGAACTTTTTATTATGGTAGGTTATTTCTTGGGTTAACATATTTGATATCATTCCCCTTCGTATGCTAAAAGTGACAATGTCACTAATATTTTTTATGATAAATAAAAGACAAAGGCAATTATTCCATACTATTCTCTCGAGCTCGGGGCACGGTGTTCGCTGCAACGATGTTCTTTTGCCAATGAGAATGTATGAGGTGATTTATGCTAAGTATTAGGGACATGGAGTTCGCTACTACAGTGTACCCTACTTGAAAGGCATAGATCACTTTATCTTTACACTTGAAATAAAACTCTAAGAACGGAGCTCGTTACTACGATGCTTTCTTGTTTAAAGAAGTGTATTGATCTTTTATAACAAGCAATGTACTTTAAAAAAATATATATAGGCTTATAATGCCTAAAGTGCATGAAAATTGCTCAGCTTGTTATGCCTTAAGTGTTTGAAAATGGCTAAACTTGTTATGCCTGAAATGCTTGAAAATGAAAATATTTATCAAGGGAATTTATATCACATGTGTTATCCTAGGTGTTACCACCATTGCCTTAACACATTAGTGTGTGCTATATTAGTTTTTTTATTTCTTATTTTCGAAACTTTGTTGATTAATTTTTCAAAATCTGAAAGTCTTTTTAATTAAAGAGTTTACGATTTTGAAAACGTCTTCAACAAGTTTCCTTTATTTTTGGTAAACATTGTTGAGTAACTAACCCATAATTTATTTTGATTTTGTGCTCATAATTTTCTGACTTAGCTACAAATATTGTGTTTACTCTTTTTTATTTTTCGTTATACTTAAAAAAAATTGAATTTATTTTTTTTACAGCCGTGTGGTTTTTTGGTTTGTTGGGGTTTTAAAATGTGGGTGGTTAGTTTGTTTTAAAATGTGTGGTTTAGATTAATTAGGAGTTGTTTTTTTTAATATAGAGATATGGAGAGGGTTTATAGGGTTTAAGTTGGGATGGGATTTAAGATGTCAAATCAACTTAATTCTTTGTTTCCTATCCACTCCTTCCTCTTTAATCTCCTTATTTTTCTCTACCTCTCCACTTATCTCTCTCTAACCGTTACTCTCTCTCTCTCCATTTAACCCACTTCAACGTCGTTCTTCTCTCCCAAAACCTAGGTCAAATTCGTTCCAAAATTTCCACAAAATTACCATGGCTTCTTCATCCAAAACCAACACCGAACCCTCAAACACTGACCAAATGGACATCTCACCAAGTATTGCTCCCTCTGTAGCTTCTCGTGTAGCCATGGAAACATCTCCCATGATTACACCAAGCTCTTCTCCTCCAATAATGGCTGTAGTTCCAGCTGCTGCACCTATATCCTCATTCGAACATGGCATTCCCAAAGTCACCCTCATTCCAGCCAAACCAAAAGAGAAGAGGAAAAGAAAAGCTCCCTCAGCCAAATTTTCTCCTCAAGTTGCAAAAATGAGGTCCTCCAATCGAATCAGATCAATTAGGTCTAAAGCTACATCAAATACTACCTCTGATTTGGTTGAAGTCTCAGAAAGCTCCTTGGAAACGTCATCACCTCATGTAAGTGACGAGAATTTTGATGCAACAAAGGAGAAGGAACCTTCTGTGGACTCGTTTGAAGCCTGGGTGGATGCTGAAGAGGAGGAAACATTGTCTGATTTTCAGAAGAGAAAAGGCAAGGCCAAAGTTTCTGTGAGTGCTACCAAAGATGCTACCAAGAAGAGGATATCATCTGAGGTAACACCTGCCCCCTCCTCTGTTCCTACACAATCTTCTCCTAGTGATAATGAATTATCTGTGATGAGTTTATTTGAAATGAAGAGGATAAAGCTTTTCCAAAACCATTTCTTACTTTGGAATTTTATAAAAAGAAAACATGGAGTTTTGGCTTAATAATTCAAGTAAGAAATTGTTAAAAGAAAAGCATATTGATGGGGGCCAGTTAGAAAAGGAAGGAATGGTTCAGTTTTTGAAGGACATGAATTTTTTTAAGGCAAATAACCATGCCTCAATTTTTGTTGAAAGTTTTATGAGAAACTTTTTTGCCAATCTTCATGCTCATTTGGATAATGAAGGATCTGAGAAATTTGGGAAAGTTTTTGTGAGGGGTAAGGTTTATTCATTTACTCCAGCTCTTATTAACAAGGTTCTAGACCTCCCAAATTTAGATGACGAGAGCATTAGGGTTAATAGGGATGAAATGGTCAAGCTTCTCACACACAACAAACTTCAGTCCTGGCCTTTAAAGGAAAAACTTCATGCTTCTAGGCTTACCTCTCTGTATTCTATGCTTCACAAGCTTTGCATCTTCAATTGGCTCCCTACTACGAATGAACCTATTGTAACATTGGAGCATGCTAATGTTTTATACAGATTAGGTAAAAACCTTAGGATTAACTTTGGAAGATTAGTGTTCAAACACTTAGCTTCGTGGGGTAGAAAGAAAGAAATGAACATTAACTTTTTTCCCTATCCTTCTTTGATCTTCAAAGTCTTAGTTTTTCAATCCTTGCCTATTGAAGCCTCTGATGCTTTCACCTCTGAACCTGAGTATTATACCATTGATCAACAACTGAAAAAGGGTAACATGTATACAAAAGATCTTCCTTGGAAAAAATCTGATGAAACTGCATTTGTTCTTCCTGGTACTATCTCACGTGATATCCCAAGTGCTTCCCCAGGTATTGCCCCTAATACTTTTGCAGGAACTGATGCTGCAAGTATTCTGTCCAATATGATAAATCTCCTGGGCAACACTTCTTCATCAATCCCAAAGACGATAGTGCTGAACTTCTTGCACAGTCAAGTGCAATGGGTGAACTCGTTGAGGGATGGGCCAAGCTTAAGCAGGCTACTGATACTTTCATTGATGAAATTTCTTCCCAAACAGGGGGAGGATGTCTTCTTTGCTACAACTTCGGAGCCGGTGCTTAGAGGTGCTACCACCGATCTTGGCCCAAGTGATGGTGGAGGTGATAGGGAAGGAGATCAGGAGGAAGAAGAGGAGTTTGAAGAAGAAGAAAACTGAAACCTGAATGAAGGTTGATGTTTCCACTAATTTGTTGGTGGATTTGGTTTGTGGTGTCCTAAAACAATTTCTTTTTATTTGGTAATGTGGTTCCTAAACAATTTACTTTTATTTTGTTTATGTTGGTTGCAAAAACACTTTAGGTGGTTTGTTTTTAAAACACTTATCTGTTAGGTAGTTTTTTGCTTGGATGTTATTTTGCTACAATGGTTTATGGTTTTATTTTAACTTAGTTTATTTCGAAAACATTTTAAGTTTGAAATAAATAAGTTTATTTTGATAAAATCATTGTTTAGATTAGCTCCTTGATTAAGGGGGGGGGGTTAATTTTCATGGAGATGTTATACTTTGTTTCTATGCTCTTTGTATCTGTTTATGGACTGACATATTGCACGAGAGCAGCACATTAGGTTTGAGAAGAAATATCCAACTAAGGGGGAGATTGTTAGTGTAAACTGCAGATGATATCGTAGATGATTTCCCAGATTCCAAATGATATCGCAGATGATTTCCTGTGCTGGAATTTACGTAGTTGTACATTTGTTATTTATTAATTAATGGACTAATGTGCTAATATAATTTGTATAGTCTATGGTGTATGTCCATATTTCAGGTTGCAATATGATTAAAGAAAGAGCTAGAAACGTGGGGAATTTGGAAGAAAAAGGTTTATGCATAAATGATATTTATGCATAAAAACTTTACAAGAATTACTTTGGCAACAACAATGAAAAACGTGTGGAAACTTGGTCAAGGAGTTGTTGTTGATTTATTGAAGAGTACAAGGCTGAGAATGCTTAGGAGTACAAGGCGTTGAAGCATGAACTTGGAGATTAATCAACACGGTTGCTATTTTGGAGGAAGTGGGCGCTAGAAGTGAGAAACAAACTCAACCACTCTCCCTACTCTCCCTCAACGTGCAAGACAACCCCAAGGCTGTTTATTTGAGTAGCCTTCAAGTAATTGAAGACTATAAATATGCTTGGAAGGATGCATTTGAAGACATACCAGGATACGCCAATTTCATACACACCTTCGAAGCATTAGAGATAGAGTTCTTTTTTTAGTTCTTTTCATCCATCCTCCCTTATAATTTCGCACTTGATTACATTGGTATCAAGTTGTGTGAAGGCTAGGATTGGATTTCGTTCTTTATCTCTTGTTCCATAGAGCTCATATTGTTATAGCCATAGGGAACATTTCGGCTTAGTAAATTCATTGTTCATAGTGATTATAAAGTCTTGCCTAATAGGCATCCTCAAGTTATATTTATATAACTTGAGAAAAATAATTTTGGTGTTATTATTCCGTTGCAATCTCTTTTACAAAATTGTTTTATTTTCGAAGTGTGTGTGTGTGTGTGTTATCCCAAGTGCTATCGTTGGTGTTGTTATCACCTTGGATATCACTTGTGATTCTGGCCATGACAATTTCAGGTAACCTTCTCATTGCAGAATCTGACAATAAGGACTGGATCCCTAGTCTCGTTGGGGTATCTGGAGAAGATGATGTTGACGAAGTCGTCGTTAGTTACATGGTCAGAAGGGTTCTTTGTCATGTCTACCATCTGTTTCCACTCGCCGAACAATTGTCTGTATGGGATGTTGAGTTTCACGATCTCCATTGTATTCGACCCTTCATCATAGGTGACCTCATCTGAACTGGTGCCATCTTCGAATCTGAGCATGTTCACATAAGAGTCTTCTGACTGATCTGTTGCGTCTTCTACCTCGGAGAGTTCTGATTCATCTCTGTCTGATAGCTCGACCCAGACTAAAGGACGTCGGGTGCCCTATTGTGAAGCTGGTACTGCGAGGAAGACTTCATGTCCTCTGCTTGAGCAGAGGGGCTTGGTAGGGAATTCCATGTTTAAGATCTCGCGGACGACTGCCATGCATTCTTCATAAGTGTGCATGTTTCTGTTGACCTTTATTGTGAAGATATCTTCGTCAGGTCGGGCCAGAGGGTTTGCTCGAAGGATGCTTACAAGTTTTGATCTGATATGAGGGATTTATGTACCAGTATCATTGCGCTTTCCAAGGTTTCTTTCCATTTGGGATTCAAGTCTTGGAAACGGCAGTTGAATCTGATGAATCTGATTGTTTCGGACTCCTCTTTCTCGAGGGCATTGACATAATTGGCACCTCCGGACTCGAAGGGATTCTAATGAGATTTTCCCCGGTTCTCCTTTTGTCGGTTTGCAGGGGGGTGGCACATGTGCTCGACTGCGGGCACACTTGGTTGGAACCTCGGCTTCGTTGCCTATGAGAAAACTGTCTCCTCTGATGACCTCGAGGTCTCCTTGGCGGTTTATGAACTTTATACATTGATGGAGAGTGGAGGTTATGGCCTTCATGTGGTGGAGCCATGGACGTCCCAGGAGAGCTGTAAATTCAGACTGAATGTCTATCACTTGGAATTTCACCAGTACCATTTGAGCTTCGAACCACATTTCTAGAGTTACAGTCCCCAAGATAGGATGAGATGTGCTGTCGTATGCTTTGATAGTTCGGGCAGATGGGACCATATGGCCTTCATCGATGCGTAAGGCTTGCATCATGCTGAGGGGAAGGACGTTGACGGCTGATCTATTGTCTACCAAGACTCTAGGAAGGGAGATAGTGTTGAGCCTGTTGGTGTGACGCCCTGGCTTTAGTTATGTTTAACTTAAACCGTTATGTATCATCTTTATCGTTTATTATAGAGAAAGATTATTTGGTTCATTATATGTTTACATGTTTATTATATTGAACTGCGTCCCTAGTTGTTGTGAACAACTAGTATAAGTTGGTAATGGATAATCATGGAGATGATTATATGCATGGAGATGCACATTACACTTATGGGTACTTGCTAGAGAACAAGTACTGGACTTGACCTACTTATGAGATTTATGACATGGTCTGTTGTCATGATTAAATCTCGTGATAGTCGTGTTATTGAATCCTTTGTACCTGAGATTATCATCGTCTTCCACATGATGAATGTTGTGTTTAATGTAGTCTAACACTATCTTTAGTCGGATAGCAATAAGGGCTATGTTAGCACGATTGGATTCTTGTAGGGAAGAATGATAAGTCAAGAAGGGATTTGTCCCTCTTATGAAGAGAGATGTTTGCTTGGGCCCCTCGATGAATAGTGTTGATGAAATGTATGGCCATACTCAAGTGATTTGATAGAGATCAAATGCATTTGGATTATCAACATATTCGGAATCGAGAAAGCATTGAACGGAATGAGTTGACATAGACCATGACTCATGTTCAATTGGACATCGTGGACAAAGGGATTATGACATTGGATCTATCAAGGAATCAAGCTTTGATGTTATATTTAATTGGGTGGACATAATGATTTGCTAGAAGTCACTTATGTCTTGTGAGGTTGATGTTTCAACTCACTACCAACATAAAATATAATTCCTAAAGGGTCACACACAAAAGAACGAATTTGATTCAAGCTGAAAATTGGAAATTTGGGTTCTGGCACGACTCGTGACCAGGAGCACGACTCGTGCCCTGGGTCACGACTCGTGCCAAAGGTAACGACTCGTGACCAAGGCTGAGACACGACTTGGTTTTTGTCTCGTTTTGATCAGAACGAGTTGGGGCTCAAGGAACGACTCGTGAGCACGAGTGGAAGCAAAGGGCACGACTCGTGCCAAGGCCAAAATTCGTGTCCGTACAGTTTTCCTTGGCTAGGAAGGAATTGGTGTTTTACAAGGTTTCTACCCTAATTGTTAGGGGATTTATATGGGATATAAATACAACCTTGCAGCCATAATTTTCCTACTCTAATATCATATTTCTAGGTTTATGAAACTCTAGATTTTGATTTTGATTTTGAATCAAAAGTCCCAAATTATTCCATAGTTTTGGCTTTGATTATTGAATATTGATTCAATAATCAAGAGGATCATCTAGCAATCCAACAAGAAGTGTTCTTGGATTCGTTCGCGTGTGGATTACCGATAGAGGGTGATAAGTTAATCACCAAGAGCTTGAAGCCTTCTATTCGTTGATTCATCACAAGGTAAAGAACAAGGATAAAATCCAAGTTTCATCAACGGTTCGAAGATTCGAAGGTTGTTCATCAATTCAAATAAGATTTGAATCCAAGATCCGTTTTGAAAGATCAACATAATCGCATTAAGGTACGTAAATTATATTTCATGGTTTTAACTCTTCATGTTAGATGGATCATAGGGCTAGGGTTTTGCTGTTATTTCTAAGTCTTCCGCTGCGTTTGTAACCCCAAAACCGAATATTGGTATCAGAGCCGCGTCTTATCATGATTAGGTTAAAATTGGCATGCTAGATTTAATGTGATTAAATGCTTTACATGCTATATGTGAAATAGATCTATGATTTTATGTGTGTTGTTTTGAGAAAAACAAGTATATATGATATACCATTATTATGATTAATAATTAATTAATATGATTAGTCTTTTACATGGGATATTGATCTAATTAATGTGATTAAAGTAGATTGATAAATTCTCAAAATTGAAACAAATTGTTTGTTTAGGATTTGATGTTCGTTTTAATATGATTAACATGATTATTTGAATCCGTATATTTTGAGAATGGAATAATTATGTAGTTAATAATTGTTATTTATTACATGATTATTGGTATGATCCTAAAGTAGGATTTTATGTGAAAATCCCATGTTCATGATGATGTGCACATAAGTTTCATATACAACCATGCGATGTTTGTTATGTGTAAAACCTTCTAAATATTTAAGTCTTATGCCATTCCTTGATTAGAACACTTGTGAAATTTTAGGGTATTTGATGTAGTTTCGACTCAGTTGGGTGCATCTTATATCTTAATTTGTGAGCAAGATGAGGTTATGGTTGATGTAGTTTCGGCCATAGTCGGGTGCATCATTCCATGTCTCATACGTTTGAAAAAGGTTTTGACTTAATTGGTGCTTTCAAATGAGATTTGACCCAAGGCATAGATGAGATTTAAAACATGTTTTTGACATATGATGTCTAAGGAAATCTCATAAAAGATCTAAGAGTCATATAGAGATATGATTGATGTTTCTACCTAAATAGCTTGATTTCGGGCATTGACTCAGTTAAACCAAAATCAAGTGAAATATGGATCTTAGCCCACTATAATTATATGATACATGATTGTATTAGAAGGTGTATAATTTAGTGGGAGTATTTGTGAAATACATTATTTGCTCTTAGATGATAAATGTGTTGATATTGATATGTGTTCATATGGTTTGCATATTTTGTTGTAGAAATAGCATTACACAATAAATTGTGATTCGTCCTTATGAAGGACAAGTTCGAATAGAACGGTACAGACTATTCTGATTGGATCAGAAGCTTAAAGAATTGTTCTTAGGCAAAAGTGTACGTTCTTGACGAATCATTCCTGCTGAACCCACTGCAAATGTTGCAAAGGGCAGATAAGGAGCAACATTAGAAACATGATGATGATTCTAATAATATTGCTTGCCTTATACTTGCCACCATGTTTAAAGGCTCTTATGAAGAACCTTGAACACATGGAAGTTACTTTTGTTCTAGCACAACGCACAAAGGAAATGTTCCAAGTGCAAGCTAGGCAAAAGATGTATGTTGTGGTGAAGGCTCTTAATGCATGAGATGCAAAAGGAGCAATCCGCAAGTGTGTTAATGGTTAACACAAGAAAGGGGTTCATAAAGGAAGGTAAAGAAGGTAAAGCAAAGGTTGCTAAACCTAGGGCAAAAGTTGCCAAAGCCGAAGAGGCTAAACCCAAAGTGTCTCAAAAGGATGCATTTTGCTACCATTGTAATGAGATTGTCATTGGAAGCAAAGTTTCAAGGCTTATTAGGAAGGCCTAAAAGGTGAAGAAGGGCAATATGATTGCTACTACTTCAAGTATCTATATGATAGATATTTTCCTTTCGACTTCTTGTTCTTGGGTATATGATACCGGATATGGATCCCACATTTGTTTAAATGTGCAAGGAACAAAGAATAGAAAGCTACTCAAAGAAGGTGAATTAAACCTATGCGTGGGAATGGAGCAAGAGTTGCTGCATTAGCCATAGGGACTTATGAAGTCACTTTTACCTAGTGGACTAGTACTTGTTTTGAACAAGTGTTACTACGTTCCGGATTTGAGTAGGAGTATTATTTTCGTTTCTTATATGGATGATGAAGGATATAATTTTCTTATTGAGAATAAGAAGTTTTATATTCATTTAATGATATGCCTTATTGTATTGTATATGTCATTGAATGGTCTTCATATCCTTGACGATGAGAAACAAAATAATATTGAAGACATCTATAATATAAATGGGAAATCTAAACCGAATAATATGAACAACGCGTTCATATGGCATTGCCGGCTTGGTCAGATAAATAAGAAACATATATCTAAACTCCATTAACATGGACTTTTAGACTCATATGACTATGAACCATTTGAGAAATGTGGACCTTATTTATTGGGATTATTGACCAAACCACCCTACACTAAGAGTAGTGGGAGGGCTAGTGACTTATTGGTCATTATACATGAGATGTATGTGGACTATTAAGAAGCATTGCTAGGGGAGGATTTCGGTATTTCATTATATTGACCGATGACTTATCTAGATATGGCTATGTCTATCTAATGAAGTCAAAGAGTGAATCGTTTGAGATGTTTAGAACATTAAAATGAAGTACAAAATCAACTTGGCAAAACAATTAAAGCACTTCGATCTGATCGTGGTCGTGAGTATTTGAGCCAAGAGTTTGACAATCATCTCAAAACTGTGAAATTGTTTCAGAGTTGACTCCACCCGGAATATCACATTGTATGGTGTGTCTGAGAGGAGGAATTGAACCTTGTAGGACATGGTTCGTTCGATGATGTGTCAAAGTTGACTTTCCTAATTCCTTTTGAGGATATGCATTAGAAATGATGCAGTTACACTGAATCGAGTCCCTACTAAATCGGTTCCTTAGTCCCCACATGAGATGTGGCATGAAAGAAAACTTAGTTTGTCTTTCATGAGGATTTGGGGTTGCAAAGCTTATGTGAAGAGACTTGTCTCCGATAAGCTAGAACCAAAATCTGACAAGGTTATTTTCGAATATTAATTTTACAACCGCAAAGAGAACAAAATGTTTATCTCTCTGTATGATTCGTTTCTTGAGAAATAGATGTTTATCTCTCTGTATGATTCGTTTCTTGAGAAATAGTTTCTCAATAAAGAATCTAGTAGGATTAAAATTAATCTTGAAGAAGTTCAAGAACCTGAAAATGACATGGAACCAAGAGTAGAGACGAAACCAAGTTCACAAGGAGGTGTGGAACCGGTTCAAGATGCACAAGTCCATCGTAGATCGGATAGGTTACGATTCGAACTCAAGAAATATTTATTTCTTGTATCGGAAAGTAATAAAGTGAAAATCATTGAGAATGACGAACCTACTTCCTATCTAGAGGCGATGTCCATCCTAATTCGGATAAATGGTTAGGAACCGTGGAATCCGAATTACAATCCATGTTTGATAATCAAGTTTGGAACTTGATTGGGCTACCTAAAGGTGTAAAAACTAAAGGGTGCAAGTAGGTCTTCAAGACCGACATGGATGGGAAGGTGTATACTTTCACGGCTAAGGATTGTAGCAATGGGATTTAGGCATATTCTTAGTATCGACTATGTTGAAACCTTTTTGCCAGTTACAATGCCGAAGTCTATTAGAGTTTCAATTGCCATAATAGCATATTGTGACTATGTGGTATGACAAATGGATGTCAAACGGATTTCTTAAAATGGAAAGATTCTTAAGGATGTATATAGTACACAACCCGAAGTTTTATCGATCCAAGAAATTCTAATAAAGTATGCATGTTGCAAAGATCCATGAGATGGGTTGAAGCAAGCTTCAAAGAATTGGAATCTTCAATTTGATGAATCGGTCAAAAGTTTGACTTTATCAAGTACGAAGATGAACCTTGTGTATGCAGGAAATTCAGTGGGAGCGTAGTATTACTTCTATTGTTTTATGACAATAATATCTTACTCATTGGAAAACAAAGTTCCGACACTCAAGACTGTCAAGTCTTTGTCAAGGAAAGGTTTCTCAATGAAAGATATGGCTAAAGCCTCTTACATCCTTGGCATCAAGATCTATAGAGATAGATCTAAAATGATAAATTGGTTTGAGTCAAAGTACTCACATTGACAAGGTTCTTAGAAGAGTCTAAGAAAAGTAACTTGTCAATGGGTTATGGTGTTTCTCTTAGCAATACTCATTGTCTTATGACAACTGGTGAGCAAAAGGGAATAAATGAAGTTCCATATGCTCCGGCATTTGGATCTGTCATATATGTCATGATTTGTACTAGACCCAACGTCAAGTATGCTATAAGCATGACGAGTCGATACCAATCTGATCCTGATGTGAACCATTGGATGGCAGTTGAGACAATCCTTAAGTACTTAAGAAGAACTAAGGATACGTTCTTGGTATTTGAAAGGTTGGAAGTTAATCTTGTTGTAAGGGTTACATAGATGCTAGCTTCCAAACTGACAAAGTTAATTTAAAATCGCAATTAGGATTTGTGTGCGATTGGAAGAGTTCCAAGCAGAAAATTGTAGTCGATTCTACTACTAAGGCCGAATCTTAGCAACATATGATGTAGCTAAAAAGAGGCAGTTTGGATCAAAAGTTCATTTAGTGTTTTGGAAATGTTCCAAGTATCACTAATCGGTTGAACTTTGTTGTGATAATTGTGGTGCCATTTGTGCAAGCAATGGAACAAAGGTCACAACGGCAATCCAAACACATACTTAGACATTTTTCAAGAATTCATTAGAATGAGAAGACGTTAAAATATGCAAAGTATCAACCGATGATAACATTGGGGATTCACTTACAAAGACCCTCGCACAGGCAGAAGCATGATGGTCATGTTAGGTCCATGGGTATTCAATACATAGATGGAGCCTAGTGCAAGTGGGAGATTGTTGGTGTGATGCCATAGGCTTTAGTTATGTTTAACTTAAATCGTTATGTATCATCTTTATCGTTTATTATAGAGAAAGATTATTTGGTTCATTATATGTTTACATGTTTATTATATTGAACTGCGTCCCTAGTTGTTGTGAACAACTAGTATAAGTTGGTAATGGATAATCATGGAGATGATTATATGCATGGAGATGCACATTACACTTATGGGTACTTGCTAGAGAACAAGTACCAGACTTGACCTACTTATGAGATTTATGACATGGTCTGTTGTCATGATTAAATCTCGTGATAGTCATGTTATTGAATCCTTTGTACCTGAGATTATCATCGTCTTCCACATGATGAACGTTGTGTTTAATGTAGTCTAACACTATCTTTAGTCGGATAGCAATAAGGGCTATGTTAGCACGATTGGATTCTTGTAGGGAAGAATGATAAGTCAAGAAGGGATTTGTCCCTCTTATGAAGAGAGATGTTTGCTTGGGTCCCTCGATGAATAGTGTTGATGAAATGTATGGCCATACTCAAGTGATTTGATAGAGATCAAATGCATTTGGATTATCAACATATTCGAAATCGAGAAAGCATTGAACGGAATGAGTTGACATAGACCATGACTCATGTTCAATTGGACATTGTGGACAAAGGGATTATGACATTGGATCTATCAAGAAATCAAGCTTTGATGTTATATTTAATTGGGTGGACATAATGATTTTCTAGAAGTCATTTATGTCTTGTGAGGTTGATGTTTCAACTCACTACCAACATAAAATATAATTCCTAAAGGGTCACACACAAAAGAACGAATTTGATTCAAGCTGAAAATTGGAAATTTGGGTTCTGGCACGACTCGTGACCAGGAGCACGACTCGTGCCCTGGGTCACGACTCGTGCCAAAGGTAACGACTCGTGACCAAGGCTGAGACATGACTTGGTTTTTGTCTCGTTTTGATCAAAACGAGTTGGGGCTCAAGGAACGACTCGTGAGCACGAACGGAAGCAAAGGGCATGACTCGTGCCAAGGCCAAAATTCGTGTCAGTACAGTTTTCCTTGGCTAGGAAGGAATTGGTGTTTTACAAGGTTTCTACCCTAATTGTTAGGGGATTTATATGGGATATAAATACAACCTTGCAGCCATAATTTTCCAACTCTAATATCATATTTCTAGTTTTATGAAGCTCTAGATTTTGATTTTGATTTTGAATCAAAAGTCCCAAATTATTCCATAGTTTTGGCTTTGATTATTGAATATTGATTCAATAATTAAGAGAATCATCTAGCAATCCAACAATAAGTGTTCTTGGATTCGTTCGCATGTGGATTACCGATAGAGGGTGATAAGTTAATCACCAAGAGCTTGAAGCCTTCCGTTCGTTGATTCATCACAAGGTAAAGAACAAGGATAAAATCCAAGTTTCATCAACGGTTCAAAGATTCGAAGGTTGTTCATCGATTCAAATAAGATTTGAATCCAAGATCCGTTTTGAAAGATCAACATAATCGCATTAAGGTACGTAAATTCTATTTCATGGTTTTAACTCTTCATGTTAGACGGATCATAGGGCTAGGGTTTTGCTGTTATTTCTAAGTCTTCCGCTGCGTTTGTAACCCCAAAACCCAACAGAGCCGAACGGTGATGTGCAAGGCTTCGTTATGTTCTGTAACCCCTTTTGGCAAATCTTCATCACAAAACGTGAGCATGTTGCCGTATAGTTGGGATCATAGATTTGGTCTCTTTCTGGAGATGGGGAGTCATCGAGCCATCCATTTCCTGTCTTTCTCTTGAGAGGTAGAGGTTTTGGTGGTGCCTCAGGATTGCATTGAGGTTGCTTGTGGCGGTGGCCTCCCTTAGTCAGCACATTGATTGAGTGCGAGTATCCAATTTGTTTTGACTTTCCTTTGCCGGCCCGTGCTCTGAAATTTAACAAGTTGAACTTTGGCTGATCCTTCTGGGGATTATGCTTCTTGCTGGTAGTCGGGTTGCCGGGATTTAAGACTTTCTTGTGTCCCGAGGCCTGAACTTTGGTGTCAGTAGGATTTTTCGGCTTTCCCACCCCTGTAGGTTCTGAAGCTATGCTGCTTGAAGGAAGGGAGGACTTGCTGGAGTAGAGGACGTAGTAGTCAAACTTTCCAGAGGGCTCTCCGAGTGTACCCACGCTAGTGTCTCCAGCTTCGAATCTCTTCTTAATTTTTGCTGAAAGGACTATTTCTTCTTCTTTTTGGGAGAATCACCCCTGATCATGTCTTGGAACTCGTATTCAAGGCATTCTGAGTAGTCACATACGTCGTACCAGATGTGGACGTCTAATGAGGGTTTGACTGGAAGAGGCGGAGGAACTGGCTCAGCAGCAATTTTCTTCAGCACCCATTCAATTGAGTTTACACTATTGTTGTTCGAAAAAGGGTTCCCGACTGTATTGGGGCCACGAGGACGTTCCAAATTTCCTTCTTCTATCAACTTCTGGATTTCATACTGCAGGCCGAGGCAATTATCAGTTGTGTGCCCGTGGTACTGGTGGAAGGTGCAGTACTTGCTTCTGTTGGCATTGGCTGCAGGATTCTTTGGCTTATAGTTTTCCACAGGCTTGAGTAGGCCTTCTTTGACCAGCCCCTCCAGCATCTTGCTCAGAGGCATATCTAGCTTGTCGAGGCGGGTGGAAGGTTGCTTCTTAGAAGAGTCGTTGCTTTGCTGGACTCTGCTCCCGTTGCTTGACTGATGTCCCTGGTGGATGTAGTTGACAGTAGTGTCTTTTCCTTTGTCGGGGGCCGGTGCAAGGTTGAATGCAGTTGTTGCTCTGTATTTGTAAGAGGGAATTGTAGCCATCTTTTCTATCAGGTCCTTTTCGAACTGGGAACCCGCATTGACCATAGCACGAAGATCAAGGAAGAAGTGGTGGTTGATGAGCGTTCTGATGGATGGCCTCAAGCAGGACTTGAAGATCCGCATTTGTTTGTCTTTGGAAAGAGGTTCCATGATTTCAGAGAGTTTCCAGCTCCACCTTTTATAGAACTCCCCGACACTTTCATCTGCTTTCTATTCGGTGGTGATTAAGTCTTCACGACTTGTTTCCCATTCCAGGTTGGACCGGTACCTTTCAAGGAAGATGTTGCTGATCTGATCCCAAGTATGGCGGTCTTCGGGCTTGACCCTTAGGAACCACCGTAGCGCTGAACTTTTGAGAGTGTGCTGGAAATGGTCGGCCATTTGTTGGAGGGTAGCCCCTTTTGCTCTCATGCCGAGGACATAAGTGTCAACATGAATTTAAGGGCATTTTGTTCCATCGAATATGTCCATCCATGGCATTCTGAACTTGGCGGGGAGAGGCGTGACCATTCCCGAATCTGTAGATTTGAGTGTCCCTTTCTTGGAGCTGCCCATGCTGGCTCTCAGATCTTTCATTTGTTCGACCATCCAGGGCAGGGTTGGATCCAATGGTGGACTTTGAGGCTCGATGTCGGGTGCTGCTATCAGAGGCAGTAATTAAGGTGGCAGGCTTTAGATATTTGGATAGGTGGGGGCCTTTTCTGGGTTAAATCGAGATTTTGTCCCGTTGTTTTGAGGTTCGTATATAGGTAGCGGGTTGAACCCGGGAGGATATTGGAGGATATTGGGATCTGTTTGAAATGGTCCAGCGCTGTGCTGGTTGTATTGAGTGAAGGGGGTAGAACCGGCTTGGCCGTGTATGATAGGGGCGCCTTGAGAAGTGGAAATATGAAGCCTCGGTCGGCTGTTTCCTTGGATTGAAGGATTCCCGTAATTCAAAGGCGGAGGAACCTGGTTGAAGGTTTGGGGAGCTGATCGGGGAGGAACGTCGTCCTCGATTAGGACGAAAGTACTATCTGGCTAGAGGATAACTACTATACCTCGCTCATTCAGAAGTTATACCACAAAATTCTGCTGATCTTCTTTCTGTTTCTTGTGAACCTCACAGGCCCGGATGGCTTTTTCCAGTGTCATGTCGTTTATCGGTGGCGGGGTTCCGTTCCCGTCACGATTTTTCGGCGAGTCTGACGTATCGGAGAATCTGGCTGTAGGAACTGAGGAAACTGAGGAACTGTCTGACGCTTCCGTTACTGTAATTTTGGTGAGGCGCTGACCCGGGATTCTGAACCACTCTCTGTTCGCTGCAGGGAACGAAAGGTAGGGCTTAGGTTTCGGAAGGGGTATTTGGCTCAAGGCTTTGGGCTTGTGCAACGTGCAGTTACCACTTAAGTTTACTTAAAACGCGTTTTCTCAGACTCCTAAATGGTTGGAAAAGATTGCTCTTTTTTTCGCAACTACTCTAGGTCTTAGATCAGTGCATCCTGACACTATGCCTACAGGTCCCTCGTCTTTCATCTGTAAATCCTTTTCCCGGGACGGACAATCCTGAGCGAGGGTCCTATAGGGCAAGCGAATTCCACCGACAAAAGGAAAAGTGAACTTAAGGCTAGCCGGTCATGTAAACTTTCAACGCATATGCCATACGAGTTACGGTCAAAGTCAACATCCTCGAGTTAAGGCAGAAAGCGTGCCGAAATTTCGGCATGGCCTCTCATGACTCTCTTTCGCGAGGGGCCTTAGCTTTTGGCGTTGGCCAAGTTGTGGTCGGTATGGTTCATACGTTGAGGGTTTGATGACACTGCGTCACATTGAACCTTCAGGTATGTTTTTAACACGGTTCTGCGTCAAAGTCAAAGCCAAAAGCTAAAAGACTTCGGGTCGAGAAACGACCTTTGATCTCAACTTTTAAGTTTTGACTATTGAGGGATATCGGTGTATAAAACATACACTTAGGCTTTATGACACGAACTAAGCCAAAAATCAACCAAGGTCTTGGACGAATTGTGACACAAAGAGTGCATGGTTACACGGGCTAGGATAGGCTGTTTGGGATGACCCCGTGCGCGATCGAAAGGCATAGGAAGGCCAATCAAGTTGCAGTTGAACGGTCACACTGGGTTAAGGGTTGTAGTGTGCAGTGTACCTCGGCAGCAGTGCGAGTAGTGTGCGGTCACTAAATTCTTTTTCTGAGTAAAATAGAGATTTTCAGAATGAGTTTTAAAGAATTTATGAGCATTTCAAAATATTGCACGAAAACCAGTTATGAACGAATATGCACGAACATGTTATGATTTTGAAAGAGATGAAAAGCAACATCTTTTTTTTTGAAAACCGGAGCTGTTTGAAATTTCTTTTTTGAAAAGAAAAGACAAGTAACACGAAATGATAAAAAAATACGCACGCGCAAAAACAAGAAAGGTTAAACGAAAGTTTGATCCACAGGATGTTTTTAAAACGAAGGAGTTTTGAAAAAATGTGTTAAATCCCTAGCGGAGTCGCCAACTGAAATTACCCGGATCGCGAGGGCCGCGAGCGGTTTTCTTTGATTTCACGGAAAAGAAAGTCGCCACGCCGTTTTGTATTATGAGCCTAAACTTTGAAAAAGGCTATTTTGTCGTTTTGATTAGGAGCTAAAACTTAGGAAAAAGCTGTTTGAAAAGGAGGTTGTTTTGATTAGGAGCCAAAACTTAGGAAAAAGCTGTTTGAAAAGAGATTGTTAGGTTCGGAGGTCACGTTACGTTTCGGAAGAGTATATTGAGATCACCCGAAATGCCTCGTATGACGAGTCTTTCTACCTTTCTCGAAAAGTGTGCGTGTTCGTGTTACTTTTGAAAATGAGTTTGAATGACAAACTTGAATTTGAGTTTGAATGACAAACTTGATTTTTGAAAAGGAGTTTTGCATGGCAAACCTTGATTTTGAAGAGGAGTTTGAAAAGGAGTTTGAATGACAAACTTTGATTTTTGAATCGGGCATTATAATGTTACCCTTTTTTTTTATAAAATGACGAGAAGGAAAAGGCCTTCAAGGCAAATGACGGTATTGAAATGACGATCAACAAGTCAGTTTGTGACTCGGATGTTAAAGTAAATAAGATCAACAAACCGAACGATTTGGATTGTAAATGACAGTATTGAATTGACAGTATCAACGGATCGAACGATCCAGACGGTAAAAGGTGCGATCAACGAACCTAACGGTTCGGACTGTAAAGAGCGATATGTAAATGACAATATCAACGGATCGAACGATCCAGATGGTAAATGACGATCAACGAACCTAACGGTTCGGACGATGAAAATGATGATCGACGAACTAAACGGTACAGACGCTAAATGACATAATAAGTAAAAAGGGGTCAAGATCTCTGTTTTAACCCTAAATCACTTTCTCGAAAGAGAAAAGTGATAGATGGAGGATCACTTTGAGACCCGTAGACAGCATTTTGTCTACATTTTGAAAGTTTCAATTGGATCAGAAATAACGTATGATGCGTAAAAAGAGGTGAATCGGAGTTTGAGAGTGAGAGTGTCACCAATGGCTTAGGTTTTGACTCTTTTGCTCGAAAGGGCATATCTTGGATACGAGATGGTGTTTGAATGGTGTTAGGACGTGTTTAGCTCGTGTTTGGCTTGGAAAACGTGGTTTTCACGCAAATCGAGGTGTTTTTGGGGCTTACGGGGGGTTGTTTGGCTCTGGAACCGAAGTGGAATGGGCAAGGGGTTAAAATTCTTCCTTTATTTACTAAAGGTAGGGGCTGTATTTATAGGCTGTCAAACTGAAGAATAGGCCATCCGGCCAGATCTTCAATTTGAGGGGCTTTTTGGGTATTTGGAGATTTGCTGAGACTGATGGGCGATCATGAAGAACAGGGCGGACGGCCACTCCTTCAGTTTGAGGGCATTTTGGTCTTTTTAGCCTTGAATTTGATTGATGTTGACTAGGAGGGTTGTGCATGTGTGCCAAGTGTCCCTGCTTAGTCACTAAGAAAGCCATTTTGCCCCACTTTGGCCGGGTTTTGACTGTTTTTTAAATAACTGTCTGAATAAGTGTTCAGAACAGTCCCCGAAAGTCCCAAAAATTTCGTATTTCTGGAAAAGTGGTATTTTCACGTGTGCGAACGTGGGTTGAATACACTTTGAAATTTTGAATGCACGGGACAGTCCTGGAAAGTCTCGTTAACTTGGAGAGTGTGAGTTAACGGATTGTAACGATCCAGATTTGGGTACTTACAGTAGCCCGGCCTCGAACTGGCCATAGTAGAAAGCCACCCTGGCTGGATTCAGAGCCCAATGTGACCACGACTGGGCCTTCCTTTGTTTCTCCGTAAAATGAGTTAGATGAAAATCCTCTCGAGAGACCTCGAAGAAGTCATGGAGGACCTGGATCCTTGAATCAACATTCATTTTGTCGAATGTCGGCCTGGAACGACAGTCGAGCAGAAAGCATCACTATGTTGCCAGAGGAGGAGCTGGATGAGCATTGATCTGCCATATCTACAGAAGAAGAAGAAACAGGGGAATCAGTCCTAGTTGAAGACTCATCCGAACTACCTAAAGGCGATCTAGATTCCCCTGGGAATTCTAACCTTTCTCTAGGAAAGGGGGGGGGTTATTGGTTTTGATATAGAAGATTATGAAGTGGTCAATCAACTTATTAAACAGACGGAAGTGGACAATTCGTGGATTGTCCACCTCTAGGTCTCCCATACTTTCACCGGCTGGGAAATCTACGACGCCAGTACACAACCCCCACTATTTCAAAATAGAGATACACTCATCTCTAGTCATCTCCTTCCATGGGCCCTCTAACCGTTTATAAACCCTAATATTTTGAGAGTTATACCAATATCTAACACCTGGTTCACACCCGAATGTCCTAGCCATGGCGAAATCGAGAAAAATCTTGAAATTAAGCCTAAAATTACAGAGGAATCGAAGGGTACCTTAGTTAATTCGAGGAAGGGGAGATCGAAAATGAACGAAAAACTTGTTTGCACCGGGAAATCGAAAGCTCCTTACCTTTTGTTCTTGCTGGGTGTACGAGAATTTGGGGAATGTAAAGTTGGAGAAGGAAAAGGATTTGGCTCTTTATACTTATCCCAATCCTTACCTGAATTGGTAAAGTTTAGGGGCACAACGGATAATTCTCTCAATTAATGCCAGCAACGGTTCCCAAGGTGAATGTCCAAATGTTGTACCGTGTAATCATCACAGAATTACGTCGCTTCATCGCATCCAACCGTTGAAAAGTTAATGGTCGAGATCAAGCCATGTCAACTTAGTCGACCATCCAACAATGTCGACCATCTAAGACGAGCTACTTAAGGTACCACGAATTTTTCATAACTTCCTGGTTGACAAAGTCAACTCAGAAAGTTGGGGGCCACTGAACGGAATAGAAGTGACGGGCCAGGCCAAACGAACGAATCCCAACATTTCAGTCACCAATCTATTTTATAATTGAATGGGTCAGCCCAATTGCTACATTGCCATTGGTTCAACATCGATCAGTTGACCTAGCTCATTGTTCGACCATCATTGGTCCTGACCTAGCTTCGTCTGACATACGATCATATACTTGTATAACTATTATCAAGCCAAAGCATAAAGTCAGGTAGCACTTGGCTACTCAGTTGACCTCGACCTACCAACACGTGCGCCAACCCACGTCGTTATTTGTCACCGTCTCCTACTTTTCAGGAGTCAGTTACGCCAGCATTATCTCCGTGATCCTAGGGATTCAACGTGATCCTATTTCAACACTATAAATACCCTACATCATCCAACGTGAACGGGTAATGTCTTATTTGTTATTTGAGTATTCCTTTATTCAATTCAGTTTATAAGTACAAATACACGTTATATCATCATCACGCCGGAGGGTCTTAGCCGGAGACCAACCCGACTAGTCGTGTGTTCGTGGTTTCAGGTCTATTAGCTGGAGATCAACCTAATTGCTGGACTGAGGCTGATATGGACCGTTTCCTGCATCATCAATAACATTGTTTTGTCATGAGTTTTTTTTAAATGCACTAAATAGAACTTCCGGCCATTAGTGGTCGAACAGAAAAAGGGTATTCGATTGATACTGACCGAATTTTTTGATTGGTTCGGCCAGTACTAATCGAACTTTTGAATTTTAGGCAAAAAAAATAAAATATTTTGGCCTATTATTTGGGTATATAACATTGTTTTGTCATGAGTTTTACGAAAAAAAAAAGGGCTAAATAGAACTTTCGGCCAGTAGCGGCCGAACAGAAGAAGGGTATTCGGTCAATATTGGCCGAATTTTTTGATTGGTTCGGTCAGTACTGGCCGAACTTTGTAGTTTAGGCAAAAAAAAATTAAATAGTTTAGGATATTATTTGGGTAAATAACATTGTTTTGACATGAGAATAGTGGTAAAATTGAAATAGAATTATTTTTTATTTAAAAACATGTCATTTATTTTTGGATAGAAAAGAAAATGTTCGATATTTTTCATTAATTAAATACTTAAAATCTATTCAAACATAATACAAACATGAGAAATTGTTCAAACTTGAGAAGTTTTTCAAATATAATACAAACACCAAATACAAAACTAAAAATAATTGTTCAAACATTGTTTCGGTGACATAATACAAAGACCAAATAATACAAATTTAATGTCGTCTTCTTGTACCCTGAGAAGTTGATGGCGTTGATGGTATTTGAGTTGCTGCGAGTGCTCTAAAGATGACTTTCATAGCCTCCTGTGCACTAATCGAGTGATCTAAGTTTGTCCATCTTTCAGCAATAGGTATCATCACGTCCCAGACATTTATGATCATATCCCACATATTTAGGGCAGCAACTTCAGTTGTCCTCCTGACAGCTTGAGCTCTTTCAGCTATGTGGTGCACAATAGGATGGGAATAAGTAGAGTACTATTGCAGATAATCATCCCCAGTCTCTTGTGGCACTCTACATTTTCAGAACGAGTGTTTATCAAGGCAATGCAACTTCCAAAAGAGAATGATTGGTCAAACATGATCCACCCCACCAAAGACTTCTTATCTCCTCTCCTCATCCCTAGTCCAAGTGGACTGCTTGATATTGTTTGCACAAAGCCAAACTGTTTCAAGACCCGATCAAGAAGATGTGGCTTCATGACATTACCAGCAACTATGGCTCCTTGATATAAAGCGGCTCTGGGAAAAGGATATTGAGTATGGATACCTTCATACGACATCCAAATCACCTACAAATAAAAATATAAAAAAACTAACATATTTTCATTTAAGAAAACAAAAATATATGTGAGAAATACTACATAAATAATACTTACCCCCGTGTACTTGATTATGTCAATATGTTGCCTTTTAACTTGCACGGAGACACTGTCGCTTGTTGAGCCCTCGGTGGTAGCCACTTCAATGTGGGAGGCAAATTGGGTAGATTAGAGTTGTTAAAACCGTTCATAAACATAGGTAACCTCTCATAAACCCATGCCTTCAATAAAGTTAAGTAGCCGAAAATCTGATGGCAATTCCACCTCGATCATTTTTCTAGTTGCCGGTATAGATAAGCTAACGCTCCGGCTCCCCAAGCATAATCACCGATTTCCCCCTTGTCTCTAAATAAATCAAGGTAGCTCGCACTAACACATGTCCCGGTCTTATACAAAAAAATTGTGCACCCCAATAAATATAACAGATATGCCTTAGCAGCACAGACAACTTTTTGGGGGTTTAAAGAGTACAAATTAGGAGAGATCTTTGTTCTCAGCCATTCAAGATTCACCAGTGCCCCTTTGGAAGGTATTCCATCTTTAGCCACTTTTTTGTCACTCGCAAAACCTCAACGAATTTATCAATAGGTGACTGGATAGAATAAGCGAGACTCTCAAACAAGGGTTGACCTATAACCGAAAGCCTCGTAAGACAAGACATGTACTATAGAGGGATGGTCATCTTCCTAAATGACACACGAAAACTATTAGTTTCCAGGTGCCATCGCTCCACAAAAGCGTTAACCAACGTCTTATCCACGTTGTCATACGCTCCACTCAGTAAGCACAAAAGACCAAAATTACCAATAATATTTTGAACCGACTCAGACAAATTCTCAATATCCAACTTCCACTTTTTCAACTTCCCGATATGATTAATACATTTCAATGTATGATCATCTTTACCCTTCCATATATATTATGCCACGTGTGTTTCTTAGGAAATGAGTAAAGATTTGTACCTCGTGCCACCGGGAAAAGAGATGTCACCCCCACCTCCCTCGATGTCATCCTCATCTTCAGGGTCATCTTTCGGTTCATTTTCCGGGTCTCTGTTATTTTGAGCTTCAGGAACATTCATCTAAGGTGAGGTTTCCATATTATCCTCATCCTCATTATACACAAAATATTTGCCTTCATACTCTTCATGGTACACTGAAAGCCTGACTTCATGCTGATATCCTTCATTATAGACTGAATGTCTAGGATCAATATATGCATCCCCAACTCGCTCAGCATCAATGTTTTGCGTAGATTGCCCTTGATTACGTGAGATTTCGTGTTGCTTACTAGCGGAAGCATTTGGACGTCTTCTTGTAAACATTTGATTAACTGTGAATAAAATATCAAAAATCAAACTCAGTATGATTTCATATCATATCATATCAAACTCAAACACTTTAAATCACATTTTCATCATTTTAATATCATAAAATGATATTTACAAGCTCAAAACATCAATATTAACACAAAATTCACATCTAAAGCATTAATTGATGAGTTATATCATATGGTAAAAGTTCGGCCAGTAGTGGTTGAAAATAGTTAAAAAATTCGGCCGGGGGTGGCTGAAAAATGTCAAGAAATTCGGCCGGGTGTGACTGAAATTATTCAAGAAGTTAGGTCGGGTATGACTGACCTTTTGAGTAAAATTCGACCACTACTGACCGAACAGATTCACAATTTCGGTCAGTACTGGCTGAACCACCACAAACCCAGAATTTGAAACAAATTGAATCTAAGAATTCTCAAATTGAAACATTAATCGAACGAATTAAAGCCCTATAAAGTAATTTTCGAACGAATTGAAACAAAATTACCTTGTTTTCCAATATTTGACATATTGATTTAAGTTGTTGAAACCCTTCTTCTTATTCTTCTTCAAAATCTAAATTTCTCTCTCTCTCTCTCTCTAAAATCAGTCAATGTTGCTTCTTCAAAATCTGAATATTTTTTTCTCTCTCTCTCTAAAAATTAGTCAATGTTGGTGGGTGTGGGTGAGTGAGAGAGTTAATGTATGGTTAATGGGTATGGGTGGGTGGGTGGGTGGGTGAGAGATAAGGTATAAATGATAGGGGTGAGCTTGGTCCGGGTTGGTCCATTTTTTTGGAAAAAAAGAGAAAATCGAAACCAGACCAATAGTCCGGTTCTCAAAAAAAAATTAGAATCGGAACCAACCCAATAGGTGTGAGAACCAATACATTGGTCCGGTCCAGAACCAATAGAAGACGTACCAGAACCAGGACCAAACCAATACTATGATTTTTTTTACTTTTGACTATTTAATACAAAACGGCAGTAAGCCAGAATCCATTCAAGTATAATGTTCGCCTCGTTGCGTGACCATGAGGTCCAATTGTCGTGAGCTATTTCCTTGATAAAAATGTGTCATTTGGCTGAACTGATTGGGTGTATGTTTGACATGTACTCCAGGGATGAAACAAAGTCACAGCTTATTTATCATCATTATCCGAGTAGTAAACGGTTTGAGAAAACCAAAATACCTTTTAAAAGAGAAGACTTTGTGGCGTAGCAGCTTATACATCCCTTCATTTCCATACCAAATAAACTTTATCTGCATAACGGGGTACACAAGATGACTAAGTTACAGGACAAACAGAAACTTGGAATAGATAAGAATGGAGTGACAAAAGAATGAATCATTTGATCCAGAAACAATAAAATCTCTACATGTTAAAAAACTCTCAAAAAAGGAATTTCAAAAGGCAAAAGGGGTGTCTACTAGACTATAGCAATTTAATACAAAACGGCAGTAAGCCAGAATGCAAAACACCATCAAGACCCAGATTAAGTTTTTTAAAACATCAGCAAAAATGGCAGTAAGCCAGAATGCAAAACACCATCACGGCCGCTCCACATTTGCACGGGCAAGTAGCTTCAGCGCAACCGTCTTCAAAGAAATTCGCCACTATGTATACTCCATTTTTTGATTGCCAAAATCAGACAAGTAAACCAAATTTGAGAGATTTAGCTGATAAAATCAGAAAGTAACATAAAATTTGAGAGATTTAGCTGAAGAAATGAAGACGCATATTTAACTGATAAAATCCTGCAGAAACTAACATAAAAAACTTGCTGTTACATTCATAATGTCAAGCTACATATGTCTTGCATGTATGAATTCCACTTACCAAAAATAATAACCAAGAACCTCTCAAGTCTCAACCATCAACAGTTATTGTGGAAGCGCTTTTCGCATCGAATATAAGTAAAAAATAAGAAAATAATTAAGTATTAGTCACAAGAAGAAAAAGCAGAAGAGATTTAACAAATATTTGAAATAAATTCAAGATACAAGTCCTTACCCTTTTCGACATTCTCCATCTTCTCAATATCGTCCAATACATCAAATATGTCTTCAAATTTTGCAGACGACCTCAACAATTTTTGACAGCACACAAGAGCCTCTACCATATTTGGACTTAGTGAACTCCTAAAAGAATCAAGGACACGCCCACCAGTGCTAAAAGTTGACTCCGAAGCTACGGTTGAGACAGGGATTGCTAAGACATCTCTTGCAACTTGAGAAAGAATAGGGTACTTTGATGAATTTTGCTTCTACCACTTCAAAATGTCGAACGAATCGGTCAAACTTTCACAACCATCAGCTAAATATCGGCCAATTTCAGACCTACTTTCAACACTTTGCTCATTTTCTAAATGTTGAACTAGTTGAACGACCCAAATCAAATTCAACTGCAACCGATTGATTCCCATTCGTATCAAGAGAATGGTAATGCTCATACAACCGTTGCAAAGTAGTTTCTACCTTATCAATCATTTTTTGATACTGAGTAGTGTACTTTCCATAGCATTGACCCAAGCAAAATACTATCAATTTTATTTTATAACGGGGATCCAAAACATTTGCAACATACAACACAAAATTCAAATGACCCAAATCTTCCCAATATTTATCATACTTGGTTTTCATATTTTTTGCCATACCACTCAATAAAATTTCTTCCTACGGATTTCCTACATTTTGAGCCCATGTCGACAAACTTGCTCTTATGGCCATAAGTTCAACAAAGAAGAGATTGGTGGTCACATAACAAGTACCAGAAAGCTTTTTGGTGGTGTTATAAAAAATCTTCAAAAATCAAATAAAGCATCTAATAGTTTGCCATTGCTCCATGGTAAGAGGCCCAATATGACTATCAAAGTAATCCCCAAACTTACCTTCATCCTTCAATCTATCAAAGGCTCGCTCAAATTTTTCAGAAGACTCCAACATCAAATAGGTGGAATTCCACCTTGTTTCAACATCAAGGCAAAGAAGACTCTTACTTGGAATGTTTACAGCCTCAACACTAGCTTAAAAATATTGTGTCCTAGCAGGAGAAGACCTCACTACATTCCTAACTGCTGAAATTGAGTCATGTTGATCACGTAAGTCCTCTTTCACAATGTGATTTAATATGTGTGCACTACATCGAACATGCAAAAACTCATTATCAATGATGCACCCTTCCCACCCTTTTGTTTTCCTTGACAAATACTCCCTCCGTCCCATAAGTCTTAAGAAAACTTTCCATTTTGGGCGTCCCATAAGTCTTAAGAATTCCCAAAATGGAAACCTTAAATCACTATTTTCTCCACTCATTCTCTCTCCTACATTATTTTAATACTCACAACACATTATAATTTACTATTTCATCCACTCATTCTCTCTCCTATTTAATTTTTCACACTCACAACACTTCTTCCACTCATTCTCTCTCCTAATACTATAATAATATTCCTTAATTCCCGTGCCAAATAGAATCTTCTTAAGCTCTATGGGACGGAGGGAGTATCTCATTGTAGTATCATTAGAACTTACATTATCAACAGTTATGGTGAAAATCTTATCAATCTCCCAATCAAGCAAACATACCTCAATAGTCTTTCCAATAGTGTCCCCCTTATGATTAGTAATCAAACAAAAGCTCAAAATTTTTTATTCAAATTCTAGTCGTTATCAATCCAATGAGCGGTAAGACACATGTAGTTCAAGTTTTCAATCGAGGATTCAGTATCCGTAGTAAGACACACACGTTGAGTCTTTAAAAGTTTCTTTAACTTGGATTTTTCCTCAATATAGAGACCCATGCAATCCCTTGCAACAATGAAGCGAGATGGTATAATAAATCTAGGATTTTAAGCACACGTGAAACGCTTAAACCCCTCTTTCTCAACAGTCTGAAAGGGCATCTCATCAGTAATAATCATCCTACAAAGTTCCTTCCTAAGGTCTGCAACACTATAGTGGACTGCTTTAAGAGTACCACTAGGTCCACTACCACCCGTAACACCCTCACCCTCTTTCTTTATGTGATGAAATTGAAGGGTCATTTGGTTTCTATCTTCTTGATAATGCTCCTTATAAGGATAATCAGGGCATCCTTTAGGATTAGTCAGGTGCTTCCACAAACTAGAAGTTCCATTCTTGATTGAGTCTGCACGATATTCTTTCAAACAATAGTTGCACTTTGCCAAAAGTCCATTCCCATCAAGCCTTACAAAATGGTCCCAAATCTCTGATTTTTTCTTAGATCCACTCTTTATCTTTGCTGCAACTCTCGTCCTTTTTTGAGGACGAGGTGTAATCTTTGTGAAATCTATTACCTTGGGGTTTGGATCTTGCGTGGCCGTGGGTGGGATTGTGGAATTGGGAGAAGGATCAGTAGGGGTGGGTGTAGAGGTAGGCGCATCAGCATCAACAACATTTTCAGGCTCTATCTACTCTACCAAGGAATGTGTGAGAGAGAGAGAGAGAGAGAGAGAGAGAGAG
Source organism: Adenophora triphylla var. japonica (assembly GCA_022495995.1). Classification (NCBI taxonomy): domain Eukaryota; kingdom Viridiplantae; phylum Streptophyta; class Magnoliopsida; order Asterales; family Campanulaceae; genus Adenophora; species Adenophora triphylla. Next base: position 43,978 of record JAFEMH010002289.1, on the reverse strand, counting down.
AGAGAGAGAGGATTTGGTACCTATGGACAGTGGCCGTGGCGTTGGTGGCTGTGAGGAGAGCTGGAGAGGAGGAAGAATGAGAGACGCGAAATCAAAGAACGGGAGAGACAGAGGATTTGGTACTTTGGGGTTTTGTATTTATACTTAGGGCTCGTTTGGTAGCCGGATAAAAATAAGCAGTATTATTAGTGATGGGATTAATAATCCCCTCGTAAATAAGAATGGTACTAATAATCCTAATTTTAAAAAAGAGAAGATGTTTGGTTGGAAAAATATTCTCACAAAGGATTACAATTTTTTCCAACATTACCCCTAACACCTGTCATTAGATAAAGTATTTCATTCCTTCAAATTGTTGAGCGAAATTTTAACTTTAATACCAATCGGAATGAATTTGGGTGGAGCTTTTACCTTCTTGTTTTCTATACAAGCACACACCATAGATAAGAGAGAGAGAGAGAGAGAGAGAGAGAGAGAGAGAGAGAGAGAGAGAGAGAGAGAGAGAAGCAAGCTATTTGACCGAACAAATCAAACTCCAAGCAAGCTAAAAATATTCTGTGACGGGCTTCGAATCTATGGCAGATTAGTTTTTATTCTAATTTGAGATTTTGCGGATGAGTATAATTTGATGTAAAGTATCACCTCCTATATTGAATCAAAGAACTTCCTCATCATGGATCCCTTCTATCATTAAATATATTCATGAATCAAAGCTTCAAAAATCAAATTGAGAATCTGATTTTGCCAAATCCCTAAATCACCAATTGAAGTTGATTGCAAAAAGGAGGAATATTATTCAGAGTGGCAAAGGGAAGAAAATATTGACGATGATGAAAGACCGGCGATAAGATGATTCATTGCAGTGAGTTAATTTCTCCATGAAAGGCGGATGAAAACCTTTAACGAGCTAGGTTTTATGTAGCTTTGCGGGTATTTTTGGGATAAAAATATAATCCGGCTGTTTTTTGTGAGGGGATTAATAATACCATCCCAAATTAGGGATAAATAATACAGGTATTAGGGCCTTATACGGAACTAGCGGATAATTAATCTTAACGACTAAATAGCTTACCAAACGACTGATGGCGGGATTGCTAATCCTATTCAGGATTAATACCTCAAACCAAACGGCCCCTTAGGGTTTTCAGACCGTGAAACGAAACACTGGAAGTCTCAATCCGCCATAATTCGGCCGCAGAGCGCACAGAGAGCGATCGCCCCTGTCATGCCGCACAGTCGCGCTGAGTTGCTGTAATTTTGACGCGACCGCTCCCTTTTGCGCGCGATCGCTCGCCCTGCTCTGCCTACGGCCCGAGAGAATGTGCCCATGCCCTCTACTACCCCTGTCTTCCTCGGCCAATGGCCTGATTGATGCGGCCAACTGGTTAAAGAAGAAAACTGGTTATAAGAAGAAAACTGGTTATACCTATATATTATATATTATATAATATATAATATATATATATAACGATTTCAGAACCGAATTTTAAAACTCAAAATCGAGATCAGACCAATTATTCGGTTCTTAAAAAATTCTGGACCAAGATCAAACCAAAAAATTGGTTCGGTCCAATTTTCATTGGTCCGATCTGGTTCTTTGGTCTGGTCCGATTTAAAAAAAAACCTTACTCACCCCTAATAAATGAGATATGGGGTATAAAAGAAAAGGGAGAGTTTTGTTTTATGTTTGGGGTTGAATTTAACTATACGAGTATAATACTCGACAATTAACAATTTTACGGGACTATATAACAACTAGTAAAAGTCCGTGTCCGAGGACACATTTTTTTAAGGGCAAAATGGGAAAGGGACAACTTAGTGAGGGCAAAATGAGAAATTTGGCATTTGAAACTATTCATTGTACTGTAGCAAGGATGAGGGTCCCATTTATACGGATATGGTTAAATACAGGGAACGAAAAATACAGGAAACCAAAAAAATTATCAAAATACCCATTTACTCCCTCCGTCCCAATAGAAGCTGCCTGTTTTTTTGCCTTGCACGCAAATTAATAAAATAGGCGGGAAGAAAAAAATATTGTGAGTGTAATTTGAAAACAGGAGAGAGAATGAGTGGAGGGAATAGTAAATTATAATGGTGTTGTGAGTATTAAAATAATGTAGGAGAGGGAATGAGTGGAGGAAATATTAAAGATTTCTTTGCCAAAAAAGGAAAGTGGAAGCTATTAACGGGACACCCAAAATGGCAAAATGGGAAGCTACTATTGGGACGGAGGGAGCATATAATTTTTTTTTTTCATTTCATATCTTCCTCTCCCTCGCTCTCTCTCGCCGTCCTTCTACCTCCTCTGCTTCCGCCGCCGCTGCCATTAAATCACTCTTCAAACTCCCCCCAACCACCTCCAACAACAATCCCAGCACCAGTACTAGCACGGCCTCAAAAATCAAAACCTTATTTATTGAAATTAGCCGATCCCTAAATCACTTGCAAGAATTTCTTGAAGCTATGCAAGATTAAATATTACAATGGCACTCTATTTCACACAGTTGAAAAGGATTTTATGGTACAGACCGATGATCCTACTGGAACAGGTTCTGGTGGTGATTCAATCTACAAATTTTTGTATGGCGAACAGGCTCGATTTTTTGGGGATGAAATCAAATTGGATTTGAAGCATTCGAAAAGGAAGCTTATTCGAGAGCAGTAGTGCTAGAAAGTATAGGGGATATCCCTGATGATGCTGAGATAAAGCCTCCTGACAATGTGTTGTTTGTTCGTAAACTAAACCCAGTAACCGAAGATGAGGACCTACACACAATTTTTTCAATGTTCGGGACTGTGACATTAGCTAAAATTATTCGGGATTATAAAACTAATGACAGTTTATGCTATGCTTTTATTGAGTTTGAGGATAAAGATGCCTGCAAAGAAGCATATTTCAAGATGGATAATGCATCAATAGATGATCGAGACATTACAGTTGGGGAAATTGGCAGCGGTGCATGGAGGACCAAGAGTAAACGCCCTAAATCAAAAATCGATCATTTTGATTTAGGGATCCGGTAATTAAAGAGTAAAGATTTATTTTTCAAACAAGGGCAGTGTTGAAATTTTTCGTTCCCTGTATTTTTCATTTCCTGTATTTAGTATTTACCCATTTATACTATAGACTGACACATGTCCGTGTCCAAGGTCACGTAATTTTTTTTTTAATTTTTTTTAATTTTTTTTAAGAGCAAAATAAAAAAGAAACAAATATATGAGGGCAAAATAAAAATTTCACCACTTGAAACTGTTCATACCACTATAGTAGCAAACACCCATTCCATTTATGCTATACTATAGATTCTCTAAAAAGGAACAAACAACGATGGAGGAGGAGAGAGAAAAAGATAAAGGGAAAGGAAACGAGAGATGGACCGCAGCCATCGCCAATTTATCGGAGACGACAGCAAATCTCGACGCCCTCCAAAAACTACTCGTCAAGAAAGCAGTTTACGTCGATGACGAGACTTTCGCCAAAGCTTCTCTTAGCTCCGAACAAGCCCGAACTATCAAGGTTTTACTTTCTTCAATTTCGCCCATTATTTATTCTCTTTATTCTTGAATTGATTTTACTTGTTATTGCTAATTATATCTTGAACCTGTTAACCATTTATGCTGCTTGGTCGTAGAGGGATTTGATTTAGGATACAATGATTTTAGCTATGTTTTTGGTCTAACATGATCTATTAGGTTAGGTAATTCTAAACCAATCATAGTAATTTAAGTTCTAAGGGTCCGCTCCCGAGTCTAAATTTGGAGGGTAAAAACGTAATTTGTATTTATTTCCTTTCTATTCCTCCCAAAACTCGGGAGCATGGGGAGGGAAATTTGAGTGTTTCCTTCCCTTTCTCTCCTAACTCGGGAGCACACGGGAAGGATTTTAAATTTTATTTCCTCCCCTCCCTTCCCTTCCCCTCCTTTCCTCTCATTTAAAAACTCGGGAGCGCACCCTAAATGACACATCTAAGTGTGACTGTGTTGGAAATTTGGCTCTTGGGGTAACTTTGAGTGGTCCCATTTGTGGGTACCATCGAGTTTGACCAAAGTCAATACTTATATACTGTACATTGTTTGTTATACCGTGAATCCAATCGGTGTTTTGGTAAAAGCCAAATTATGGATGAAGTCCATAGTTCTATGACCTCGAACTTTGACCTTTAAGTCTCTTTAATGCCATCCCACATGGATAAGAGAAGGCAACTATTCTTTTTGTTGGTCATGTAAAAGACTTTGGTGTTCCGTCCTATATGGGAATGAGGAATGAAGTTGAAAGGCCTTAAATTGATGGGCACTTCTGAGCCCTTGTTCAAGTATCATGTTAGGTGGCTTGAACCCCAATACCACGAGCTCGCTCGGCTTGGCTTCCGGGCTCCTGGGCGCATTCGGGGCAAATTGTTTCGGTTCGGTGCAATCTTTTCTTTTTAGTCAAAGTTTATTTGATGTTTACCTTTTTGCTATAAGGAAATTGATTTGGGGACTTGTCTCGCACGAGACAAGTAGTCTCGCATGAGACAATGATAGAAACAAGTGGCAGCAGCCACTCAAGACATACAAAAGGCGTGGAAAAGATGCCTCCAAGGCTCAAGCTCTGATTTGGGATGCCTCTGATGATATACAACCTAGTTGGGAGTTGGCATAATTAGTTTTTCCTTTATAGATTCTTATAGTTAATGATGTGGTACAGAAAAGTTAGAATTATAACATCAAAAACACAAAGAAAAGATCGACAAATGATCGACAAAAGAGCAGCTTATTTCAGCAGCTTATTAAGGCGCTTATTAGGCGGTTATTCGGGCCGTTAAAGAATCGAATGACAACAAACATGACTTTTCCTAGAGATGTTTCTAACAGATGTGGCCGTTAATATTAAGTGTCTTTTAAGTACTTTCAAGGCTTATAAATAGACCTTCCCGTCTTTGTAACAAATCATCAGATTATTGATTATCAAAGTTGAAATAGAAATTTTCCAGCAAATACTGCATTTAATATCGAGTCCGCGTGATTCAATTCCTCGAGCGCGCTCAAGAAACCTAGGTGCGCCTAAGGTTGCCTTGGTGCGCAAGCCGGCCTTGTTTATTTTCTTTTATCATTACCGTTTATAATCGGATTGTACACATAAATTGCTTCCGTTCTGCGTCAATTGGTATCAAAGCCCGAGTTAAACAATGACTACTCGATCCGAAGACCTACGTACAAAGAAGTCCGATGAGCGCGACGCCATCCTTCTCCGCATCCTAGATCGCCTCGACCGTATTGATTTTCGTCTCACGGTCTGTAAGGAAGGACTGCAGCTGGAGGGGGATAATCCAGTGGGGATGTTGCGAATGAGGCAATACTTAAAATCCGTAAGGAGGCGAACAACCTGCAATGCCAGATAATCCAGGTGGTGTTGTTGGTCATGAAGTCCAGCAAGGAGGAAGGCAGCCAGGAAGAGGTGCTCGAATTCCAGATGCAAGGCATCAACCTGCAATCAATTGGGCAAGGGAAGTTCTAGGAAGAGGCCGTTTTGAACCACGTGATACAGCTGGAGATATCACGAAGAAAGTGAAGACTGATGTCCCAAATTTTGAAGGGAAATTCGATCCTACAATATTTTCTGATTGGCTTGCTGCACTTGAGGAGTACTTTGATTGATTTGATATGTCGGACGAGCGAAGAGTCAGGTTTACAAAAATGAAACTTGTTGGTTTGCTAAGTAAGTGGTGGCGTGGAATTGAAGAAAATATAAGGAGGTCGGGACAAAGAACCTATAGCAATACGGCAAGAAATGAAGACAAAGCTCCTCGAGAAGTACACGCCTATTAATTACCAAGACAAGTCGTGAGCAACTTGTTAATCTAAAGCAAGGTACTTCGAGTGTAACAGAGTATATGCAGCGATTACGAGATTAAAACTCAAGTCGATTGTCAAGATCCTCGTTAAAGCCTCAAGACGTTTCAAGACCGGATTAAGGGCCGATATACGGCGAGAATTGCCGAGACAACCCGTTTATAGTGTGGAAGATGCCTATCAAACAGCTCTCGACTCGGAAGAATACCTTAAGCCGTTAAATAAAAGGTTTCCAAAGAACTAATCGACCTATACGCCACCAACGAGTGGATCTAATACAAGGGTATTTGATCGTAAGAAGGGCAAGAATGTCATGCCTCCTAAAGGTATCAAAAGTATAATGACGGATGTTTCAAGTGCGGAGAACCCGGTCATATGAGCTACACCGCCCAAAGAAAACCTTCATATTGTGCCGAAATAGAGTCCGAAGAACAAAGAACCAGAGAACGAGAATGATGAGGCGACTATGATTTTGGGACATACAAGGCCGATGATTTAGAGGAGCAAGAAGAGGATGTTTTCGCTTGCTAAGAGTTAGGCGAATCCTAGCAGCCTCCTAAAGTTCAAAAGGAGGATCGCGGCGTACTTCCATCTTTCAAATGTTGGTTCAAGTTGTCAGGAACTCAAGCAAAGAAGCTCATTATCGATGGTGGTAGTTGCATGAATGTGGTTTCGGCCAACAAATGAACGCCTTAAACTTCCCGCTGAACCACATCCTCAACCATATAAAGTGGCTTGGATCGACAACTCAACTATTCCGTAACACAACGTTGTCTTGTTTCGTTCTCATTTAAAAACTATCAAGATTCGGTGTTGTGGATATAGTCCCTATGAAAGTTGCTCATATTCTACTGGACGACCTCGCTCTATGATCGAAAAGTGAAGCATTGTGGAGAAAGTAACACCTACGCCTTTTCTTTCCGTAATAAGCGTGTAACTCTACTCCCGACGACCGACGCGGAGATTGATAAGTACAAGGAACCTTCACCAAAATGTCCAGTTACGAATAAGAATAGATACCTCCAGATTTTGACAAAGAAGCCTTTCATAAAGGAGAGTAAGGAGAAAAATGTGATACTCGCTGTAGTAGTAAAACGTATTGAGGGATCCAAGGTGGCCAACCGTGAAATACCTAAAGAAGTTCAAGCATTATTGACTGAACTCTCAGATGTAGCAACTGAAGAGTTACCGAGTAAGCTGCCCCCTTTGCGTAACATCCAACATGAGATAGAGTTTGTGCCGGGATCTCAATTACCTAACCTTCCCAAGATATCGTATTTAACCCCGCCGAACATGCAGAGCTTAAGAGACAGGTGGAAGAGATGCTAGCTAAAGGGTTGATTCGTGAAAGCTTAAGCCCATGTGCTGTACCGGCATTACTAACGCCAAAAAAAGATGGAACTTGGCGTATGTGTGTTGATAGCCGAGCTATTAACAAGATTACTATCAAGTATAGGTTTCCTATACCTCGATTAGATGATATGTTAGACATGATGGCTGGTTCTACGGTATTTTCAAAGTTAGATTTGAAAAGTGGGTATCACCAAATTCGTATCGCATCAGGAGATGAATGGAAAACAAAGCATTCAAGACCAAAGACGGCCTCTATGAATGGCTCGTAATGCCATTCGACTCTCAAATGCACCCAAAGACATTCACCCGCTTTATGACACAAGTACTTCACCTTTTATCGGTCAGTCAGGTGGTATACTTTGACGATATTTTAATTTATAGCAGAATAAGGAAGAACACTGGATCACCCGCATCAAGTTACGAGAACTCTTCGCCAAGAAAACTTTATATCAATATGAAGAAATGTTCGTTTACGAGTAGCCAGGTAATATTTTTGGGGTTTGTAATATCTTCTAAAGGCATAGAGGCAGATCCTGGATAAGGTTAAAGCTATACGCGAGTGGCCGCTCCCACCTCAATTCATGAAGTACGGAGTTTTCATGGCTTGGCGACATTCTATAGGCGTTTTCATACACAATTTCAAAGAAGATAATGACACCCATAACAGATCGCATGAAACAAAGAGCTTTTTCGTGGACTAAGGCAAAGATCACAAGCATTCCAAGAAATCAAGAACAAAATGAGTAATGCTCCGCCATGACTACCCGACTTCTCAAAGTTATTTGAAGTAAGTTATTCAAGTAGCTCATGATGCATCCAATGTTGGAATCGAGGAGTACTTAGTCAAGAAGGCCACCCAATAGCATATTTCAGCGAGAAATTAAATGAGGCAAAGCAGAGGTACTCTACATATGATAGGGAATTTTATGCGATAGTGCAAGCATCGAGGTATCGGCGACACTATCTTATTTCTAAAGAGTTTTTACTCTATTCAGATCATGAAGCATTAAAATACATAAATTCCCAAAGAAAGCTAAACCACCGACATGCTAAGCTGGGTTTCATTTTTGCAAGAGTACACATTTGTCATTAAACACAAGGCAGAGCGGAGAATAAAGCAGCCGACGCCCTTACGTGTGGTTCATCTTCTTTCTTCAATGTCAGCTCAAGTAATAGGCTTTGATTTGCTTCAAGAGAGATTATCCGTAATGCAAAGATTTCGGCACTATTTATGCCGAATTAATGGCCGGACAGAGCAATAATTACACAGATTTCTCTTTACATTTACGACGCTATCTATTTCGGGGCAATCGCGTATGCTTGCCTAATACCTCTTTAAGGGAAGAAGTGGTTAGAGAACTACATTCGGGGTGCGGCAGGTCATTTTGGGAGAGATAAAACCGCCGCAATGCGGAAGATCGTTACTATCAGCCAAGCTTAAAGCGTGATGTCGCACGGCCGTTTCTCGACGTCGAACTTGCTGCATTTCTAAGGGAAGAAAGAAGAATACCGGTTCAGACACGCCCTTACCAATACCACATGAACTACGGCAAGATTTAAGCACGGATTTTGTTCTTGGATTACCGAGAACATTTAGAGGGCACGACGCGATATACGTTGTAGTGGATCGCTTCTCCAAGACGGCTCACTTTCTCCTCGTTCTAAAACATCCGATGCTTTACACATCGCGAAGATATTCTTCAAAGAAATTGTTCGACTTCATGGTTTGCCGCTACAATTGTGTCGGATCGTGATGTGAAGTTTATGAGTTATTTTTGGCGAACTTTATGGAAATTGCTTAATACGAAGCCGAAATTTTCATCGCCTTTTCATCCTCAAACCGACGATCAAACTGAAGTAGTTAATCGCAGTTTGGGTAATCTCCTCGCGATGTCTTGTTGGTGATCATGTTTCCTCTTGGGATCTTGTACTCCCTATGGCCGAATTTGCATACAATAGTTCGGTAAGCAAAACAATGTGTCGCAGAAATTTCATTTGAAATTGTTACAGGCTTACAACCAAGAAAGCCTATTGATTTAGTCCCGCTACCTATCAAGCACGCCCTAGTCACAAGGTAAGAGTTCGCTAAACACATTCGTCAGTGCACAACGATGTTCTGACGTTAGAATAGCAATCAAGAATGAAGGATACAAAGCACGCTACGATCTACACCGAGATTTGGCGATTTTAGCGAAGGAGACACGGTAATGGTACGAATTAGACCCGAACGTTATCCAAAGGGTACATACAAGAAACTTCACTCCAAAAGTGCCGGCCCATACAAGATCCTTAAAAAGATCTGGCCCAATGCTTACGTGCTTCGATTTACCAAATGAAATGGGCATTAGCAATGTGTTCAATATCAAGACCTCACCCTATATTCGGCCACGACAATGAAGAAACGAATAATCCAAACAATGTTCGTCTACCACCGCTCCAAGATTAGCGGAAGAAATTGAAGATATTGTTGATCATCACTGGTTTCAACTCGGCGAGGCGGTTATCGAAGTTTCTAGTCAAATGGAAAGTGGCGTCCATTTTCGTAATGTACTGGATTACCGATCAAGAGTTTCAACGCCTCGACCCTAAGCTTTATGAGCAAGATCACGCCTTTAACTCGTCTGAGTCGAGTTCTTTCAACCCGGGAGAGATGATAGAAACAAGTGGCAGCAGCCACTCAAGACATACAAAAGGCGTGGAAAAGATGCCTCCAAGGCTCAAGCTCGATTCGGGATGCCTCTCGATGATATACAACCTAGTTGGGAGTTGGCATAATTAGTTTTTCCTTTATAGATTCTTATAGTTAATGATGTGGTACGTAAAAGTTAGAATTATAACATCAAAAACACAAAGAAAAAGATCGACAAATGATCGACAAAAGAGCGCTTATTTCAGAAGCTTATTAAGGCAGTTATTAGGCGGTTATTCGGGCCGTTAAAGAATCGAATGACAACAAACATGACTTTTCCTAGAGATGTTTCTAACAGATGTGATCGTTAATATTAAGTGTCTTTTAAGTACTTTCAAGGCTTATAAATAGACCTTCCGTCTTTGTAACAAATCATCAGATTATTGATTATTGAAAGTTGAAATAGAAATTTTCCAACAAATACTTGCATTTAATATTGAGTCTGCGTGATTCAATTCCTTGAGCGCTCAAGAAACCTAGGTGCGCCTAAGGTTGCCTTGGTGTGAAGCCGGGCCTTGTTTATTTTCTTTTATCATTACTGTTTATAATCAGATTGTACACATAAATTGCTTCCGTTCTGCATCAGACAACGTCCCAACTAAACGGGGAGTTTGATATGGGGACTTGTCTCGTACAAGACAAGTAGTCTTGCACGATACATGTCAGTTTCATGATGAGACTATAACTGCGTGCAGTTTCTTTCTCTACAAGATTAGGGTTAGGTTTAAGAGTCATTCTCCTAAACGAACGAGCCGTCTTAATTATGTATATAAGGACATCCTTATTCTCAGTTTTCTCTAATGCGAAAAATACATAACTAGTATTTTTCTCTTTGCAAAAACCCGTTCCTGTTCCAGATCGTGTGATTCAGTGTCGCAGTTGAATCTGTACATGTGTGCAGACGTTATTGGTATGTATTCTATGATCGTTTTATTCTCGGAGGAAATTGCCTGTACCTGAATTTGCATGAATTGGGGACAATATTGTCTCTTAGGTCAGTCTTCCTAAGACGACTCGATCAATCTCGATAAGTTATTCTAACTCCCTTCGGATTTTCCCTTTAATTTTCTGACATTAAAGTATGCTTTATTGCTTATACTTAATGTTTTTGGTTTACTGTGATTATAACGTTGAATATATGATTGCCCCCTTGATTTAAATATGTTTAATCTGAACTTGTGCGACTACAATATCTTCAACAGTCTAAGCGAAAATAGTTAATCATGTTATTTTGTTGATTGCGGTAATTGATTTGGTACTTTCTTGATTTTTCCGAATAATCGTTGTATACTTTAAAGATAGATTCTTTGTGCAAGTAATTTAATTGTTTGTGGAAATATATTAAATTAAATGATTGTTATTGGTGGACAAATATGTTGTGCTTGTTATTGATGATTTTATGTAACATGAAACGGTAGAAAGTAGTGCAAGTAAATAGTTGGACTAATCAAAGAAAATATTAAAATAGTTTTCCAGAGTGTTAATTTTGTGCTGTTATAGTTAAATTAGTAATATAGGTTCATGAGATTTTGAATCTTGCTAATTTTTGTATATGAACTAAATATCTCATGGATCATCATGTTGATTGAGATCATGTTTTGAGTTATTTAGATCATGAGCGTAAAATTAAATTAGATTATTTTTATATTCGTTGATGAAACCTAAAAAGTATTTGATTGGTGAAAAGCATTAGGTTCAACTTGGTTTAATGAGTCTTTTGATTACTCTTATACTTATTAGGTAGTATTGTTTAATGCACTATTAGGTGATTTAGAAAATCAGTACTATATTAACCATGTTAGTATGAAAAGTACTATTTATCTAATCCTGTAAAGTTTCATATTATTTGAGAAAGTCAATAACCGAAGAAGCGTATTAAGTCATGACTATGTTGTTGTACTCTAATAAATGTTCAAAAGGAATTTTTGTGGAAATTCGAACTATCATAATTTTTGAGATTATTTCACTGAATTGAAATATTAATTATATGACATATTTTTAGTATTGAAAATTAGAGTTGTACAATCGTATTCATGTGCCCCTTCTTTTCGTATGTACCGATGTATAACCAACTTGATGACAATTTAGAAAATTGTTTGGGAAGAAATTGTTCAATTTATTGTTAGTTATATTGATAAGAAAAGTGACAAAATAAATTACATGAGATGGGAAAAGCGAAAAACGTTATTTTACTTTGTATGTCTCAAAATTTATAATTACTTGTGAGTCTATTTAGTAGTTAGTAAATATATGAGTAAGAGTGCAATTCGTTGCTGATAGACTCTTGTATATATTCATATAACTTCAGATTGAAGATTAATGACAATGAGAATTATTCTTACAATGTAGTAAATACATCACAACATTTCTGTGTCATAAAATCTTCGGAATGACTCATATATAGTTGTAAAATATTCTGAGGGGATATGTAAAGAAAAATGTTGCTTTTCTTGTGGTATTGAATTTTGTTGTCTTGTAGTACTTGTCTGATAATTATGATTAACTTAATAGTTGAACATGAAATTATATCTGAAAATAAGAGTTTAATTATCCTAATTTCATTAAATGAATTGCGTGTGATCGACATGGTCATGTAGATGATTTAAATTATGTCTCCATCGTGGATAGTTAATTTAAACTGGATTATGCAATTAATCGAAAGTCTTAAATTTCTAGCAATAGGTGAATTTTGAACTTAGTTAAGAGAATTTGTTCTCTTATGAAAATAAATCCACCTTGTTTGTTTTATGTTGAATTTTGTGATTATTAATAGTGTGTTACCTAAAGACATGTGAAACATGTTATCACTTTTATTGGTTGCTTGCATAGACCTTTAGTATTTACTTAATTGTAAAGTTGATTTATTTAATGAAACTCTATGTTACAAAGCATAATTAAACTAGTATAACTCTATATTTTTGTTATAATCTTGTGAAGCAGATATAAGTCTTAAAATTTCTATACACTATTTAAAAGTATTTTAATTAGTTCATAGAATGAATTTTCCAAAAGACTCTAAATTATTATGGGATGATGCATGGAAAAATTAGTATCTTAAAAGATATAATAGTAGTTTATTTTTAAGTTTGAAATTATCAAAGTAATGCTTTAAGAGTAACCCTGAATTTGGCTTCCCTTATTTTGGAAAAGGTAACTCTTAAGTATTTGAGTGATAGTCGGTCAAACTTTGTAATTATGGTATTTTAGCTTGAATATCTTTTGAAATGTGGGGGTATCTTTCACGAGTACGTATTTCACATGACAAGATAAAAGCTAACATTGTACGAAATACTACTATTAATGAAATCTTTTATGATGTGTGACGCTGATACGCTTGAGAGATTTTAAACTCTGAAATCTTTGAAATATTGGCTAGCATGTGAATTTTTCTTGTGCTATGTTCTAAGAAGATGTTACTCTCATATAATTAGAGGCGATATAAATTCCACCCATACAGTAAATCCTCATATTAATGAAAGGATAAAAATGTGGGGGTAGATTCATGTAGTTCTAACTTAGAAAATTAGATGAATTTAGGAGAAGCATTAAATTTAAAATTGCTAAGGATAATGGAAAGTAATCAAATTGCTTTCAAACAACTATCAAGTGTAATTTATGAATTTTAAGGATGCTTTTGAGAGTAAGATAATTTACACTGTCTTTATACGAGCAATGCAATTAGACTAACTTACTCCTAATTACCTACAAATGGATTGATGCGAGACTTTATATCTTGTTAAAATCTTAAATAACCATAATAATAATAATGTTTAAGACTAGCATGGTTGTGAAAGGGTTTTAGTAAAAGTAAGAAATAGATATCGTCTATTCTCTTGAGTTGCTATTAATTGCAATATTCATGTTTGAAACATTTGACCGAGTATATGATTTGAAAATCCATTTAAATGGATGCTATTTTCTTTCATTATATATGGAGGAATAAATAAATTTATACGGATCAGTCAAAGTCAAGTGAATTTTGTAATTAATAGTGACATGTTGTGATTTGCTAACTTGTTAAAATCACTTAATATATACTTTAACAAATCCTTACACAAGTGATGAAATACTTTATTAATCTATTTCATTGTCAGCTTTTGTATGTATAAGTTTTGAAAAATCGATCCATGGCAAAACAATGTAATAAGTGTATTATCTATGCCATAATTTTGCATGTATTCATTAGGTTGAAACTAATTGAGATAAATTAAGGAACACATATCATTCTTGAATAGTAAGTTTGAAATAAAGGATGAGGAATTTTAATGAGATTCTTGGCTTCAAACTGATCATTTGAGGTTGTAAATTTTCTCAATTTAATTATACTCAAGGTATTATTTGAGAAAATTAGAATCGTCAAAATTAAATAGTTCTTTTATTAACTTTCTACAAGAATGTGATATTTTCAGATATTGGTATTGTATTGTATCTTTGAGATTTTGTTGTTTTAGAGAAAATTCTCTAAATTTACTAAAATATGTAGATACATTAATGGACCAAGTAGAGTTCGTGGAGGAGCTCTTGTTTAAGTATTTTAAATACTTCTAGGAAATTATTTTCCTTGTGCCACATATTGAGTTAATCTCAATATAGAGCTGAAAAGTTTAATGGTTCTAGATAGTAATCATTATGAACAGATTTATTTATAGTTACTTTAGAAGATGGGCCTGTCGTTTGGAGGTATGTCAAACAATCTATTGGACAAATTGCAGATGTCATTGAGCTGCTTATTATATGTACTTATTAGTAAAATAAAGTTGAATGGACCGATTGACATAATGTCTATACTTAGCCATGATCAACTAAATCTACTGTTGGTGATCTTTTGATATTTATCTCAGATTATAAGTACTAAAATATTAAGACAATTTTAGGAGGCACATCCAAATTAGATAGAAATTTATAAGTGATATTGTGTTTATAGATGTAATAGTTGTTGATTATGATGGTATTAAAGATAACACAACTAGCCTTGTAACTAAAGATCTCGCACGAGACAACGTCCCAACTAAACGAGGAGTTTGATCTAGGGACTTGTCTCGCACGAGACACGTCAGTTTCCTGACAGAACTTTAATTACGTGCAGTTTCTTTCTCTACGAGATTAGGGTTAGGTTTAGGAGTCCTCCTAAACGAAATGGCCGTCTTAAATATGTAATAAGGACATCCCTATTCTCAATTTTCTCTCGTGCGAAAAATACAGAACTAGTATTTTTCTATCTGCGAAAACCCGTTCCTTTTCCGTTCCTTTTCCAAATTGTGTGATTTAAGAGTGTGATCCAGGCGAAGTGAGATAGAGCTGCAGTTGAATCCGTAACTGTGTGCATACGTTCTTGGTATTTATTTCGTGATCGTTTTATTATCGAAGGAAATTGCCTGTACATGAAGTTGCACGAATTGGGGGCAATATTTCTCTTAGGACAGTCTTCCTAAAGCGACTCGATCAATCCCGCTAAGTTATTTTAACTCCCTTCGATTTTTTCCCTTTAATTTTCTGGTATTAAAGTATGCTTTATTGCTTATACTTCATGTTGTTGCACAAAGAGGGCGGTCGCACCCTCCAGGGGAGCGATCGCGCCCTAGTCGAGACTGGGCCTGTCACCGACTGTATTCAGTGCAGGGTTTAAAAACCCTTCAGGGTTAGGAGTAGTCAATATAAATACCCCCTCTTCCATAACAATCTGATGTAATTCTAGTGTGATAGGCATATCAATAATTCTAGGGTTTTGAAGTTCTCTTGCTCATCCGTTTTCTAAATCTAGGGTTTGCACATCCTGGAATTCTCGTGACCAAGAATTCGTGCACTAAATTAGAGATTGTAATTTGTTAATTTTCAGTTGATAATAATATTCTCTCCCTTTGTCTGTGTACGTAGCCAAGTTGGTGAATCATGTATATTGTTGTGTTGTGTGATTGCTCTTTGTTTTCTATTTTCTACATAGACTCGGTTCTAACAAATTGGTATCAGAGCCGCCGGTCAGGTTGAGAAAGGTTTAGGGGTTTTCTGCTGCAGAAGATGATGATATCAGGAATTGATTCACCAATTGACAAGTTCAATGGAAATAATAACTTTAGTCTTTGACAAATCAAGATGAAAGCCCTGTTGAAAGAAAAGGGTTTGTGGGCCCCAGTGACTGCTGCAATCAAGGGTTGTCAGGATCCAAAGGGCAAAGCAGAAGCTGTTCCACAGGTGCTGTCGCGGCTGCAACAGAAGAGAGTTCGGAGAAGGACAGGAAGGCAGTTGAGAAGGAAGCAGCAGATTTGATCGCGCTAGATGAGAGAGCCTACTTTAAAATCATAAGGTGTCTAGGTGATGATGTTTTGGCGGATATTGCAGATACTGATTCCGGAGGTGCTTTATGGCTTGCGTTGGAAGACATGTTTGTGACACGATCATTGACCAACAAGCTATATCTAAAGCAGAAGCTGTATTCTCTCCGAATGCAGGAAGGTACGCCCATTAAGAATCACCTATATAGATTTATATCTTTATTACTTGAATTTCGTAATATAGATTTTAAAGTTGCTGATGAGGATCCTGCATTAATGCTTTTTGTTTCATTGCCTTTATCATATGAGCACTATGTTGACTCTAGTATCAGTGGTAAGGAGACGGTAACTCTAGAGGAGGTGAAATCCTCGCTCAAGACTAGAGAGTTGTGTCGAACGGCAAGCGCTAATAGTAGTACAAATAACCAGTCAAAAGGTTTGGTTGCTGAAGGCAGCATGGTTTCTAGTTGTAAGTAAAAGATAAAGTCTTCCTGCAAGAAGAGCCCGAAACCTGAGGATATTTGTAATTACTGCACGGGAAAGGACAGTGGAAGACAGATTGTTCTAGGAAGAAGCTAGGCGAGCCTCCAAATCGTTTTGAAGCTAATGCTGCTGCAGTTGATACGAGCAACTTTGATGGGGATTATGCTCTAGTAACAGAAGATTCTGTGCACGACAACTAGATGCGTGGATTCTTCATTCTGGAGCTTCTTATCTTATCGGTACGAGTAGAGAGTGGTTTACAACCTATGAGCAGGTAGATAGGGGTAATATTCATATGGCCAACCGTGTTACTTACAAGGTGGTTGGTATTGGCTCTATCAAGTGGCAGACTCATGATGGTAAGTTCTGCACTTTGAACGATGTGAGACACGTTCCACACATGACGAAGAACCTGATTTCTCTTAGTCAGCTAGACAACAAAGGGTACAGTTTCAAAGGTAAAGGTGGAGCAGTGTATGTTTACAAAGGTTCTAAGGTGATTTTGAGAGGCCTTAATCGGGACTCCTTATATTTCCTCCAAGGTAGAACGATTTCTGGGTCAGTATTGGTTGTATCATCTGAAGTAGTTAAAGAGGATATGATCAAGTTGTGGCATATTAGGCTTGGGCATATGAGCATTAAAGGGATGCGTATATTGACAAATCATGGTCTTTTTTGTGGCCATAAGGTCAAGGACCTTAAGTTTTGGGAGCATTGCGTACTTGGGAAGATGCAGCGAAGCAAGTTTTCATAGGGGTTTCATAAAACAAAGGCAGTCTGGATTATATTAACTCGGATTGTTGGGGACCATCACGTTAGGTATCATTGAGGGGTTGCAGGTATTTCTTGTCTATGATAGATGATTACTCGAGGAAGACTTGGGTGATTATTATGAAACACAAGAGTGCGACTCACAAATTTCAGACAGTGGAAGACATTATTGAAAAATCAGACAGGGAAGAAGATCAAGAGACTCCAGACAGATAATGGGTTGGAGTTTTGCAGTGCTGAGTTCGATGAGTTTTGTAAAAAAGTGGGGATTTCTAGACACCTCACTATCAGGGGTACCACAACAACAGAATGGTGTCGCATAGCGCATGAATTAGACGTTGTTGGCTATATCAAGGTGCATGCTCTCCAATGTAGAGTTGTCTAAGCGGTTCTGGGCAGAAGCGGTTAGTACATGTTAATTGATAAATCGCGGACCACATGCATGTATCGACCTCAAGGTTCCCAATGAGGTATGGTCAGGTAAACCTGTTGATTATTCTAATTTAAGAGCTTTTGGTTGCACTGCTTTTTATCATGTTGATGATGGGAAGTTAGAACCGAGGGCTAGAAAATGAGTTTTCATAGGTTATGGAGATTGTGTCAAAGGATACCAGATTTGGTCTCCGTCGGAGGGTAGAGTTATTATAAGAAGGAATGTTGTCTTTGATGAAAATTCTGTGCTTAATCCTATTATGAGATGTGGTTGTATCAGATGTTGATAGTGTTGATAAACAGGTGTAGCTACGAATGCTACGAGTTGAAGCGATCCCGCGATCGAGATGTTAATCATGATCTACCGTCAGAGACAGAAGCACCAGACAGTTCATCACCGGTTTATGAAGAACATGGGTTAGCTCATGCGAGGTATAGACGGTCTAATTTCGGGAGTCTCTTGTGAGGTATGGTTTTGAAGACATGATGTCTTATTTACTTCAGATTGCTGAAGAGGTGGAGCTCGATCCTTAGGGGCCAACCACTTTCAAGGAAGCAGTTACATGTTCAGAGTCTGCTCAGTGGCATGCAACTATGGAGGATGAGATGGAGTCACTTCACAAGAATCAGACATACATGGGAGTTAACTAAGAGGTCTGAAGGCAGAAGATTGTTACTTGCAAGTGGGTCTTAAAGAAAAAGGAAGGCATGTCACCATCGGAGGGGGTAAGTATAAAGATCGTGTGGTTGCTACTTGCTTGGGGTTTCCCGTAGAGAGAGGGGGTTGACTAAAATGAGATTTTCTCACCTGTGATTAGACACACTTCGATTAGAGTGCTATTAGCAATGGTGACACATCAAGTTTTGGAGCTCGAGCAGCTAGATGTAAAAACAACTTTTCTACATGAAGAGTTGGAGGAGGAGATTTATATAACACAACCAGATTGGTTTCAGATTCCGGAGAAAGAACACTACGTGTGTAAGTTGAACAAGTCCTTGTATGGGCTGAAGCAGTCCCTTAAGCAGTGGTATAAACGGTTTGACAGCTATATGACAGAGATTGGTTACACGAAAAGCCCCCATATGACTGTTGTGTGTATCAGAATAGGTTGGTGGATGGTTCAACTATCTATTTGGTTCTTTATGTTGACAATATGTTGATAGATGCCGTCAAGAAGTCTGGTATTCAGAAGTTGAAGGGTTTACTATCTACTGAGTTTGAGATGAAGGATTTGGGTGCAACAAAGAAAATTATGGGTATGGAGATTTACAGGATAGAAGCCAACGAAAACTGTTCTTATCCCAGAAATGTTACATCAAGAAAATTTTAGAGAGGTTTGACATGTTTACAGCAAAGCATATAGATTCACCGAGTGCAGCGAATGCACGTCTGTCTGTTGCTTTTGCACCTAAATCGTCTGAAGAGAAAGAGTACATGGCTCGAGTACCTTATGCCAGTGCAGTTGGTAGTTTGATGTATGATATGGTTTGCACTAGGCCGGATCTTGCAAATGTTGTTAGTGTTGTTAATAGGTTCACGGGAAATCTTGGTAAGAAACATTGGCAGGCAGTAAAGAGGATCTTCAGGTATTTTAGGGGTACCTCTGATGTTGGGCTCATTTATGGAGGTGGTACAGAATATGCAGTTGAGGGTTATTGTGATTTGGACTACTCTGGGATGTTGACACGAGGAGATTTATGACCGAGTACGTATTTACTCTTGGTGAGTCAGTTGTCAGTTGGAAGACTACTTTGCAATATACAATGACTTTGTCGACTACGGAATCAGAGTACATGGCATTGACAGAAGCTGCTAAGGAGAGAATATGGCTAAAAGATTTGATCAGCGACCTTGGGTTACATTAGGATCAGGCTACAATATTTTGTGACAGTTTGAGTACAATATGTTTGGCCAAAGATTAAGTTCATCAGGAGAGGATCAAGCATATAGATGTGAGGTA
The DNA here is from genome assembly GCA_022495995.1 of Adenophora triphylla var. japonica. Taxonomy (NCBI): domain Eukaryota; kingdom Viridiplantae; phylum Streptophyta; class Magnoliopsida; order Asterales; family Campanulaceae; genus Adenophora; species Adenophora triphylla. The sequence goes on along the minus strand of JAFEMH010002289.1, from coordinate 24,185 downwards.
TCATTTTCTGAGAAGTGAGAAGCGATCAAGGTGAAGAAAGTGGGTACTGCGGACAATCCTGCTGACATGTTCACGAAGTTCGTTTCAACTAGCAAGTTCCAATACTGCTTGGACTTGCTGAATGTTTGCAGCTGTTAGACAACATCTGAGGTAGAGGGGAAGTTCATGTTATGTGATCAGGAGGTTAGATGTCAAGGTGGAGATTTGTTGATTTTGATGCCATCTAAGTTGGGGACGTCTAATTAGGGATTGAACTTACACAACTCGGCCATGGCTAGGGTTATAGGATTGCCCCCATGGCTATCATAGGCCCCCTAGCCCCCATGACTCGTTCTTGTGATTCTCCCTTGTGTATCCTAGCTCTTTTCGTCAATCACTCAATACAATGGTTGAAAATATGTTTATGTTTATATAGGTATACAATAAGCCCTAAACCTATTTTGAATAAAAATCCCTTCTGAATAAGGAAACAAAATTCTGGCTAAAATCGGGTCCATGCGTTCACCTTATGTGAGCGCATAGCCGCTGCGAAATTTTGCTCCCTCCTCACTCACTGATTGCTATGCATTCACATTATGTGAGCGTATAGAATCTAGTTGTTCCTTTTCCTCCTCCTTGAGTTGGACTCCAACTCAAACTCCTCCCATGTTTTAGACTCTTCTCCTCCGTTTCCATGTTGGCTTATACTACATAACACAAGACTAGAACCAATAAACCATAATAACTGACCCGTCAAACTCCCACCTAGAGAATGATTCTCCTCATTGTTTCTTGACAACACCGAGCACTATGCTCCCACCTGAATCTCAACTCAAGTACTAAGGCGAGTTGAAACCGAGCGTAGCTTCAACATAGAAACAACGGATTCCCCATGTTCTGGATCACCTCAACTTGAGATTTCCCCATGTACATCCTTGTTCGCCTTCTTCAAACCCACTTTTCTCGCAATGCCTCTCTTTGAAACATGGCTCCTCCCTTGCTTCTTGCATCGTCTTCAAGTGTTTCCCGTTTGCTCTCTATTAAGTGCATATGACTTCCCCTTCTCCTTGCTGGCCTGACTTTGAGTAGCTATTCTCCACCTAACTTTCGTTCTTTGATGAAGCTCCTATGACCATGTGGCCCTTCGGCTAGCCACACTTTCCTACGTAGTTTCTCTGCCGTTCATTGATGTTTCCATCAAGTGGTCAATCGGCTAACCACATACTCCCATGCACGTACCCTGATAAAGCTATCTCTATCAAGTGGCTCATCGCCTAGTCACATTTTTCACGCCTTTGCAAAACAATTTGTGTCCTGACTCACTCGACTCCCTCCTTGCGATAATCACTTTTGAAATCGTCTAGAGCACTTTAATTTAACACCCTTAAGTCATCTGAATGCTATCCACACAAGATCCACGACCTCCGTAGCTGCGCGTGCCAATCTCCTTGTCGTTCTGCGATAGAACTCATTCTTAAGCATGGCCGTATCGACTATGTCACTCTTCTGCATCTTCTTGTTGCCTCTGCAGTTCCTGATGCCGTTCCCATCTTTTATCTTTCATATCCTTTGATCAATCGCCTAGATTCACACTTAGCGAATTCCTAATCGACGATCTTCTCCGACCCAAGCTGACTGCCCCACAATCCCACGAATACCTCGATCCATCTGAATCTCTGCAACCTTATCCCGCATGGATTTCTGCAGATCTGTGCCGCGATCCTGACTGAATCTCTGAATTGATAACCCTGGATTTCTACAACCTGATCTATTTGAATCAGCTTCTGCATGCATCAATGCATTTGAATCTTTCGGATCTAAGTAAACCCTAGTTTTTGCAACCCACCATCAATCAAATCTAGGCAGGCCTCGGATCTCCAACCGGAGCTCTGATTCCACTTGTTGTGGATTAGAGGGGTCTCACATCCACTATCTCATACTAGCAATCATAACTTTATGGAGAAACAATCAAATACACACGCAAATAATAGGATGGAAGAAATAACACAATAATTTGGTAACCTAGTTCACCAACACATGGTTACATACGAGGGCGATGCCAAACCAGGATATTCACTATGATCATCAAGTGATGGCATTTACAATTTGCATATGCAATCACTAATATCTAAACATGGCCTCTCATTATAAACTACTCTCCTCTCACATATATATATCCTCCATTGAAGAACTTACACAACTCGGTCATGGCTAGGGTTGTAGGATTGCCCACATGGCTATCCTAGGCCCCCTTGCCCCTCTTGACTCGCTCTTGTGATTCTCCCTTGTGAATCCTAGCTCTCTCCGTCAAGCACTCAATACAATGGTCGAAAATATATTTATATAGGTGTACAAGAAGCCCTAAACCTATTTTGAGTAGAAATCCCGTCTGAATAAGGAAACAAAATTCTGGTTGAAATCGGGCCTATGCGTTCACCTTATGTGAGCTCATAGCCTCTGCGAAATTTGGCTCCCTCCTCACAGATTGCTACTCGTTCACAGTATGTGAGCGCATAGGATCTGGTTGTTCCTTTTCCTCCTCCTTGAGTACTTGGACTCCAACTCTAACTCTAACTCTTAACTCCTCCCATGTTTTAGACTCCTTTTCTCCTCCGTCTCCATGTTGATTTAGACTCCATAAACCAACATGTCAGTCACAAGGCTCAAGTACATCGATGTCTTATGCTAAGTTTGCTAGGAAGCAACCAGCTGCAATTATTATCATTTGAGCCCAAAGGAATGTACTGAAGCACGTATCTTAGAACTAAAGAACCAATATCAGACTTCCTACGGCCTATCATCTGACCGTTGCGCCTTCAGTCAGTTGGCTTACTAACAATTTTTGTTCAAATAGAGATAGATTAAGAAGTAGCAGTCAATCCATGCAATTATCGATGCAATTTTCATCATGGGTCATCCGAAAACAGCCTATCTATACTTTAATACAGGGGCAAGGTTGCGTACATCCGAACACCCCCCCCCCCTATCACACCGTAGGTGGGAGCCTTTGTGACATTGGGGTAGTGTTGTTGTTGTTGTTGTTGGAGATAGATTAAGAAGGATGAGTTATTTAAATGGGAAAAAAAAAGCTCGGTTGCATCTTTCTCTCTTTGTCTCACTAAGAGAGCCCCTCTTAGCTTTCCAGGATGTCCACTTTGAGAACCCCTGGTTCCTTCTCAGGATAACCTACTTGGGGAGTCCATGTTTTGAAAGTAAGTCGATGATTTGCAGGATGTTCTAACGTTATTTTGATTACATAAGGAAATTTAATGCTCGTGGGAATATTATTCCCTCCGTCTGATAAATATGTTCCCGTTTGCCATTTTTATTTGTCCCATTTCCAAAATTGATAGGTTAAAGCCATTAAACTTCCAAAATTGCCAATCAAGGAAGAAGAGGGAGTGAGGAGAGGATGAGAGTCAACAATAAGGAGTAATAATTAAAATTCATCAAAGTTGGTGATGAAAATGAAAATAGGTTGTTAAAATGTTTGAATAGTCAAATGTGACTATCACTATGGGATGGAGGGAGTAGTAGACTAGTAGTTACTCTGAATGGTATGGAGTAGTAGTTTATCCCTGTAGACTACAGTATTTAAGTCTCAAATAGGTACTCTCCTAGTGTTACTAGCAGACCAGTAAAGAGCTGTGAGGAGGATGTAGTAATGGACCAATTACCTGAAAGTGGCCGCAAAAAATGGTCAGGAACAACCATGAACTCATACATCAACCAAGTCTCACTGATGTCTCATAAAGAACAACTCATTGAGGTCTCTTACATTTGATACTGCTCTAGCATAAAACCTTTTGACTGGGCATGATCTATCGTTTCTTTGCCTATAGTGCAAGAGATTCCTGAGGAAGTCCTTCAAAAATGGAATATGTTCTCAACCTTATTATCGGGTACTGAGGCATGTATTGGCTTCAGAGAATGTAAGTTGACTCATCGTCCTATAACTTCTCTTATCCTAATATGTGGACGATTTCAAAACCCTCAACCAATGTGAAGTTTTACACTTTCATATGCACCCTTCCAAAATTTAATGAAACAGAAACAAATAAGGAATTGTTTCAAAAGAAAACTGATTAGAAATGTTTTTAGAAAAATACTACTCCCTCCCGTCCCTAAATGACTGTCTGTTTGTACCTTTAAGGGAAATTTAAGAAAGTTGACATCTAAGCATTTTGTCGTAGCATATATACATAAATACCCTTAAAGATCTCACCATATAACATTATACTCACTTCGTCCTATAATGATAGTTCCATTTGACTATTCAAATAATTTAACAACCTATGTTCGTTTTCCATCACTAACCTTAACGGGGTTTTCTTATTACTCTATTACCCCTTCTTCTTCCTTGGTTAACGCTCCCCCTCCCCCTCTTCTTTCTTGGTTGGCAATTTTGAAAATTCAATGATTTTAGCCTAACAAATATAGAAATGAGATTATCTTTCTGGGACAAACGAAAATGACAAATAAGAACATCTTTATGGGACATAGGGAGTCATTATTAAGGTGGTGTTTGATAACAACAAGCACCAACAAGCACTTAATGCTTGTTGATGAATGACAATGTTAGAAAATTTGAGTCTTTGTAAACAAGCCATTGTCAATCTTCATGCTTAGCTGCTTTTATTCGGTAAGTGAAAATATTGATGCTTGTTTGGAAAGAGAAATATGAGATGATTGTTACAATCAAGTCAAGAGTTCACCATTAGTTTGAAGTAGTTGCAAACAATAAAACCATTCAACAACAAGTATTAAGTGCTTGTTGGTGCTTGTGCTATCAAACACCACCTAAGTGTAAACTAGAACATGATGATTGACAAGGAGGATTAAGTAACTTCACAAAAAAAGTGGCTTAAAAATCATTCAGGGATGAATTTTTTGCAAAAAGGTAATTAGCACGGAGGGAGTAAATTAGTAACCTAGTTCGTTTCTTGATGTTTATTACTGGTGAAAATTAACTGCATCGAAAATTAAAATCTAACATCTTTATACATAGAACATCTAGATGAGGATTTTTTTTAAAGAGTATAGAGAGTAGGATTTTCACATAATATGTCTACAGGAAACTAAGTGGGTTGGAGAGAAAGCAAAAGAAATATCGCCTTGGGGTTTTAAGCTTTGGTACTCAGGAAAGAATAATGGTAGAAATGGAGTGAGTATCATTATTGATAAGAAGTATATTAATGATGTGGTGGAAGTGTACAGGAAGAGTGATCGAATTATGGGCATTAAACTAGTGATACGTGATGAGATTATAAATATTATTTTCGCCTATGCACCACAAGTAGGGTTAGATGCATTTATTAAACAAGTGTTTTGGGAAGATTTGGAGGAGGTAGTGCAACGAGTACCTAGTGGTGAGAAATTAGTCATTAATGGTGATCTGAACGGGCATGTGGGGTCTAGTCGACATGGCTTTGAGAGCATACATGGAGGTTTTGATTTTGGGGAGAGGAATGAAGCAGAAAATAGTATCCTGGATTTTGCGATGACATATGACTTGAGTATAACGAACACTTGGTTCAAGAAGAGAGAATCTCACTTGGTGTCCTACAGGAGTGGAGGTAATGCGAGTCAGAGATTGACTTTTTCTTAGTAAGAAATGCTTGTAGATGAGTTATACGGATTGCAAGGTTATTCCGGGTGAGAGCACAACAACTCAACATAGACTTGTGGTACTTGATTTTCGAAGTAAGAAAATTTCGAGAAAGAGAAAATCACAGGTAGACCCTAGAATCAAGTGATGGAGACTTCAAGGGGAGAATCAACATAAATTTGTAGCTAAGATGGTCGATACATGTATTTGGTCGGATAATATGGAGGATATGGATATAGATTCGACTTGGACTAAGATGGAATATACCATAAAGGAGGTGGCGAAAGAAGTCATTGGAGAATCTAGAGGAAACGTGACACCAAGTAAGAACACATCATGGTGGAACGAGGAAGTAAAACAAGCAATAAAGGGCAAGCGAGAATGCTACAAATTATTGGGAAAATGTAGGAGCGACGAGAACTATGAGAAGTATAAGGAAGTTAGGAGAGAAGCTAAGAAAGCAGTAAGAGACGCAAGAACAAAGGTGAATCAGGAACTTTATGATAAGCTGGATACAAAAGAAGGGGAAAAGGGCATCTACATACTCGCTCATACGAGGGATAAGAGGACACGAGATATTGAGACGGTTAAATGTGTGAAGGATGTAGACCAAAGAGTTCTAGTCGGGGATAAAGAGATAAAAGATAGATGGAGTTCGAACCTTAATACCTTATTCAATGGCGGTCAAGAGCAGGATATTGGAGATTTAAATATCTCTTCGAGTATGGTTAATTGAGATTTTATGCGGAGAATTCAAAAGGGTGAAGTGGAAATGGCAATGAAAAAGATGGGATTGAGGAAAGCTGTAGGATCGGATGGAATTCAATTGAGGTTTGGAGATGTTTCGGGGAGAGGGAAATAGATTGGTTAACAACGCTAATTAACAAGATATGGAGAATTAACACAATGCCATTGGAGTGGCGGAAGAGTACTCTGATCCCTTTGTATAAGAACAAAGGTGATGTCCAAGATTGTGCCAACTATCGGGGGATCAAACTAATGAGCCATACTATGAAACTTTGGGAAAGAGTGATTGCACAAAGGCTGAGAAAAATTGTGGATATTTCGGATAACCAATTTGGGTTTATGCCGGGAAGATCGACTATGGAGGCAATATATCTTATGAGACAATCCATAGAGAAATATCGGGATCAAAAGTAAGATTTGCATATGGTTCATTGATTTGGAGAAGACGTATGATAAAGTGCCAAGAGAGGTACTTTGGTGGGCATTAGCTTAGAAGGGTGTTTCAAAGAAATATATTGATATTATCAAGGACATGTATAATGGAGTTAGTACTTGTGTACAAACTAGTGTTGGGAAGACTGAAGAGTTCCCTATAAAGAGTGGAGTGCATTAAGGTTCCTCACTTGCCCCTTTCTCTTTGCTTTGATAATGGATGTATTGACGAGGTCAGCCCAAGATGATATACCAAAGTGTATGTTGTTTGCAGATGATATTGTGCTGATTGATGAGACAAGAGAGGGTGTTGAAAGTAAATTGGAGTTGTGGAGACACACTTTGGAATATCGAGGTTTTAGACTTGAGCAGAAGCAAGACTGAATATTTGGAGTGTAAGTTTAGCAGAGTTGGAAGTAGGGAGGCAGGGGCGGTCTCATTTGATGGAAATATTGTCCAAGCTTCTGAATTTTTTCGCTATCTTGGATCCATTATCCAAAAGGATGGAGAATTAGATGGAGATGTGGCTCATAGGATTAAAGCAGGTTGATTGAAGTGGAAGAGTGCGACAGGGTTCCTATGTGATCGCAGCATGCCCCATAGATTAAAGGGAAAATTCTATCGCACGGCAATTAGGCCGGCACTGCTTTGCGGCACCGAATGTTGGGCCGTGAAATAGTGTCACGTGCATAAGATGAATGTGGCGGAGATGCGTATGCTTCGATGGATGTGCGGTCATACAAGAAATGATCGATTGGGGAATGAGGTGATCAGAGGTAAAGCAGGAGTTGCGCCTATTGAGGATAAAATGAGGAAAAATCGTCTAAGGTGGTTTGGACATGTGAGAAGGAGACCGAGTGATGCACCGGTTAGGAGGCCGAAACAGTGGAGAAATGATAAAATGGCGAGGGATAGGGGAAGGCCCAAACAAACTTGGATTAGAGTGATTGAAAATGATATGAGTTTACTTGGAGTGGATGGAAGTATGGTGTTGAAGAGGCCGGAGTGAAGGGCAAAAACCCATGTGGGGGGTTGATTTTTTTTTTTTCAACAACCTTTTTACACGATAACATATGAGGATTCATGTTAGTCGATATCAAATTATTTTGGGACTAATGCTTTTTTGTTGTTGTATAGAGAGTAGGATTTTCGTTAAAAGAAAGATAACCGGTAACTGGTAACTGGTTTGTCCCTTGGTGGTTGTTACTGTTGAAAATTAACTGCATTCAAAATTATAATCTAACATCTTTATACATACAGAATCTTGATGATGTGAAATAAATCAAATTCTTTTTTGTAAGGGTCATTATTACATTCACGGTGCTCAGATCTCAAACATTCAATTGAGGTCATGCATGATCTTCGATCATGTGATTCACGGAAACACTCATGGCTGTAAAATGATTGACAGATTCATAGACAATTAATTTTACTTTTTTTTTTAATGTGGAAATATTCCGTTTTGGTATTTTTTTGATTGACAATGGCTTGTTTACAAAGACTCGAGTTTTCTAAACTCACTGCTCTGGATTATAATTAGAGATTCTGCTGTTCTAGCGTTGTCCCACTTATTCTGAGTCAATACTATGGGGGCTGCTTATTGCTGGATCCATATTTGGCTACAGGTTCTTGAACAGAGGGTAGAGACATTAGAACGAGAACTAGATGCTGCCATTTCAGCTGCTGCTCGTGCCCGTACAGAGAAAAGACAAGCTGAGGCAGGAGAAAAAGCTGCTGAACTACGTGCACAAGAGATCACAAGGGAGCTTGAGAACACCACAAGTATGTACATTCCGTTCCTTCTCTATCTCTTCACCTAATTTATTAAGTTGGTACCACGAATAATCTTTAGCTTACAGCCCCTAAATTCATGCGACATACTGTCTCCGCCCGGTAGTATTCCCACTTTGTTTTTTTGTGGTCAACTCACTTGAACTTTGACAGAAAAGAAAATCTTAGGCTCCGTTTGTTTCGACGTAAAATATTTTCCGGAAAACGTTTTACGTAAAATGTTTTCCTGTAAAATGTTTTACGGCGTAGAGTGTTTTACTTAGGAAAATGTTTTACTTATGATTATTATTATTATTATTATTAATTTTATTATTATTATTATTATATTTTTTAAAATTTTTAAATTTAAATTTAAATTATTATTATTATTTTTATATTATTATTATTATTTTTTATTTTTTTATTTTATTTATTATTATAATTATTATTATTTATTATTATTATTATTATTATTTATTATTATTATTATTTTATTTTATTTTATTTTTATTTTTATTATTATTATTTATTATTATTATTATTTTTTTAATTTTTTATTATTATTATTATTTTTATTATTATTATTATTATTATTATTATTTATTATTATTATTATTCTTATTATTATTATTATTATTATTATTATTATTATTATTAGAATGAGGAAGTAGAATGTTGTACCTTGTGAAATATGAGTTGTACATGAAGGACACCATTTTTCGGAGAATGTTTTACTTATGACAAGGTCAGTAAGTCGTTTTACTTAGGAACAGCGTAAAATGTTTTTCAAAAAACATTTTCTCAATTTTCCAGAAAGCAACCAAACACCGGAAAACGAGTTATTTTATGGAAAACATTTTTCGGAAAACAACCAACAACAACAACAACAAAGCCTTAGTCCCAAAATAATTTGGGGTCGGCTAACATGAATCTTCATATGTCATCGTGAAGAAAAAAATAAATTTAAAAAAAAAAAAAAAAAAAAAAAAAATAATAATAAAAAAAAAAAAAAAAAAAAAAAAATAAAATAATAAAAAAAATAATAATAAATAAATAAATAAATAAATAAATAATAAAATAAAATAAAAATACATAAATAAATAAATAAGTAAATTAAAAAAAAAATAATAATAATAATAAAAAAAAAAAAAATAAAAAAAAATAATAAAATAAAAAAAATAAATAAAAATAAAAAATCAACCCCCCACATGGATTTTTGCCCTCCACTCCGGCCTCTTCAACACCATACTTTCATCCACTCCAAGTAAACTCATATCATTTTCAATTACTCTAATCCAAGTTTGTTTGGGTCTTCCCCTACCCCTCGCCATTTTATCATTTCTCCACTGCCAGCCTCCTAACCGCTTAGGATCATCGCTCGGCCTCCTTCTCGCATGTCCAAACCACCTTAGACGATTTTCTCTCATTTTATCCTCAATGGGCGCAACTCCTACTTTACCTCTGATCACCTCATTCCCCAATCGATCCTTTCTTGTATGACCGCACATCCATCGAAGCATACGCATCTCCGCCACATTCATCTTATGCACGTGACACTGTTTCACGGCCCAACATTTGGTGCCGTAAAGCAGTGCCGGCCTAATTGCTGTGCGATATAATTTTCCCTTTAATCTATTGGGCATGCCGCGATCACATAGAAACCCCGTGGCACTCTTCCACTTCAACCAACCTGCACTAATCCTATGAGCCACATCTCCATCTAACTCTCCATCCTTTTTGGATAATGGATCCAAGATAGCGAAAAAACTCGAAGCTTGGATAATATTTCCATCAAATGTGACCGCCTCGCCTCCCTACTTCCAACTCGCTAAACTTACACTCCAAATATTCGCCTTGCTTCGCTAATCGAAAACCTCGAGATTCCAAAGTGTGTCTCCACAACTCCAATTTACTTTCAACACCCTCTCTTGTCTCATCAATCAAGACAATATCATCTGCGAACACATACACTTTGGTATATCATCTTCGATCGACCTCGTCAATTCGTCCATTATCAAAGCAAAGAGAAAGGGGCTAAGTGCGAAACCTTGATGCACTCCAATCTTTATAGATAACTCTTCAGTCTTCCCAACACTAGTCTGTACACAAGTACTAACTCCATTATACATGTCCTGGATAATATCAATATATTTCTTTGAAACACCCTTCTTGCTAATACCCACCAAAGTACCTCTCTTGGCACTTTATCATACGCCTTCTCCAAATCAATGAAAACCATATGTAAATCTTTCTTTTGATCCCGATATTTCTCCATGGTTTGTCTCATAAGATATATTGCCTCCATAGTCGATCTTCCCGGCATAAACCCAAATTGGTTATCCGAAATATTCACAATTTTTCTTAGCCTTTGTGCAATCACTCTTTCCCAAAGTTTCATAGTATAACTCATTGGTTTGATCCATGATAGTTGACACAATCTTGGACATCGCCTTATTTTTATACAAAGGGATCATAGTACTTTTCCTCCACTCGATGGCATTGTGTTAACTCTCCATATCTTGTTAAATAGCGTTGTTAACCAATCTACTCCCCTCTCCCCGAAACATCTCCAAACCTCAATTGGTATACCATCCGGTCCAACGGCTTTCTTCAATCTCTATCTTTTTCATTGCCATTTCCACTTCACTCTTTCGAATTCTCCGCATAAAATCTCGATTAACCATACTCGAAGAGATATTTAAATCTCCAACATCACGCTCTCGATCGCTATCAACAAGTTATCAAAGTACGAACTCCATCTATCTTTTATCTCTTTATCCCCGACTAAAACTCTTTGGTCTACATCCTTCACACATTTAACCGTCCCAATATCCCGTGTCCCTCTTATCCCTCATACGAGCGAGTCCGTAGATGTCCTTTTCCCTTCTTTTGTATCCAACTTATCATAAAGTTTCGATTCACCTTTGCTCTTGCGTCTCTTATCGCTTTCTTAGCATCTCTTCTAGCTTCCTTATACTTCTCATAGTTCTCGTCGCTCCTACATTTCCCCAATAATTTGTAGCATTCTCGCTTGCCCTTTATTGCTTGTTTTACTTCCTCGTTCCACCATGATGTGTCCTTACTTGGTGACCCATTTCCTCTAGATTCTCCAAGGACTTCTTTCGCCACCTCCTTTATGGTATGTACCATCTTAGTCCAAGTCGAATCTATATCCATTATCCTCCATATTATTCGACCAAATACCGGTATCGACCATCTTAGCTACAAATTTCGGTTGATTCTCCCCTCAAGTCTCCACCACTTGATTCTAGTGGTCTACTCCGTGATTTTCTCTTCCTCGAAATTCTCTTACTTCGAAAATCAAGTACCACCACCTATGCTGAGTTCTTTGTGCTCTCACCCGAACAACCTTGCAATCAGTATAACTCTTTCTACAAGTATTTCTTACTAAGAAGAAGTCAAGCTGACTCGCATTACCTCCACTCCTATAGACACCAAGTGAGATTCTCTCTTCTTGAACCAAGTGTTCATTATACTCAAGTCATATGCCAACGCTGAAAGTCCAGGATACTATTTCTGCTTCATTCCTCTCTCCAAAACCAAAACCTCCATGTATGCTCTCAAAGCCATGTCGACTAGACCCCAGCATGCCGTTCAGATCACCACCAATCACTAATTTCTCACCACTAGGTACTCGTTGCACTACCTCCTCCAAATCTTCCCGTAACACTTGTTTAATAGATGCATCCAACCCTACTTGTGGTGCATAGGCGGAAATAATAGTTATAATCTCATCACGTATCACCAGGTTTAATGCCCATAATTCGATCACTCTTCCCGTACACTTCCACCACATCATTAATATACTCCTTATCAATAATGATACCCACTCCATTTCTACCCTTATCCTTTCCCAGTACCAAAGCTTAAAACCCCAAGGCGATATTTCTTTTGCTTTCTCTCCAACCCACTTAGTTTCCCGTAGACACGTTATGTGAATCTTCCTCCTCCTCATAACTTCCACCACCTCTGCGATCTCCCCGTCAATGATCCAATGTTCCAAGTTCCAAAGCGCATCCCACTACCCTTACACCTACCATGGGCTAGCTTCTTTACCCGCACTCCCGCAATGCGGGACCCCTGCATATTTGACACCACCCCGGGCGAAGAGATGGCGCGTCGCTTAGGGCGACGACCTAGCAACCTTTGCATACTTATCACTACACCTGTGTCTTTGAAGTGTAGCGCACCGCATATTTGACACCACCCCGGTGCGAAGAGATGGCGCGTCGCTTAGGGCGACGACCTAGCAACCTTTGCATACTTATCACTACACCTGTGTCTTTGAAGTGTAGCGCGTCGCCGCCGAGGAAACGCCCAACGATATTCATAATTCGATTCATGTCATGTTAATGTGACAAAAATTTTACGCTGGCTGTCACATGCCTACCGCAACCCTCGCCCTTTATCCTGACTTGGGACAGGCAAGGATAAATCCTTGGTGGGTTTTTTTCGGAAAACAACCAAACAACGGAAAATGTTTTACAGTTTTCCGAAAAACAACCAAACAACGAAAAACAAGTTATTTTACAATTTTTCGAAAAATGTTTTACGGTGAAACAAACGGGGCCTTATTATCATCATAAAATACTTACAAAAAGACTGTTATTGATGCACTACCAAGAATACTATCAAGAACAATTTTAGAATTTTACGTGGATAATCAAATCTTCATTAGATTTTGATCCAATGATCCAAGTTAAATAGAATCGACCACCAAAAACAAAATGAGACTATCATTTTGGGACGGATCAAGTATTTATTAGACTTGACCAACTTGGATGGACACCATAATAGTGGAATAGTTCCACTGGTATGCCATCAAAATAGAAATGTAACCAAAATCAGATCAAGTAAATCTACCATCAAACCAATCTATCATTTACAAAGGTTGATGAACATTCTCTGCTCTTACATTATACATGAAAAAGTAATCCCGTCACTTGAGGGAAATAAGCTAGCTCCTAAATGCTCGCGTGTGTGTATTTATATATATGTGTGTATATATATGTGTGTGTATATATATATGTATATATATATAGAGTCTTACTCCAATGAGAACTAATTAAAATGAGAACCATGAGAACAAACTACAACCATTGGATAAGAGACAAATCAAGGGTTCATATTAGAAATTACTTGGATAGAGGCGGTGACATTTTTGCAATTAATAGAATAGACAAGGATAAAACTATAGATTGCCATTTGACCTTGCAAATTCAAAACTTGCCACGTCATCATCCAAATTTCCCTCAAATTTCAAAATTAAATATCTCAATATCTATAAGTCGGATTTTTTTTTTTCCGAGAATACTGTTTTTCTTGTCTCGACGAGACAAATCAAACTACATTCCCGAAGATAGGGTTTTGAAAAAAATGTTGAATAACAATGAAATTGTTAAAATACACTTGGATTCATTAGCTACTTAACTACTGAATCCATGAATATTTTTTATCATTGCACTTAGATTCAGTAGCTACTTAGCTACTGAATCCATGTGTATTTTTGAACATTGCACTTGGATTCAGTAGCTAGTTATCTACTGGATTCATGTGTATTTTGAACATTACACTTGTATTCAGTAGCTACTTAGTTACTGTATTCATATGTATTTTGAATATTGCATTCTGTAACTAGTTAGCTACTGATTCCATGTATATTTTGATCATTGCACATGAATTCAGTAGCTGGTTATCTACTGAATCCATATGTATTTTGAACATTGCACATGGATTCAGTAGCTAGTTAGTTACTGAATCCATGTTTATTTTTGAACATATGTATTTTGAACATTGCACATGGATTTAGTAGCTAGTTAGTTACTGAATCTATGTTTATTTTTGAACATTGTAATTGAATTCAGTAGCTACTTAGCTACTGAATCCATGTGTATTTTGAACACTACATATGGGTTCAGTAGCCAGTTAACTACTGAATCCATGTGTATTTTAAACATTGCACGTGAATTAAGTAGTTAGTTAGCTATAGGGATGGCAACGGGGCGGATACGGGGCGGGTTTGACCAAAACCGTACCCGCCCCTCAAAGAACCCCCCTAGTACCGAACCCGCCCCGCCCCGCCAACTGGAGAACCCGCATCCGCCCCGCCCCGCCAACTGGTGTCTAAAATCAATTTTTTTTTGGGCTTTAGCTAGGGATTAATGTGCAGCGAATTACTCAAATCAAGTCCCCAAATGGACAAATTCGATTCCTACTTTGGTCATAGCCTTCAAACCAAATTACTCGACAAATCAAAACGAAAAGAAAACAATAATTTCAGCTAAACGTGGATCTGAACAAAACCTAAAGTGTTAAACCCCTTCACGTAACAAATACACAAAATGTATCCATATAAATATAGATAATCACATCGACATTTGTGAGAAAGGCGCGCGGATGAGAATCAATAATTAGATTTAACTGAGGGAAGAAGATAAGTGATTCGATTGAGGCTGTACCTTTGGGGGAAAAGGAAGAGATCTTCTTTGGATTGAATCGTTTGTTAACAATGGGGGTCAGGATATGAGGATTCTTGACGACAAGCTAGCTGCCCAAATCTGATTTCTAGGGTTTTTGACCAAGAGCACGAGGTTTGGGCTCCTAAATTACGGAGTAGGAGAATATTTTAAGAAAATTATGTGGGAATGCATCTGGGGGTAAGGGTAATAGTTAAAATGGGTGAGGGGTATTATAGTAATTACATATATATAATAGTATGCGGGGCGGGGCGGGGCCCCGCGGGTTGAGGGGTGAAACCGAACCCGCCCCGTGACCCGCCGGGTTTTCAAAAAATGCTACTAAACCCGCCCCGCTACGGTGCGGATCGTCCCGGATACGGATCGGGTTCGGACAAATTGCCATCCCTAGTTAGCTACTTAATTCATTTGTATTTTTTTAACATTATACTTGGATTCAATAACTAGTTAGCTAATGAATCCATGTGTATTTTTGAACATTGCACTTGGATTCATTTGCTATTTAGCTACTGAATTAATATGTATTTTGAATATTGCATTCTGTAACTAGTTAGCTACTGAATTCATGTGTATTTTGAATATTTCATATGGATTCAGTAGCTAGTTAGCTGCTGAATACATGTATATTTTGAACATTACACTTGAATTCAGTAGTTACTTAGCTAATGAATCCATTTGTATTTTGATAATTGCACATGGATTCAGTAGCTACTTAGTTATTGAATCCATGTGTATTTGATGAATTCAAGTGTAATGTTGAAAATACACTTGGATTCAGTAGCTAATTAGCACTAAAGTCAAGTGTATTTTGAGAATTTCATCGTTGTTCAATATTTTTTTTAAATCTATCTTCAGGGATATAGTTTGATTCGTCTCGTTGAGACGAGAAAAATAGTGTTCTCGATTTTTTTTCGACTTATAGATTTTGAGATATTTAATTTTGAAATTTTGGAGAAATTTAAATGATGACGTGACATACCTCCCAACTTTCACAAATATTACAAAATTGCCACCATTTTTTATAAAAGTACATCTAATCTAAACTATTAATTTTTCTTAATCCAATGGTTGTGGTTGGTTTTCATGGTTCTCATTTGAGCACCCTCCTATATAGGGATGACAATTTGACCGAACCCGACCCGACCCGAATTCGCCCATATCCAAAAAATTAGGGTTTGGTTTAGAAATTTTAAAATTCGATCGGTTTCGGATCGCGCTGCCGACCCGACCCGAACCCTAAATAAAAGGTTAATCTAAAATATAAATAAAATATATTTAATATTTTCCTAAATTGTATTTCTTTATTTGTGTTTGTAAGTGAAATTTTGATGATTTTGAACTATTCTCTATTGAACAATCAACATTATGCTTAAAATTAAATTTTACTCAAACAAATTTGGGCTAAAAATAGACTTTTAATATAATTTAGGTTGGGTCGGATCGGTCGCGGATTCTTGAGTTTTCGGGTTGGATCGAGTCTGGATCAGTAAATTTGAGATTCGGATCAGGACCGATCCATACATATATATATATATATATACACTCCCTCTGTTCCGCTACAAATTGCACACTTTCCTCGTTGGGCGTCCCTTTATAAATTGCACACTTCCTAAAATGGCAAAGAATCTTTACTATTCCACCCACTAATTCTCTCTCCTACTTTACTTTTATAATTTGCGTGAAGTAGACAATCTGTGATACTATTATTCCAAAGTTTCACAACACCACACCTAGGCAAATCAAGGCAACACACTTAGCCTATGCCATCATTTGTGTGATATCAAGTTCTTCGGAAGAAAGTATATATACACTAACTAAAGTCAAATTTCAGAAATGCTATGTCACTATAAATATGAAAATCAAAGAATTTGAATATCAAGGAATAGCTATGCTAGATTCTGGAGCTGATTTAAATTGTGTAGAACAAGGAATAATACCCTCAAAATATTTTATTAAAACAAAACAAAGCCTTTCGACAACCAATTCATCAAAATTACTAGTACAAAATACCAGAAACACACATATATAATTGTTAAGACAAGCCTAATGCTTGTAAAAAATCTAAATACAAAAGTTATACTCGGAAATTATTTTTTACAAATGCTATACCCTTTTTCAGTCTCTAAACAAGGAGTAGAAACAAGAATATTGGGACAACAAATAATTTTTAAATTTTTATACCCCGTTTCAAACCATGATGTTAATAATTTACAAAAAACAAATGTATCTAAAATAAATATTTTACAAGAACAGATTAGATTTCTTAAAGAAGATCTATTAAATGTCAAACTAGAAGAAAAATTGCAACTCCAAGAATATAAAAATATAATCTCAGATTTGCCCACAACCTTCTGGGAACGAAAGAAACAAGTAGTAACATTACTATACGAAAAAGGATTTTAACGAAAAATCAATCCCAACAAAAGCAAGGCCAATACAAATGAACCAAAAAATATTAGAATATTGCAAAAAGGAAATAAAGGATTTACTCGATAAATAATTAATAAGAAAAAGTAGATCACCTTGGTCATGCTCAGCCTTTTATGTCTCTAAAAATGTCGAAATAGAAAGAGGAGCACCAAGACTAGTCATAAATTACAAACCTTTGAATACAACACTAAAATAGATTAGATATCCAATTTCAAACAAACAAGGCTTATTAAAAAGATTACACAATGCCACATTATTCTCAAAATTTGATATGAAATCTGGATTTTGACAAATACAAATATCAGAAGAAGATAAGTATAAAACAGCCTTCACAGTACCATTTGGCCCGTATGAATGGAATGTAATGCCATTTGGACTAAAAAAATGCTCCAAATGAATTTCAAAAAAATCATGAATGAAATATTCAACCAATATACGTTTATTATCACCTACATAGATAATGTTTTAATCTTTAGTAAAGACTTAATACAACACCAAAAACATTTAGATATTTTTTATAAAACAATGTTAAGAAACGAATTAGTTCTTTCAAAAACCAAAATAAAATTATATCAGACAAAAATAAGATTTTTGGGATATGAAATAATAAACAATACAATTACTCCAATACAAAGATCGATATAATTTGCAGACAAATTCCCTGATAAATACCGGATAAAAATCAATTACAAAGATTTTTAGGATCATTAAACTATATAGCAGATTTCCTTCCAAGACTAAGACAAATTAAATCATTATTGGATAGATTAAAAAGAATTCGAAACCATGGACAGATGAACATACAAAAGTAGTAAAACGGATTAAAACCCATGTCGAGAGACTACCGATTTTAACAATTTGTGATGTAAAGGCACCAAAAACTGTTAGCACAGATGCTTTCGAAACCGGTTATGGAGGAATATTAATTCAACAAATAAATGAAAAGGATCATATAATTAAATAATATTCAGGAATATGAAATACTACCCAATCTAACTATTCAACAATAAAGAAAGAGATTCTTTCCATAGTTGTATGCATAACAAAGTTTCAAGATGATTTACTTAACCAAAAATTTACAGTTAAAGTTGATTGCAAAGCTACAAAAGATGTTTTATAAAAAGATGTCAAAAACTTAGCTGCAAAACAGATTTTTGCCAGATGGCAAGCTTTATTATCAATCTTTGACTTTGAAATAATTCACATTGCAGGAACATATAATTCTATTCCTGATTTTTTAACAAGAGAGTTCCTCCAAGGAAATGAAAAAACTTAATTCAGAAACCATTCTCATATCACAATATGAACAAGAACCAATATGGAACATAGTAATTTATAAAAATATTATTCATCTAAACAATTTAAATTATTGTTTACAAAAAACAAATATTCTACTAAAGGAATGCAAAAATATCCATAATGAAGTACCTTTTCACAAAATAACGGAAATTAAATTCCACATTCATGACCTAGAAGAACTTTTAGAATACAGTTTTTTCCGTCCCTTTGCACCCTTTATTAAAGGAGAAATTTCTTCTCTAAACGAATTTCAAAATGCATAGCTAATGATTACCCTGGGTGTTTGCAAAAAAATAAAATATTTTCAAACTAATATCTTTGTCTACAGAATGATTACAGGTTCCTCAATAAAGGGCAAAGAGAAGAAAGAACATATCAATAGAAACCTCCTACATTTTACAAAACCATTGGCAAAACTTTCCTATTTTATCCCTGACAAAACACCAAAGGTAGAAAATAGATTTACTATCTTATCGCCAGAAGCAAAACCATTTTATCCTCCACTTACAAAATAATCTACATCTCCTTCCAGCTCTTCACAAAAATTGACCACCTACAGAAAAGCTCTCAATTCAGAAAACCAGCAACAACATCTGTCCCAAACAAACACCAGACAAATTACTTCCAGTTCCTTCCCAAAACAAACACCTCCTACTTGTTATTCATACAAAATTCATGAGGATTTTATTTGTGTCTTGGAACAAAAATATTTTGAAATGAACATAAGCTAGCACCCTTATCAAATTTCAGAATTCATTTTACCAAGTTCACATAACTATCTTCCAGACAATTTTTCAAAATCACAAATCTATTACGAAAAAATCTTAGCTCAAACAAAATCTGCCTCTTTTCAATATTCAATGGATCATTTGGATGCCTCCAAAATAAGATTTTGCAAAGTAAAAATTTTAAAATTCCTTTCGATTTCTGATTGGGATCAAAAACCCAAAAAGGAAAATGATTTACTTTTTCCTAATAATTCAGCCCGGTTTAATTATTGGGATTATGTTTTAGCCTGATCAAGGGCATTTTTTAAACAAAACAAATTTTTTTCTCTCTTATTTTTTCTTCTTCGGTCCTCAGTTCTTCTACCCAACTCCATTTTGGTTCCATCATTGGTGGAAGTCCTTTAGATTACAAAAAACAATTGTCCCAGAGTGTGGACAAAAAGTATATGACCAATGGCAGCAAAAATTATATATCCAGAGCATATAGCTCAATCTCCCATTTGGGCCTTATTTTGTCATAATTTTCAAGTTTCTTGAATTTTTATGACCGAATTCGACCTAAAGGAAGAACAAATGTGTGAATGTGTACAAATGAGTGTTCATAAGGAACAAAAGTGCGTGTGTACAAAAAACCATATTACCTATTTTGTTCCGCAAATATAAAATCAATGGTGGGAAAAAACAGATATTTCCGAATGTGGTCCTAATGCAGTAATAAGGTATTTTAAAATGAAGTCGGAATTCTGCAAAGTAACTCCTACAAAACAAATACAACAAAAGAACGAAGAGTTTCTGATAAAGAAGAAACAAATCATGACCCAAATGGCCAATGTACAAATCCAGTTGATCTAGAGAATCTAATGCTCCAGCTCAGTGAGGAAGGCAGCTCATCATCAACAATGAATGACGAAGATACGATCCCCAATGATGATTTCTTCTCAAAAACTGATTTTGATCTGTAAAGACAAAGGACACCTCAACAATCATACAACAAAAATCACGACAAAAGAGAAAAGCAAAAAAGAAAAGCAAAGGAGGAAGAAAGACAAAAGAGAAAAGCAAAAAGCAAAAAGCAAATGAGGAAGAAAGGAGCACCCAAGAAATTCCCACTTACCTACCGACATATCCGACAAAAAAGTGGCCCCTACCGAAGAAAAATGCAAAAAGTTAGCCGCCCCACTAAAATCATCCAAGAAATTCCCACTTACCGACATATCCGACAAAACAGTGGCGCCGACCGAAGAAAAATGCAAAAAGTTAGCCGCCCCGCTAAAATCATCCATTATTTTCTGTAAATTAGATTGCATAAAATTTGGAATCCGTGGAGTATATGAACGGATTTCCATCCTTAGAACAGGCAGGTCATATTTTTTTCACAAAAAATTCAGTCTATCACTGTGACCATCGACTGTTGTTATCATCAATACAAAGTAAGTATTCAACCAATTCTTATTTTGTTATTTGATTTGAATTAGATGTTTGTATGATTGATGATCTTACGCACTATCACGCACAAAAGAACCATTGATATCACACTAATGATGGCATAGGCTAAGTGTGTTGCCTTGATTTGCCTTGGTGTGGTGTTGTGGAACTTTGGAATAATAGTGTGTCACAGATTGTCTACTTCACGCAAATATTTATAAGTCAAAAATTATAAGATCGATTGTTATCGATTGTTTTTCGGAATTATTCCCCTAGGCCCCCCCTACCCAGATTTTATTCATTTTTAAGGAGACCCTTTTTATAAATCTTAAATAGGGAGTTCTACTAAGATTATAATTTCGTATACACCCCTCACTTCCATTGACCAGTCAAATAAATCTCCTAAATACCAAAACTACCTCTTCCCCTCAAACAAAACCCATCCCTCCCCTCCCTCCTCTTACACTTATACCAGAAAACACACACACACACACTCAATCACTATCTCTCTCTCTCTCTCTCTCTCTCTCTCTCTCTCAACCTACTGCCCCATTCTCTCCGGTGCTCCTTTCCCCAACCTCGCACCTGCTGTCGCCAAGCCATCACTCCTGCCTCACTTTCTCCGCCTTCGGTCGTAGTTCTCCGGCTAAACACACACACACCTTCTCCGTCGCTGCCTCCATTAAAGGCTAGATCAACAATATCTCCGACCAGATCTACATTATTCTGGTTAGATCTACATAATTTTCGGCGAGCCCCTTCATCTTCTCCGGCGAGCCTCTTCATCTTCTCCGGTGAGCCTCTTCATCTTCTCCGACATCATTTCAATAATTAAGTAGTTCTGTTGAAGTTCTAAGCAACAATTCATTTTTTTTATATGTGTGAATAGCAACTCTCTAGTTGAAATAGATATACTGAATTTGGATGGTTAATGAAATGCTTATAGGAGAGGCCATCATTTCTCTGGTATTGTTTACTTTTCAGGTTTTGAGATAAACTTTCTTATAAGAAAAAAATTGCACTTACACGTTTGAGCAGTGAGAACCTTGCAGCCAACCGAAGAAATTTCACCTTGCAGCCAACCGAAGAAATTTCACCTGCCCGTTTTTGTTTGATAGACGAGTTTACAAATTATGAGTTGAAAAGGTAAAAAAAAGTTGAATTTCACTTTTTTAAGTGAATTTGACAAACTTACATTAATACCAACAAGAAACTTTACACCAACCAATCCAAAGTTATGTCTCATAGTTACACTATTATAAGACATTTTCATGTGCTTGATAATTTTTATTTCAACGGTAAGCTTTAGGTCTTATAACTCATAAAGTCCTATAAATGGTTTTACATATTGATATAAATAATATACAACACAGTTAATAATCACAGTGTTCAAATAGGTCTTATAAGTAACATATAAGACTTATTAAAAAAAATCTTATAAGACTTTTTTTTTTATAAGACTTATTAAAAAAGTCTTATAAATTACTTATAAGGCTTTTTTTAAAAAAAATCTTATATGTAACTTATAAGGCTTATATGTTACTTATATAAAGACTTTTTTAAAAGTCTTATATGTTATAAGACTTATTATTAAAAAGACTTATAAGTAACTTATAAGACTTTTTTACAACGCAATTAATAATCCCAATGCTCAAATAGGTCTTATAAGTAACATATAAAACTTATTAAAAAAGTCTTATAAGTTACTTATAAGACTAATTAAAAAGTCTTATAAGTTACTTATAAGACTTATTGAAAAGACTTATAAGACTTATTAAAAAGTCTTATAAGTTAGTTATAAGAAAAGTCTTATATGTTACTTATATAAAGACTTATTAAAAAAGTCTTATAAGTAAAAAGACTTATTAAAAAAGTCTTATAAGTTACTTATAAGACTTTTTTAATAAGTCTTTTACTTATAAATACTTTTTAATAAGTCTTATATGTTACATATAAGACTTTTTAATAAGTCTTATAGTAACTTATAAGACTTTTTTAATAAGTCTTTTTACTTATAAGACTTTTTTAATAAGTCTTATAAGTAAAAAGACTTATTAAAAAAAGTCTTATAAGTTACTTATAACTTATAAGACTTTTTTACAACACAGTTCCCAATGTTCAAATAGGTCTTATAAGTAACATATAAGACTTAAAAAAGTCTTAAAAGTTAACTTATAAGACTTTATAAGTCTTTATGACTTATTAAAAAAAAGTCTTATAAGTAACTTATAAGACTTATTAAAAAGTCTTATAAGTAACATTTAAGATTTATTTACAACACAGTTAATAATCTCAATTTTCTTATAAGACTTTTTTTAATAAGTCTTTACATATAAGACTTATTAAAAAAGTCTTATAAGTTACTTATAAGACCTATTAAAACACAGCTAATAATCCCAATGCAATAAAAATAAATTGATATTCAACTTTTTAAAAGACAATTCTAGATCTTATAACATTGTCATAAGACTTTTTGTAGCTTATCAGTCTTAAAAAAAATAAAAAAAATATACTATATATATATACTCCCTCCGTCCCCATCCTAAGTGCACACTTTTCATTGGACGTCCCAAACCTACATGCACATTTCCTAAAATGGAAATGAATCTTTACTATTCCCTCCACTCATTCTCTCTCCTACATTATTTTAATACTCACAACACCATTATAATTTACTATTCCCTCAACTCATTCTCTCTCCTATTTTATTTTCACACTCACAACAATTCCTCTTCAATATAATCACTCCTTCCTTAATATACGTGAAAAGTCAAAGTGTGCATCTAGTTAGATCGTATGGAGTATATATATATATATATATATATCTCCCTAGACCCTTTTAAGACAAGCTCACTCACATGCATTCTTACTTCCAATTTCAATTACCATCACCATTAGAGGTGTTAAGAAGAAGGTGGTGCATGTAAGCCTAATCTCATTCCCTGTTTGGCTTTTAATTTTATCCCTTTCTTGTTATCCTTAATTCAATAGGATTTTGTTGGATTTCATAAATATTATTTTAAGATGTGTCATATTAATTCATCATAAGTCAGTGTCAAGTGAATTATGAACTTCTATGAGGTTTCATTAAGTTATATTACTGTTAATATTCTTATATTTTTATCTCTACTTGTACTTGATTCTTTCTTTATTTGTAGATAACTTTTTATTTTATCCATTAAATCATTTAAAGGATTATGTAAATTTGGTTTAATTTCTGTTACCTCAAAAGGGTTTTGAGGAGGTGGTATTTATTTTTTGAATGTCGTT
>JAFEMH010002288.1:0-358059 GCA_022495995.1 Adenophora triphylla var. japonica | reverse complement strand
TATTCCAAAAATCCCCCACATGAATGGAAGAAGTTGACACGGAAAGAAAAAGAAGAAGAGCTTAGCTGAGAAATAAATGCATCAAGATAGGTGGCTTTCGCATTGAACCTTCTTTAGTAAGAATCTATCGAGTTTACTTGGCTGATCAGTGTACGTAACGTAATGAACTGTCAGTCGTTATTGTAAGCATTTAATTTCTCATATCAAATTTTGGTTCTCTATTGCGTTCATTATTTACGGCCACGAACTTTCTTTGGTTGCGAGTGCTTTAGAGAATTTGCCTAAGTAAAATTCTCAACGAACCGGCCATATTCACACTAACATAGGTGATGTACTATAAAGAGTATCTTATATTATCCCACTTGTACTAATTTACAAGTTATAGTCATCATTAAAAGCAACACTACAAGTAAACTGACAGATACTGACGGAAATTAGTGACGGAAATAAATCCGTCACTAATACTGATGGATTAGCGACGAAATAGCAACGACCTAGGGTGAAAAACAAAAATCGAAATTAGGACGAGATTACCGACGGATTTAGTGAAGGATATGCCGACGAATTCCATTCTGTCTCTAATCCGTCACCATTTTGGCGCCAAAAAATTGTGCACTTTTTACCGACAAATTAATGACGGAATGGCGACAGATATTTTTACCGACAGATTTGAGTCGTTGCTAAATTATTCAAAATAATTATTAAATTTATAATTTAGGTTAGTGACGGATTAGTGACGGATTTAATTACCGACGGATTAAAATTCGTCGGTAAATTAATTACATATTATTATCGACGGATTTGAGTCGTTGCTAAATTATTTAAAATAATTATTAAATTTATATTTTAGGTTAGTGACGGATTTAATTACCAACGGATTATAATCGTCGGTAAATTAATTACATATTATTACCGATGGATTTGAGTCGTTGCTAAATTATTTAAAATAATTATTAAATTTATATTTTAGGTTAGTGACGGATTAATGACGGATTTAATCACCAACGGATTATAATCCGTCGGTAATTTATTTTTGTAAATTTTTGAAAAAAACTTCAATACAAAAAAATGTCCAAAATATTTTTTTATATTCATAAAAAATAAAAAAACTATACATTTATAAATAAAAATTAAAGAATTCTAACCGTCCCTGATTTCTTTATTATACTTTCATTTGTTATTTTTTTTCTAACTTTTTTTATATAACTTTTTGAAAAAAACTTCAATACTAAAATGTGTCCAAAATATTTATTTATATTCATAAAAAATAAAAAAAAAACATACATTTATAAATAAAAATTAAAGAATACCCTATAGGGTATACTGATAGGGTATAGGGTATAGGAGTATACCATATACCCTATAAGGTATAGGGTATACCGTATACCCGTTAGAGTATAGGGTATACCACATACCACTATAAGGAGATAGCCTATAGGGTATAGGGTATACCCTATACTCTAATGGGTATACCCTATACTCTATTGGGTATACCCTATAAGGTATACCCTATACCCTATAGGGTATACCCAATAGGGTATAGGTGTGAATACCCCGTCCCGATGCAACGCGCATTCGGAGGTTTAAAATAATTAATTATATAACGTCGAATCGAAATGGGATATTCATTTAGTGACACTCGCTTTTAAACCATATTAAAATATTAGTTTAATTTTGAGAGTCGCCACGCCACTTTGATATAGCCCAAAGCTTTGAAAAAAGGCTAAACAGTTAATTGGGTTCGGGGTCAAGTTACAACGAAGAAGAAACGCTATCCACTCCTATTGCCCGATGGATCGGTCTTTCTAGCATATGGGGGTGTTGGTTGTGTGCGGTGTTTACAGGAATAGATAGAAGAAACGGGATCATGCATAAGGAGGAGGGGAGAGAAAGAATTAATTGATGATCACACCCTAGAACCTTTGATTTAGGCCCTCGGAAGGCGCACTAATCAACGTTCATCCTTGGGAGATTGTTGATCATGGGACAATTATAACTAAGGTGGAAAGTAAGAAATAGTTCCTAGATCCATTGGGTTTCTAGGGCGAAACCTTAGATCATCCTCGGCTATACCTATTTAAATATATTAAAACAGTCCTAAATCTAGCATAAAGGAACAATTAAAATATAATAAACACGCGAATATAATATGACAATAATAATAGAGAACAAAAATATTAAAAAGAGTCTTACCAATTGTAGCAAGACTTTGGGGTCGAATCTAGGGCGATTCGAAGAGAGTAGGAAGAAGCTGTGGGTAAAACAAGAGTAGTCTCGTTTCTCCCAGAGTGAATTGTGTGTTGAAATTGGGGAACAGGTCACCCTATTTATAGTGCTTCGGTACTTGGGTGGGCCGGATGAAGGGTCGATCGGCCCTAAATATAAGGGTCGATCGACACAAAATAAAGGACGATCGGCACAATGATTGAAGGTTCGATTCGGCACTTAGAATAAAAGGGTCGATCGGCCATACGGCGAATAAAAGGAGCCGATCGGCACTTTGACACAGCGTGCTTTCCACGCGAGGCAAATGACAGCGGGGTTGACCGATTGGTTTAAGGGATTTTTAGGGTTTCTATTTGATTACACCGGGCCGGGTATTTAGAATACCTTTTTCGGACCGGGTACTAACGATAGCCCCTCGGCGACGCTTCTTGTAAGACAAGTGGGGTCGACGATAGAAAAAATAGGATCCGTCTGAAAAAGGGATTTCGGGAGGTAAGAGAATGATTTTGCGGATGCAAGGGTTGGACTCGAGGCGAGTCACAAAAAGATGACCGGGTAGGTCAAGCGGCTAGACCGCACGTCGGGCTACCTACGTATCCCAAAAGGAATCAAGCCAAGTCGTAGTTCAAAAGAGTGGGCGTTTAGTACCCGAGAATGGCGGACGTGCAACGTCTCAAACCAAAGACGCGATTTGTGTGGGAATCCCCCAAAAGTTTTGTGAGAGTTTGACTTCTGCGGGAGTCACCCCGTAAATTGTAAAAAAAACGACTTCTGCAGGAGTCACCCCTTGTGAAAATTTGACTTCTGCGGGAGTCACCCCAAAAAATGTGATTTTGACTTCTGCGGGAGTCACCCCAAAAATTGCGATTTTGACTTCTGCGGGAGTCACCCCAAAAATTGCGATTTCGACTTCTGCGGGAGTCACCCCAAAAATTGTGATTTCGACTTCTGCGGGAGTCACCCCGAAAAAATAGAAATTTTCTTGTGAGAGTCACCGAAATAATTATAAATGATAAAGCAAAGGATTTTGGGAAAAAATAAAAAGAATTTATTTTGAAAAACAGAGGTTTTTTTGAAAAATGGGGTTTTTTTTGAAAAAAGGGAATTTTTTTTTGAAAAGGGGGATTTTTTGAAAAAAGGGGGGAGGTTATTTAATAACCCGGTCAACCGATGTGACCGAGGAGACGCGTGTCAGGAGGGGAAGGGGAAGGGCCGATCAGACCTTCCTTCTGATTGGCTGAGGACGATTGACGGGGATCGTGACGCTGAGATGGAATCCTGGCCGTTCGATGGTCTCGAAGAAGCACAAAATAATGGGCCGATCGGCCCTTCACCCTATTGGCCAGATTTTACGGCCGATCGGCCTTAAGAGCCGTCCGTCTCCTTCTCTCTTTTACGTCTTCTTCTTCTTCCTAAAGCTCTCGCCGGAAAATTCCTTCAAGCTCTCTTGATTTGTGCCGAGTTGTTTTAAGGTCTTGCTTGCCATGGATCCCGATGTTCTTTGCTTTGGAGCTCTTGCTCAACCGATCGGAGAATCCTTCGTTGGGCTCGTACGGTGGTGATTTTCATGGCTATGGCGGAGGAGTTTCTGCTAGTGGTTATGGTGGAGGAGGGGGCCAAGGTTCTGGTAGTGTTAGGGGCGGTTATGGCTAAATGGGTGGAGGTTTTGATGGTGGTTATGGGGGTTATGGAGGTGGTGATGATGGTGGTTATGGTGGCGGTTTTGATGGTGGACACGGTGGTGGCCAGGGCGGCAATGATGGCAGCAGCCATGGTGGAAATGGCGGCGGACACGGCGGTCCTGGTGGCGGCAATGGTGATAGTGGTGATGATGATGAAGGGGAAGGCGATCCTAACGCCGGGGAGAGCGATAGGAGTGATGTTGGTGGGGGCGTTGAGGCTCGGAGGCGGCGGGCTTCGCGCAATTATCGGCCCTCGAGATTGCACTTCATGTTGTACAACCAGTCCGATTTCTATGCGGGCTTGACTTATCACGGATCCACCGGTCTTCGTTCCCGCGTCGGGATAAAGGTAAAGAATTTTTATTTTAACAACAGAATATTTTATGCATGTACAAAATATTTATTATTTTAAAATGTGAGTAATGACACGTACCTTTCTTGTGTTTACTTGTTTAGGGAAGAAGATGAAGGGACGGAGCTCCCTTAGAGCGGTTGGTGAGTTGTGGGCACTTACGCATTTGGTGAGGGTAGTCCTCGTGAGAGGGTATGGAGCTTGGGGTTGGGCCCCTTTTTTGACATGGTCTCGCTGATGGGCCATACTAGGAAGTGTACGGCAGTGGTGAAGGCGTGTCGGGAGTTTTGGTGGGACACGACGCACACTTTTCATCTGAGCTGGGGTGAGGCCACGATCACTCCCATAGACTTAGCCGTCCTTACCGGATTGAGATTTACGGGCTGCTTTGCCACTTTGATGAGACCCTTCATTCGATAAGGCTCGTCGGATTCGGTTTGTTTGGCGCTAGCGTAGGCTCGATCAGAAATTTCGGTGTAGATGCGGGGAGGTTGTATAAGCTTGTCATGGCCGCCATTGATCAGTACAGAGTCGGCCAGTATGGGCTTGACGCACTTGTCAGAGGATTTCTTTGGTACGGTCTTTCAGTGGCCCTTTTTCCCAACTCGGGCCCCGGTATGCGAGATTCTCCTTGTTGGGTGCTTTGTCCGACTTGAGCTTAGTGCGGGACATCTCTTAGGGAGGGGCCAGCTTGGTGGCTGTACCGGAGCTCTTGATCTTGTTTCGAGGTCCAACACCTCTTCTTTTGATGCCTTTCGGTTTGTTACGGAGGTATGCCTACTTTATCACTTTCTTGTCTTTTTACTTGTTACTTGTCTTTACATGTCTTTGTAAATATCAGAGTCCTTCGTGTCTTTTGCGGGCACAGGGTTTATGAGATTTTCGAGCGTTGCGCCGTTCCACTTTACGGGACCGGACTCGGGGATGTGCCCGTTTTGCGATCTTGGAGGAAGGAAAATCGGATTGAGGGTATCAGAAGACGGTTCGTGAATCCGATTTGAGAGCCGTTCTTGATGGTCCTAGTAGGCCCGAGTTTTTACTTTATCCTTGGACACTGAGGCTTACGAGGCAGGTTGGCGTTCGGGATTTGGCTTGCTTCCCGCAGATTGCTGGTCGGGCTGCTTGCCGATGAGATGTATTTGGGCGAGCGGTTGTCGAGGCAGCACTATGCGTGGGCTCTGCTTCACGCGCCACAACATCCTCCGAGGAACATGTGGTATCCGAACCGGTTGCCTAGGAGGGATGAGTATCTGTTTGGGGTCTCCGCTCATCAGTTCCAGCTTGGTATGGATTATGCGGATTTTGTGGCGCTTTATTTGAGATCACCGCGGTGGTGGGGCGAGTTTCTTTGCTCGCTGCCAGAAATTTCTTGGTATGGGAGCGGGTCCGGCTATTCCCGAGCCGATGGAGTGCCGCACCTCCGAGATAGTGGATATGCCTCCATTTCCCGATCATTTCATTGTGCATATGGCCGACGGGGAGGTGCGGGTAAACTTGGCACCTACGAGAGGCCGATGAGGTGGAGGGTGCTCGGCTTCCTCCCGGCGGTCTTTGGCGGGGTATGCCTCTTACTTTTCCTCTTCATTCATTTATTATTTCAGCCGTGATGTAACTCTCGCGCTTGATTTTTGCAGGTTACCGGGAGTCTTACGTACGGCCATGAAGCGGACCAATATCTTGGCCCGCCGAGAAGTGCGATGTCGACACTTTCTGCCAATCCCGGAGATCGGTGGATGTGGATCGGCGCGGTGGAGAACGGCGCTCTCATGGTGATGGTAGCTCGACATCCGGATTTTCCCGAGGTCGTGCCTCGACTTCCCGTCGGGGTCATTAGGATTTTTCATTTTGTAGTACCCTGTAGTGAAAAAAGGAGCATGCGTACTCTATATTTTATGCCGACTCACTTATGTATGCAACCGATTTACGTACTAGTCTATGGATTTAATATAAAAGTTAGTCTTTTTCCATTTATGAACATTTTCTATTTTTGGACATTATCTATTTTTGTACCTTTGCATTGAACAAACGAGGATAATATTGTAACAAAATAAACAAAGTAAAACCGAAAATAAAAAATAAAAATAAAAATAAAAATGATAAAAGGTGGGGCCTTGGAATTCTTGGTTCTTGAAGTTTGTCTGTGCTTGGGAAGCCAAAGGGTCGATCGGCCTTAAATTAAAGGTTCGATCGGCCCAAATTTAAAGGTCCGATCGGCCTTATACCGAGAGGCGGCGGTTGTTCTTCCCGAGAGGGTCGATCGGCCCTCTGATGTCCTTTTTCTGCACGGATTGCCCTAGCAGTCCTTTTCCTGTATGGACTTTAATACCAAACCCTATAAAAAACCTTGTCAGCCGACGGTTATAAAGCACAATTTTCTCTTCTTTTTCTTCGCACTGTTCTATTCTTTTCCCGCTTTGGGACAAACACAATGAATTCTCACCTCTCGTTTTGATGGAGAAACAAAGCAATTTTGAGAGTGATTTGGCTGTTTGGGTATCCAAGGTACCTCGCTCCGTTCGTCATGCCTTTGACAAACGTTTTGGGGTAAAGTGTATTTGGTCCC
The DNA here is from genome assembly GCA_022495995.1 of Adenophora triphylla var. japonica. Classification (NCBI taxonomy): domain Eukaryota; kingdom Viridiplantae; phylum Streptophyta; class Magnoliopsida; order Asterales; family Campanulaceae; genus Adenophora; species Adenophora triphylla. The sequence goes on along the minus strand of JAFEMH010002288.1, from coordinate 351,236 downwards.
TTTTGCCCATGCATCCCAATTGGAATCTCTTACATGCTGCAGCTGCTTTTTGGGACGAATCTAATCACGTCTTCAACTTTTCTTACAACGAGATTACGCCTACCTATGAGGATTTTCTTGCTTTGTGCGGAGGGGAAGATGTCAGTTTGATAGCAGTTCCTCAGGATCGAGTTCCGTTGGTGACAAGGGTGGCTAAATTTCTTCGTGTTCCCACGGCTGTGGCTAGGGGCTTGGTTGAGGGTGTAGACATAGATATCTGTGATTTTCCGGGGAGGTTCGCTCGTGGTGATGACTTTGACTCGGATTTTGCTTTGGATTGCTTGGCCCTCTGCTTGTTTTCCAAGGTTCTGTTTTCTCCTTATGTGGGTGTAGCTACCAGTGGATGCTTGGATATGGTTGATCAGGCCCGTTCTGGGAGGAGCATCGTTCCGGTTCTCTTGGGCGAGACGCTTCATGGTATATCTCAGATAGCTAGGGGTGCTCCACTCATGACTAGGGGCAGTGCCAAATTACTGACCACATGGCTTGAGGATCGACTTTTTGTTCTAGAGATTCCCCTTTCGAGTGTCAAGCCTTGGTTTCACGGTTGCAGGAGGAAGGTTGGTCCGCTTTCGGCTTATCGAGCGGGAGTGGAAGATGTACTGGGCGGAGGTGGATGCAGACAGGATTCATTGGCGAGTACAGCATTGGGGTCTCTCCTTTATCCGGAGCCTTCAGCTTGGGGCAATGCTTGATTCGGTACCAGCTATTGAGACCACCACTTTTTACTATGCGGAGCGGGTACTTCGTCAGTATGGCATGGAGCAGATCCGTCCTCCAACTTGGGGAACTTCTGAGTTTGATGATTCTGCCAAGGTTCTTCCAATGGACGTTGGTGTTTCAGTTTTGATGGTAAGCTTATGGAGTTCTCATGGGATGCCACGGGTTTATCTTGCGCAGCGGACCCTTAGCACTCATTTGTCACACGCTTATTTGACATGGTATGAAGAAAACTTGGGACCAATGAGGGAGACCTTATATGACTTGAGACGGAGATTGATTCCTAACATATCTTCGAGCCGTTTTCTCAGAGACAGGGAAGCTTTGGGGATTTCTTTAGACACAGTGGAGGAGCATCCTCCCAAGAAGATTGAGCGGAAGTTGAAGGGCAAGGCGATCGAGGCGGTTCCCCCATTGAAGAAGAAGCATTCGCCTTACTTTAAGAGAGAGAGCAAGAAGAAACCGACTCGACGAGCCGCCAAGAAGAAGAAGGACGGAGATGATGGGCCTAGTGCCAAGGAGTAGACCTATATGTCCGAGTATCCACCCACAGTCATATGCAGACACATTAGTTATTTATTTTGTCTTTTAATTTTTTTAGTTTCTTTTGCAAGTTATGTAGTCATTAGTATAGTCGAGCTTAGACTCATCAAATAAGTGTAATCATGCATTGATTGTGGGAATGAAAAAGTTTATTGCTTTAATAAAAACAGATTGGATTTTTATTTATTTTTTGGACCGCGCCGATTAAGGCTGCCTACGTTCCCCTTTTACAATGAGAACCAAGGGGCTCAGGTCGTCGTAGTTCATTTTCATCAAGCTACTATTTTTTAGAAAGGGAAGATGGAAGCGGGACGATTTTTATTTTATTTGTTTGCTCTAACTTTTGCCTAGACCGCCCTTTACGGTTTTTCAATCTAGCGAGCTTTTGAACGCACCCTTTCTTTTGTTGCTAGACCGCCCTTTACGGGTTTTCAATCTAGCGGGCTTCTTTTTGCGGTTTTTTTTTTTTAGAGGGGAGGAAGAGTTTAATCATAGTAGCGTCTGAGCTTGCTGAGGTTGGTGGGCTCCTTGAATTCGTTGCCATCTAAATCTGCCATTTTAACTGCTCCACCCGAAAATATCTTCTTGATCACGTACGGGCCAGTCCATGTAGGGGCCCACTTCCCAAGAGGATTGAACTTATTGGGAAGTTGCTGCTTCAAAACCAAATCTCCTTCCTTAATGTCTAAGGGCTGCACCTTTTTGTTGAAAGCCCTTGCTGTCCGTCTTTGATAGGCTCGGATGTGTTCCATGGCTTTGAGTCTCTGCGCTCGTCAAGTGTGGCCAGGCGATCATATCGGCTGCGGAGCCATTCAACTTACGCTACTTGATTCTCTAATAAGATTCTCAAAGACGGGACTTCCAACTCAACCGGGAGTACCGCCTCCATCCCATATGTCGAGCAAAAGGAGTTTCGCTGTAGTTGTACGGACGGAAGTTCTATATCCCCAAAGTGCCAACGGTAGTTTCTCGGGCAGTCCCTACCTCGAATTCTTTGTCTTTTCGATTATCTGCTCAATCGTTTTGTTAGGCGCTTCGATCGCTCCGTTGGTGCGAGGCCTATAAGGGGAAGACTTGTGCCGGGTAATCTTGAACTACGCCGTCTGTCACAATCTCCGCCAAAGTGGGACCCGTTGTCCGAGATGATCTCATTTGGTACCCCATATCTGCACATGATGTCCTCCTTAATGAACTGTGCCACCTTCTTGGAAGTCAACACCTTGTAAGACTTTGCCTCGATCCACTTGGTGAAGTAATCCACAGCCACTAATACAAAACAATGCCCATTGCTTCCCGGCGGTGTAATCTTGCCAATCACATCAATCCCCCATGTCGCAAATGGCCAAGGGGTTACCATGCTATACAACTCGTGAGGGGGTACATGGTTCAAATTGGAACACATTTGGCATTTGGGACATTTCCGCACAAACTGGATGCAGTCGGCTTCTATAGTGACCCAATAATAACCCAACCGCGTGATTTTTTGTCTCAACATTCTGGCATTCATGTGCGGACCGCATAAGCCATCGTGTACTTCTTCCATGATCATTTCTGCTCGTTTCGCGTCTACACAGAGTAACAGGAGACCATCGTAATGTCTTTTGTACAACATATTATCCAGTAGAACAAACTGTCCGGCCAATCGTTTCAATGCCTGTAAGCTTTTGGCTTTCACGTCTCCTAGAAAAGACACATCACCCTTCTTGAGATACTCATAAATTTGTGCGTACCACGGATCCTTATTCTCCTCGATGTCGGCTTGAATCTCGCAGCAGTAGGCTTCGTAGCAGTAAGCGGGGTTCTCTCTCCGACCAACTCTGAATGGTTTTACAGACATTCCGTGAGGGATTTCGACCAAAGAAGCCAGTGTAGCTAAAGCGTCGCCGAATCTATTTACGTCTCTGGGTAGATAATGGAATGTCACTTCCTGAATTGCTTAACTAGCTCTTCCATGTGAATCTGAGTGCTAGCTGGGCAGGTAGGGGTCAATAGTCTTCCACTTCTTAGACGTCGATTGATAATTAAAGGCGAGTCTCCATATACCTCCAACTCCTTTACATTACGCTCCAAGGCTGCTTCTAAACCGGCTATGCATGCCTCGTGTTCAGCTGCGTTGTTGGTGGTTGTAAAATTCAGTTTCATGGCGATGGGGTTGTGCTCATCTTTGGGATCTACCAAAAGGATTCCCACTCCGTTGCCTCTCTTGTTTGCGGCCCCATCAAAGAATAGTTGCCATCTCTCTTGTATCAAGGTGAAAATCCCTCGTCCGGAAACTACGGTTCAACCCCTGTTCTTACGTGCTCGGAAACTACGCTAAATGATCGACATGGCTCTCCCTTTATCTGCTTTTCTCGGCACATATGTGATGTCGAATTCCCCCAGAAATACTGACCACTTGGCTAACCTCATGGACAGAGACGGCTTGTCGAACAGATACTTAATGGGATCCATTTTTGACACCGTAGAATCGGTGTGCCGACAAATAGTGCTTGAGTTTATTAACCACCCAAACTAGCCCGGTCTGCAAGTCTTTTCCAACGGCGAGTAATTTAGCTCACTCCCTACAGCTTCCGGCTAACGAAATAAACGGCGTTCTCTAGAGAATCTTTGGCCTCTTGTGCCGGCGATAGCCCCAACGGCCAGTATCGATTCTTTAGGTACAATAGCAACGGTTTCTCCGAATGTGGGGGGCGAAGGATGGGGGGATTGACCAAGTACCTCTTGATTTCCTCAAAGGCTTCTTGACACTTCCAGTCCCAATCTACACTTGCGGTCTTCTTCATCGATACGAAAATCGGCTCACACATAGTAGTCGATTGATTAATGAAGCGGGCGTGTACCGTAACCGTCCCATGAATCCATTAACTTCTTTTTCTGTACGTGGTGGCCTCATCTCCATGATGGCTTGAATCTTCCTTGGATCTGCCTCAATCCCTCGTTCGGTGACCATGTAACCCAGGACCTTTCCTCGAATAACTCCGAATGTACATTTGGCAGGATTCAGACGCATGGAGTGCTCGCGCAGTCTGTCAAAGAACTTCCTCAAGTCAATAAAGTCTTGGCCAGTCGACCCTTTCGAATGAATGATCATATCGTCGACATACACCTCCAATCTCCTTATGGATCATGTCATGGAATAATGCGTGACCGCTCTTTGGTATGTAGCCCTGCATTTTTCAATCCGAATGGCATTACGGTGTAACGATATGTTCCCCATGGTGTAGTGAAAATTTGTCTTCTCTGATGCACTCCGCCATCTTGATCTGATTATATCCTGCAAAACCATCTACAAAAGACTTGACCTCGTAGTTAGCAGTGGCATCTACTAGCATGTCGATGTTGGGCAACGGAAAGTCATCCTTTGGGCTAGCCTTGTTGAGATCTCGGAAGTCAACACAAACTCTAACCTTGCCATTCGATTTGCTGACTGTCACAATATTAGATAACCACGTCGGATACTCAATAACTACGATAAAGCCCACTCGGAGGAGCTTCTCTATCTCTTCTTTAACTTGCGAGAGACCATTACGGCTTAATGCGGCGCAATTTACGCAGCAGGCTTGGCGTGCGGGTGCTAGTGGTATCCTGTGCTCCACTATCGAGTTATCCAGCCCCGGCATATCCTTGTATGACCATGCGAACACATCTGAATATTCTTTAAGCAGCTCGATCAACGCTTCCCTTTCAGTCCCTTCGAAGAAGCTTCCAATCTGTGTCTCTCTCGGCTCCTCTTTCGTTCCCAAATTAATACATGATAACACCTCATCGGCAGCTTGGGCTCGACCTTCCTTTTGATTGATAACTTGCTTAGAAATTTCTTTAATGTATTCATTGTTTAGTGTGTCCGCTTCTTCTAATGAATCATTATTAACTAAGTTAATTTGATTAAGTTGAGCATTATTTTTAGTTAATTTATCATTTAAAAGATTGGCTATGAGGGGATACTCAGAAAGATCTAGCTTTTCATTCATAGCGAAAGGGAAAACAATATTTGCAACTAAGTCGTAGTCCTCTGATGTGAGGTCATCAGACTTAGAGGAAGACTCAAACTCAAAAGAAAACACATCAGACTCAAACAAAACAGATGACTCCGAAGAAATAGAGGATTTGGGGGAACCAACGGGAGACTCGACAGGAGGAGGCATCAATCCCAGCTCTTCAACCATGTATCCCTTCGTGGCTACGGGTCCGCCAAATACGCACCAATTCTTCAGCTTTCCAACCATGGGTGTCACCAACGTCCTTGGATCAACATTGTCTGTCTGCTCTGCTCCAATGACTGCAACCATATCATCTTCTATATTCAGATTCCCCAAATGCTGTAGCAGGGTCTGACCATCCCATTCTTCTGACTCCTCTGAAACTGCTATGTCCTCGACCGACGGCTCATCCAAAGATACCTGCCCTAGCTGATCGGCCAACTCATCTTCAGTCTTGATGGTGTACCGGCTCTGGACTGTGACAACCTTGCCTCTCTTCTGACGTGGGTCCATGAGAAATGTTTTCAGCTTCGACCTATCGAGCTCTGTATCCCTGAAGATTTCGAAACCTTTCTGCAGCTTACCTGTGTGATCGAACCAAGGCTCGTTAAACTCCATGCAGGAGAACTCCTCTCCTTCCTTGACAAAGTAACTGTTGAGGGAAAGGCGGTATGGTTTCATCTCTGGCTTCTCGTAGGGTAGCTTTGCCCTCTTGAGGTACTCAATTCTTTTCTCTTCAGCCCGATCTTCAGGGGTAATAACATAACCTAAACCGTGCTTGCTGCGATGATCAGTAGCTTCCATTGCTTGCGTAGGCCCCTGGAGATGTTCGCGGCCCGATCTGGTACAAATCCCATGTTTCTCATCATTCGGCAGTGGTCGTACTCTATCCGATGTTTTTGTGAGGTCTACCGCGCAAACTGTGCTTGTGCTATTAGGCGAAAACCGCCGAACATTGAACTACCCTCTTCGTCTTTGAATGCATAGGACCGGCTTTCCCCCAGTGCTTGACCCTTGAGACGTTACCAAATCGCTGTAGATGACTGTCACTTGGTCGCCTGAATGGAATTTCACACACTGATGCAATGAGGAAGGGACTCCATTCATCTGATGCAACCATGGCCTACCCAGCAGCATGGTGAAAGTGGAAGGTATGTCTATGACTTGGAACTCGACAATCATAGTAGTGGTCCCGCAAGTAAGAGGCAAACTGATTATTCCCAACACTGACCGGCTAGTAGAGTCGTATCCTCGCACGGAATGAGCTGAAGGTCTCAAATCTGTAGGACTTAGATCAAGGATTCTGGAAGGCAGTATGTTCACCGCAGAACCGTTATCAATGAAAATACGTGGCAACCTTTTCCCGTTGACCTCAATAGTAATGTGCAGTGGTTCATTATGATCCGATCCAAACTCTGGCATGTCCAACTCTGAAAATGTGATGATATTCCCAAAGTGTATGTTGCCGATCATCTGCGTTACATCTTCTGGCTTTGTGTCTGACGGTACTAAAGTCGCAGCAAGATTCTGTTCCAACATCATCCTGTGAGCATACGAGGATGTTAGCAAGGACCATAAGGATATATTGGCTTGGGTTAGCTTCAGTTGAGTGAGAATAGGGTCTTCTTTATCAGGATTCACTACTTCAGTTTTCGGACCAAAGACTTTCTTTGCCCCTTTATCTTCTGCTTGATACACCCTTCCGGACCTCGTGAGTAGATTAACCCCATGCTTTTCCATGTCGGATACTTCTGCGTGAATTTCGGCCAACGAGAGAGGTTTAGGACTCTCTTCCACATAATCGTCATTTAACGAGGCAACTTCTCTGGACAGTTCTTCAAAAGACAGCATATAACAAGAAAATTCTTTATAAATTGAACTCCAATTACAAACTGACACAACTGCCTCACTGTCCGTTACAACAGACTCGACTGGATCAGTGAGGTCTTTCTCTACCATAGCAATATCACTACCAACTATCTTACTAGGATTCTCTATTTTCCCTTCAATGATGAGCTTCTGCACAGCCCTCTTCAAAGCAAAACCAGCATACTCGGACAAATCTGGCACAAACAATCCTTTTCTGACAATAGCTGAGAACACCTCCTCTGTTAACAGCCCCAGTTTCTCAAAAGCATCTTCCATCTCTACCAAACTGATAAAATTACCTTCCACCATGTGGATCCTATTGTTAGGGAGAGGATTCCCCACAATATTTGGAGACTTTGGCTTCTCTACTTTGCCTTGCCGAATCAAGTCTTGCACTAACCGTTTGAACTGAAGGCAGTAATCAGTAGTGTGACCCTTGTATTTGTGGTAGTGGCAATACTTAGAAGCGTCTAAGCCTTCCCTTGGGTTTACCGGTTCATAATTCTCAAGCGGCTTGACCAAGCCCTTCTTTACTAGTACTTCAAAAACCTTGCCCATTGGCATTCCAAAATCGTCAAACACTTCCCTCTCGCGGTGAACATTGTTATTCCCCCTCATTACAGCTTGAACATCCAAAGCAGCTCCTCCTTGCACATAATTTACTTGCCCCACTGGCTCTTTCTTTGCTGCGGTATTGGCGGGAGCTCTATAGCGGAACGAATTATTAACAGCCCCAGTGTCCTTCGGTGGAGTGATTCCGGTGATGCCACTTTCGTATCGTACTCCCGAATCCACCATTTCCCTAAGATTGGGGAAATAACCATTACCAACTGCCAACTTGTGTCCGGGCAACAAGCACTTGTAAAAAATCTGTTTCTGTTCATTCTCCTTGGGCGGATACTGAATTTCGCTCAACTTATCATTCCAACGCTTGTAAAAATCGTAAATTGACTCCCCATTCTTTTGGAGCGTGTGCTCCAAATCGGCTCGATTAACTTGCCAATCCATGTTTGCTTGATACTTTTCAGAGAACACCCTACTAACCTTGTCCCAAGTATCCCTTTCCTCTTCGTTCAACTTCAAAAACCAACGGAGAGCAGCCCCTTCCAATGTGCTATGGAACATTCTTGCCATTTGTTCGGGTGTACAATCTTTAGCCCTCATCGCCAACGTATAGCTGTCTAAATGTGTCTTTGGGCAAGTAACTCCTCCAAACATGGCCATCTTGGGCATCTTGAAATCTTGAGGTAGGGGTGCAACCTTGCTTGGATTAAGCATCTTAATGGGGGACACACCTTGCTTTCCCATTTGTTCGGTTAACAACTTCACTTGCTCAACCAAGGCTAACACAGTTGGGTCCGCAGCAACGTTGGGATTCTGGATGACTGGGGGTTGGATAGTGGTAGGGGAGGTAGAGTAGGTGGGAATATGGTGGCCAGAATAATTGAAGGGTAAAGTGGGAGGAGGTAGGTTAGCAAAGTGGTCTTTGGGTGTGTCGGCAGCAGGCTGATAGGGTCTCCTAGAGTTGCTCGAGCTCCCATATGTGAATGGAACATTTTTGTAGCTGGTTGGAACATAGTTGGGTAGAGGGAGAGTAGGTGCTTTAGGGTTGGCAGGATTAGGAGCATTGACAGTTTCATCTTCAACATCGACAACTTCATTCCCCATCAAAATAACCTTGTGTCCCCTTTTACTGAGCTCCTCAACAAAATGATCCTTCAACTCTTGATTGTGATTCTTCAAAGTGCGATTCTGCTCTTCAAGTTTCTCAACCCTCATGGTCAAACCGGCAAAGTAGGCGTGCAGAGCAGGCGGAATGTCATTGAAGTTGGGGTTGACAGGACCTTCCATTGAAGTGACTGGTGTAGAGCCGGTTGCAGAGGCAGCAGGCGTGCTTGGAGTAGTTGATGGAGGCAAGGTTGTCATTGTTGAATGAAGAACGCGGCCCGACCTTAGCTCTGCGGAAGTATCAGAAAAGACTCGGCTTTAGGGGAAGGTTTGACTCAATGCAGTGTACTAGCTTGAAAATTTTTTTATTTACAAAAGCTTTGTACATTTTAGTCCTACTAAGGTTGGAAGGGATACCCCTTTTTCGCAACTAACTAAATATCCTTAAGTGGTGGATCCTAACGACTAACCTTCTCGCATAGATACTTAATATGATTTTTATGAAAAGTACCGCAAACCTATGATAGGCCAAGATCTTTTGACAAGCACTCAACCTTACATAGCACGTCCTTTTAAAAGGAAATCAATTTTTTAGTGCTCTTTTTCTCTCTATAGATCTTGACTTATCATTGATTCGTAGTGACTTAACATAAAGACCTTATTAATTGTCTACATAAAAAAGCTAGTCAAACCAACCGGTCATATGGAGTGTATTCCTAGAAAAGTGGGTGACGTAAGGGTTAGGTTTTAGGCTCCCACCGTGCAGCCGAAGCGCACTGATGAGTGGATGGCCAAGTGAGACTCGGAAGGGAGGCGACATGATCACCACACTTCCCGCACTTTGGCTTCTCCGAAGGGTAAAAGGGTGTCTGTGCAGTGTGACACGGACTCTAGTGGTAGTGTGAGGTAAAGAAGTCTAATTCTTTTTAAAGAAAAAAGAGAAAGATTTTTTATTTACATGAAATGCATGCATGCAATGCAACAGTTAAGAGTAAAGAAAATAAAAAGAAAGCAAAATACAACACCACTAAGGAAAACGAAAGTCTGACCCACTTAGTTTGAAAAAGATTTCAAAACAGTCCCCAGCAGAGTCGCCACTGTGAATACCCCGTCCCGATGCAACGCGCATTCGGAGGTTTAAAATAATTAATCATATAACGTCGAATCGAAATGGGATATTCATTTAGTGACACTCGCTTTTAAACCATATTAAAATATTAGTTTAATTTTGAGAGTCGCCACGCCACTTTGATATAGCCCAAAGCTTTGAAAAAAGGCTAAACAGTTAATTGGGTTCGGGGGTCAAGTTACAACAGAAGAAGAAACGCTATCACTCCTATTGCCCGACGGATCGGTCTTTCTAGCATATGGGGGTGTTGGTTGTGTGCGGTGTTTACAGGAATAGATAGAAGAAACGGGATCATGCATAAGGAGGAGGGGAGAGAAAGAATTAATTGATGATCACACCCTAGAACCTTTGATTTAGGCCCTCGGAAGGCGCACTAATCAACGTTCATCCTTGGGGGATTGTTGATCATGGGACAATTATAACTAAGGTGGAAAGTAAGAAATAGTTCCTAGATCCATTGGGTTTCTAGGGCGAAACCTTAGATCATCCTCGGCTATAGCATATTTAAATATATTAAAACAGTCCTAAATCTAGCATAAAGGAACAATTAAAATATAATAAACATGCGAATATAATATGACAATAATAATAGAGAACAAAAATATTAAAAAGAGTCTTACCAATTGTAGCAAGACTTTGGGGTCGAATCTAGGGCGATTCGAAGAGAGTAGGAAGAACTGTGGGTAAAACAAGAGTAGTCTCGTTTCTCCCGAGTGAATTGTGTGTTGAAATTGGGGAACCGGTCACCCCTATTTATAGTGCTTCGGTACTTGGGCTGGGCCAGATGAAGGGTCGATCGGCCCTAAATATAAGGGTCGATCGGCACAAAATAAAGGGACGATCGGCACAATGATTGAAGGTTCGATCGGCACCGAATAAAAGGGTCGATCGGCCATACAGCGAATAAAAGGGCCGATCGGCACTTTGACCTGGCGTGCTTTCCACGCAGGCAAATGACGGCGGGGTTGACCGATTGGTTTAAGGGATTTTTAGGGTTTCTATTTGATTACACCGGGCCAGGTATTTAGAATACCTTTTTTCGGACCGGGTACTAACAATAGGGTACCCTATAGGGTATACCCTACAGGGTATAGGGTATAGGGTATACCCAATAGGGTATATAGGATATGCCCAATAGGGTATATCATATACCCTATAGTGTATACCCAATAGGGTATATGGTATAGGGTATAGGTATACCCAATAGGGTATAGGGTATACTCTATACCCTATAGGGTATACCCAATAGGATATAGGGTATACCCTATAGGGTATAGGATATAGGGTATACCCAATAGGGTATAGGGTATAGAGTATACCTTTTACCCTATAGGGTATACCCTATACCCTATATGGTATACCCACCCTAAACCCTATAGGGTATAGGGTATACTCTATATCCTATATGATATAGGGTATAGGGTATATCCTATAGAATATATCCTATAGGGTATAAGATATAGGGTATACCCTATAGGATTTAGGGTTTAGGGTATAAGGTATAGGGTATAGGGTATACCCTATAGGGTATAGGGCATAGGGTATAGGGTATAGGGTATAGGGTATACCCTATACCCTATAGGGTATAGGGTATTATTATTAATTATATAATATTATTATTAAGTATTATTATTAATTATATAATAATAATTATTAATATATTATTCAATTATTTAATTGAATAATTAACAATAGCATCATTATTATTACTAGTTATTATTAATATTATTATTAAGTATTATTATTAATTATATAATAATAATTATTAATATATTCAATTATTTAATTGAATAATTAACAATATCATCATTATTACTATTTACTATTAATATTATTATTAATTATATAATAATAATTATTAATATATTCAATTATTTAATTGAATAATTAACCATAGCATCATTATTATTACTAGTTATTATTAATACTATTGTTAAGTATTATTATTAATTATATAATATTATTTTTATTAATTATATAATATTATTATTAATATTATTATTAATTATAAAATAATAATTACTAATATATTCAATTAATTAATTTAATAATTAACAATAGCATCATTATTATTACTAGTTGTTATTAATATTATTATTAAGTATTATTATTAATTATATAATAATAATTATTTATATATTAAATTATTTACTTTTTTGATATTGTGTATTATTACTAGTTATTATTAATATTATTATTAAGTATTATTATTAATCATATAATAATAATTATATATTCAATTATTTAATTGAATAATTAACAAAAGCATCATTATTAGTATTATTATTAAGTATTATTACTAGTAATTTTTAAAGAAATAAAAGTATATAATTTTATATTTGATTATTTTTGTTTTTTGTAAGATAAATTATAATTTTTGTTATTTATTATTTTTGCTAATTATAATAAACATAAAGAGAATTTTGATGATAAATAAATAAAAATAAGAGGTGGCCATAAGTCATTGAACCCAACACATTCACATGGATCATTAGGTTTAGTAAAATCTTAACCATTAAATACTAACAAATAATTAGATCTAATGGTCCAAATTCATCCAAGGAAACACAAACACATTTTCACTTGATTGGTTGTTTTATGTTCACATGGATTGACATTTTAATCAATCTGAACCATTAATCACACACAATCCTATGGTCCAAATTCATCATAGCAAAACCCTATTTTTTTTCTTTCTTTACTCTCCTACTGCGCCTCCCTCTCTCCTTCTGTGCCTCCCTCAATGAAACACAATGAAACTTCCTCTTTCAAGTACAGAAAAGGACACAACTCAGTTTTGGTAGTGACAGAAGAGAATTACATAAACTGCAACAAATCCCACCCTATTCATTCTCTAGAATACCATTATGGACACTCAGAAATGAAGTTGGATACACCAGGACCATTTTATTTCATCAGTGGTCATAACCACAACTACCACAATGGCCAAAAACTCAATGTCGTTGTCTTAGCCAAAGCTGACGCCGTCTCTATTTCCGACGGGGACCTTTCCAGCTAACCTTGGCGTCGTCCGTTTCATCCTCCAAAGCTACGGTCTTCGTGGTGAATTTACGACTCACTCCGTTTCGTCTGTTTCTTCTTCTCCATTTTTTAGATCTAGAACTTCTCTCTAGATTTGGGTTTGATTTTTTAGATTTAAATTGGGTTTGATTTTTTTAGATTTAATTTGGGTTTGATATTTTCAGATTTAGTTTTAATTTCTATGTTTTTATGAATGGTGTTGGTGGTGTTGTTTGTGGTGGTGGTGATGCTGATGGATGGTGGTGGTGGGCAAAGTGTAACTTTTGAAATATGTGAGGACTGGTTTCAGTAGAAGAGAAGTTTAGGGAACAAAGTGTAACTTTTAAAATATATTAGACTAATTTGAGTATAAGAGAAATTCAAGGAGCAAAGTGTAACTTCTGAAACATGGAGGACTTGTTCGAGAATAATAAAAGTTATGGGACTGAATCAAAATATATATTTAAAAATATATTAATGTATTTTTAAATAAATATATATATATATATATATATATATATATATACAAAATTTTCAATTTAAATTAATAATTTAGCGACGAAAAATATCCGTCGGTAATTTGGTATGTTAAAAAACAAAAAATATAATAATGATTTTCTTAGCAAAATAAAATAAAATAATGTTTAGCGACGGACATTTTAATATATATATATATATATATATATTTAAAATATATTAATACGGAGTATATTTTTAAATTTATATATATAATATTGTTAATATAAAATGCAAATTTAGCGACGGAAATATTCGTCGGGAAAGCCCTCAATAATTTGGCATATAAAAAAATTTGATTTTTTAATAAATAATAGCAACGGAATGATCCGTCGATAATCCGTCACTAAATTGGTTCAAAAAATAAAACGATCATTTAAATAGCGACGAAATTTTCCGTCGCTAAGCCGTCGGCATAATGCTTTAAATTGGTCGTTTATTTTATCAAATTACCAATGGATTTTAAAACAATAGCGACGGAAAAATCCGTCGCTAAAGCTGATTGAGATCCGTCGGTAATCCGTCGAAAGATTTACCGACGAACGTTTTACCAACGGAATTTTTTCGTCGGGAATCCGTCACTAAATCAATTTAGTGACGGAGTTTTGGCATTTAGTGACGGATTTTTCCGTCGGTAACTGCCGTTTTTCTTGTAGTGTAATAGCATAACCTCTACCAATTTGTAGGCATCACTTTTTGCATCATAGAAATGGGATGAAGATAAACTTCCAAGTGCTTCTCTCAAATCAATCATGACTAGTTTTTCCTATTGAACCTTGTTCGTGGGATCTCCAGTCGCCAGGTTAGGTTTCCATCAAGTTGATTTAGATTTGTTTAGGCTTTATTCCCATTTCTTCCGATGCACAGTTTATTCTCTCCTTAGATAAACCTTTAGTAAATGGATCCGCTAGGTTATCCTTTGATCGCACGAAATCAATCGAAATCGTTCCGTTGGAGAGTAACTGTCTAATGGTGTTGTGTCTACGACCTATGTGTTGAGATTTTCTGATGTATATAAAATTCTCCGCCCTTGCTATAGCTGCTTGATTATCACAGTGTATACATATAGCTGGCACGGGTTTTGGCTAGAGGGGAATATCTTCTAAAAAGTGTCTAAGCCATTCGACTTCTTCACCAGCTTTATCTAAAGCAATAAACTCAGATTCCATCGTTGATCGAGCTATACAAGTTTGCTTAGAAGATTTTCATGATATGGCACCTCCACCAAGAGTAAATACATAGCCACTAGTAGACTTGGATTCATCTGTATCAGATATTCAATTTGCATCACTATATCCTTCAACTACAGGAGGATAATTGTTATAGTGCAATGAATATTCTCTAGTTCGTTTTATATATCCTAAAACTCTTAATAATGCATTCCAATGCTCATTATTAGGATTACTAGTAAAACGACTTAGCTTACTTACAACGTAAGCTATACACGGCTTTGTGCATTGCATTAAGTACATTAGGCTTCCAATGATTTGAGAATACTCTAATTGTTGTTTCACACTCCCAGTATTCTTGTGAAGAACTATATGGGGCAGAAATGGATTATTAGTTTCTTTAATTCCATGAGAATTAAATCTCTCAATCACTTTATCAGCATAATGTGTTTGAGATAAACTAATTCCATTGGAGGTTCTTAAGACTTTCATTCCCAAGATTACATCTGCTTCACCCATATCTTTCATATCAAAGATATTGGTAAACATTTTCTTTGTTTTATTTATAACATCAATGTCATGACCAAATATGAGCATGTCATCTACATATAAATAAACAAATACATATGTGTTACCAAATTTCTTTGAGTATACACATTATCACATTCGTTTGTGATAAAACCATTCCTAATCATGACGTTGTCAAATTTCTCATGCCATTGTTTAGGAGCTTGCTTCAAACCATACAAGGACTTAACAAGTTTGCATACATTGTGCTCTTGTCCTTTTACTTTGAAACCTTCGGGCTGCTCCATGTAAATTTCTTCATTCAAATTACCATTTAAAAATGCAGTTTTTACATCCATTTGATGTATATGCAGATTATACATAGCTGCAATGGCTATTAAGATTCGAATTGAAGTAATTCTTATAACAGGAGAGTATGTGTCAAAGAAGTCATATCCTTCCATTTGACAATATCCTTTTGCAAAAAGATGAGCCTTGTATTTGTCCACGGAACCATCCGATCTTAATTTCTTTTTGAAAATCCATTTGCATCCTATTGGTTTAGAACCTTTTGAAAGATCAACCACTTGTCAAGTGTTGTTACTTAAAATGGATTCAATCTCACTATTTACATCTTCTTTCCAGAATGTGGATTCAGAGCTGTTCATGGCTTCCTTAAATGATTGAGGCTCATCTTCAACATAAAATTAGAGATAAACTATGGACCAAAAGTTTTAGCAATTTTAGCTCTCTTGCTTCTTCTTGGTTTAACATCTTCATTGTTTTCAAAAGTGCTTTCACGTGGTCGCTTAGAATTATTTTCACAAATATCCTTTTTCATAGGGAGCACGTCCTCGAAAAATTCAGCGTCACGAGATTCAATTATTGTATTGACATGAATGTCATTTACTTCAGATTTGTGTACTAAGAATCTGTACGCACTGCTATTCATTGCATATCCAATAAATACACGGTCAACGGTCTTAGGTCCTAACTTTGACCGTTTAGGAGGTGGAACGGCAACCTTTGCCAGACACCCTAACACTTTGAGAATTTTATAGGAAGGCTTTCTTCCTTTCCACAATTCATATGGTATAGAACCAGTTTTCTTGTGTGGAATCCTATTCAACAAAAAGTTAGCGGATAACACCGCTTCCCCCCACAGGTTTTATGGTAAACCCGAACTTCCAAGCATACAGTTAACCATATCTTTTATAGTTCTATTTTTCCTCTCAGCAATACCATTTTGCTACGGAGTATAGGGTGCAGTTGTTTGATGAATGATACCGAATTTGGAACATAGGTCACTAGATTCCGTTGATTCATATTCACCACCCCTATCGGACCTTAATACTTTAATTGACTTTTCAAATTGATTTTCAACTTCAGTTTTGTAAGTGATGAAAGCATCCATTGCTTCATCCTTTCTACTTAGAAAATAGACATAACAATATCTACTTCGATGAAGTAAAATCAACATGGCTTGCTTCAAATAAAATAAAATTAGATTGACAATAACACTGGCACTAGCGAAACAGGTGCTGACATATTATATTAGAAATACTGGCACCATACAAACACTGGTATCTTTTTTCAAAAGCAAGGATTGTTATTAAACTAGACATTCACTAGTATATGTAATAACAAACGCTGGCTTTTAAAAAAAGTAACACTGGCACTCCAAACATCACTAACTGGCACTTCAAACAACAAAGTAACACTGACACTACAAACAACACTCACTGGTACATATAATAAAAAAAATTGGCACATTCAAAAACAAACACCACACATTATTAAACAAATATTGTACTACAAAACCAGTAAATGTTAACACTGACACATATAATAACAAACACTTTCAATTCAGAAAAATAATACTGGCAATTCAAACAACACTTGCTAGTAATTCAAACAACAAACAATGGAACTACAAAGTTGTAATGGCATTATATAAAAAACATTGGAATTATAAAATTGGCCTACCTGTTTCATGATTATTATCAACTACTTGAGAAATTTGATAAATTATAATAGCATTATCCGCAGTAATTCAATTATAATGTTAACTAATCAATTTTCGTGAGTGTACTGGCACTTCGAGTAATGAATACTTCGAATAATTACCAGTTTCATTGTCAAAATCATGTAATCTCATCTTAACATAATCAAAAATCGCCTGGATTGAATGAAACAATTAGGAATGATTGTAAATATCTCGATTGATAATCTATAATGAAGAAGCTGGTGTAGTGAATTATATAGTACCTCAATCGACTGATACAGAATGATTATCGCTTGAATTCTGCTTTATCTCGATGAATTTCTTGGTTGCGGCGTAACTGTGTGTTTTACTGTGTGTGTTCGTTGGATTTGAGTTAATAAAAGGCGGTTCAATTTTGTTAGTGAAGCGGTCATTCGGTTCAACACACATTATAGATTTAAATCGGGTCCAAAAACTAGTTTTTACATAACATTATGAAAAACTAGTTTTTCATAAGAGAAATTCTTTATACAGTGAAATAAATATATTTATTCAAATAAAATTGTAATCAAATAAATATAAGTGCAAGATATAATTATCTTTTTCATATCAAATAATTCACTTTCCAATAACCAGTAAAAAACAAAGCATGATTTAAAAACCAAAAAAAAGAGAGATACTATAGATATGGTGTGAAGACTTGCCTGATCGAGTCATGCGAAAATCAATGGGAAAAAGGAAGTTTGGTATAAAATGAGTGACCACAAAAGTTGGGCATTTCAATCAAATCTTTCTAAAATATTTGGTCCTAACAGTTTGCGTTATCAAGCTCACTAAGTGTTTTTGCCAATAGCCCGAGAAGAGAATGGTAGCTAACACTGCTGATTATGTTGTAGATTTCAGATGTTACTGGAGGATCACCTGCTTCCTTGTTCGTTGAAGTTTCTTGGGAAAAAAGTGTATTCGCTCTGAAATAAATAGTCTCATAACACATTTGACAAGTCAAACTCTTCAAGAATGTACTTTTACTGCTTCATCTCTCTTGATATTGCATCGATTTTTATCTGCTCGCATCTTTGCGGTAAAGTTATTTTTATTTTTTTTAAAACACAGCTCTTGTCTTGAGAGAGCAAAAACGATAAGGGCCACTCTGTTTTTGAAATGCCTGTTGAGTTGAATATTCTCGCATAATAGACAAGGTAAATTTTGGGGTCTGCCATGGGATCAGAAATGAAAGTGTAAAACCCCCAATCCCACATCGGTATGATATGCGCTTTAATTGTGATAGATAAGCATCCACTCATTACTATTGGTCACCAACAGTAAACCATTCTGAATGTAGGAATTTCAGGAAACTTGTGAATACTCCCTCCGTCCCACACCCAATTTCCTTTTTCGTCCGTCAGTATTTCTTTATGGGTGTATTTTTTCCAAAAACTTCCAACCTGTTGGACATGTATATGAGTCTATCGTTTTCCTGTTTGACAGATGAGTCTATCATATACGTAAAGATTTGATACTCTTCTTCCTTTATTTGTAAAATTATTAAGCTCCTGCATAAAGGCATACAATCCAATTTCCTTCACTGACCATTGCCTTCAAAATAACCAATTAACCCTTCCCAAGCTTCTTTTGTGTCCTGAAATTTTGCACCTTGCTCATTTTGTTATGGTCCAGTCAGTTAATTGTGATCGATCGACCTTGCTTGTCTATCCAAAACTGAGATAATTTTCAAAGAAAAACATCTTAAAATTAATGAAAAGCGAAAATCATGAATAATATATGTATAATAATCATGTTATACATTTCTTTCCTATGGTAAATAGTAGATAAATGGAGCACAAACATATTAACTTAATTAAAGTACACGTACATAACTTGTATGCAACATTCATAATAATGTGCTTGTGGACGGCTGTAGGACTTTCTTGCGATATTCAGCAAGAGCCCACAACGGAAATATATTCCGATACCCCGCATAATGCAACATGCAGTTCTATTAGCCGATGTGCTGAGTATTCACCAAGTTTTTATCAGCATATGTACAGTTCACTTACCTGTTGGTATTTTAGGTTCTTTGTATAGATAGATTAACTTGGTGGCTGTAGATATTCTATGTATAGGGTCTGTGTATATATATGTGTCCTCAGTATGGAATGGATCATCAAGGAAAAATTCTCCAATACCTTTTCTCTCTTCCGCTGTAATCTCTAATATGGTATCAGAGCCTTGTACTTTGTTGCATATTCTGGTCCAGCAATGTCAGAGTAGTACTTCTTGAAGAACTCATAGAACCCAAATTTGCAGGCTCCTTGAACACTGTAACCGAGCAGGGTAGGCACCCACTCTCTAAAGAAACCCCTAACCCCTTGCTCCTTTAGCAATATTCCAAAGCCAGTCAAGATACTCTTGTACTTAGCAGCCTCTAATCTACTCTATATCTCTTTTTCTTAAAATTCATTTTTTCTCTTTCTTAATTTTTTTTTTCTAAAAACAATGGATGACTTTTGGTACGATCCCGTCTGTTTTGATACGTTACCATCATCCTATGTTATCTGTCAATTATGTACCGAACTTGGTCATACCGCAATCGAGTGTTTGCGTCGTTTTGAACCAAGTAATACCGTTCATTCTGCTTCTTCTTTTTCATTATCAGATTGGTTATATCCGGAACATAATGAATCCTTAGATTCAAATGATGGTTCTTATTCAAATGACTCTTCCATCATAGAAGAACCACTAACCGATGTTAACGAGTCATCTTTTTCCCCTTTCTTTTAAGCTTCAAATTGGTATGTTGATGATCTCCTAGATCAACTCCATTGTCTTCAAAAACTTTCCTCTCAATCTTTGAAAAATTATTTTTCCGAAGCAAAATCGATTTGTTATGCTCTTGATAGGGCCGGATATTCAATATCCGAAATCGAGCTTGTGGATTTTCTCGTTGATGGTCTATATCAATTATACGAAAAATTTGTCAAATACTATTACTTTCGAAAACCTCAAATCTCGTTAGATTTTCTTTTCGATTATCTTATTGATGAGGAAAAACAGTGTAGGAAACCATCCTTTTCATCTTTGAGGAAGGTGAGTCCTCTATCTGCTGCTCCCGAATACGAAAATGATGTTTTCTCAGATGCCATTTCTGGCGAGCATCTTGGTTCAACGGACGAAAATGATGTTTTCTCAGATGCCATTTTTGGCGAGCATCTTGGTTCAACGGCCCACACTCCCTTTCCCTTTGTCGGGCCATCTTGCTTCAACCCAGATTATGCTAATCCGAATCAGCAAGTCAGTCCAAATACATTGGGCCTGAACCTTTATCCCTTGACTGCAGCTCAAGTGCCTTCCTCTAGTGGGTCTTCTAGCACATTCAACTTGGATTCATTTGCCACACCATCTAGGCCATCCGACAACATCCCAACAACTCTAGACTTACGGCCCACACTTCAGGCTGTACAAAATGGTCAAACAGCGGGTCCTACCTTGGACATATCTTCTAGCCTTTATAAACCAATATTTCTTCCTGGCCAAATTTCTAAGGCCGGTCCATCTATTGCACAAGGCTGCCCTCTACTTCCAGAAGCACAAAACGTTATCACCACTTTTAGTGTTGCACCACATGGGTCCCTTGAAGCAACAAGCACACCTCCCTCTTCTTGCTCAACGTCGGATCCTCCGGTCCAGTCTCTTTTTCAAACTGGGCCTGTTGTTCACTCCTGCGACAGCTTTGTCCCATTTTCTTTTGGCATAGTTTCAAGCAATATTCAAGAGAAATACTCATATGAAGATAGCTACATACTTTATCCCCCTACAAAGTGGAAATACATGCCTTGTCATGATCACCTTCACCTCTACATGAGGCTACTATTCAATCACAACTGGCTGATGTGTGTTTGCCGAAATAACCACAATATCATTATCTCCCTGATGTTGCACTTGAGAGGCAAGACGATGAAGTTCATGTTCAAGCTTCAACTCTACAACGTGGCGTTTCGCTTGATGGGGGGTATTAGCCGATGTGCTGAGTATTCACCAAGTTTTTATCAGCATATGTACAGTTCACTTACCTGTTGGTATTTTAGGTTCTTTGTATAGATAGATTAACTTGGTGGCTGTAGATATTCTATGTATAGGGTCTGTGTATATATATATGTGTCCTCAGTATGGAATGGATCATCAAGGAAAAATTCTCCAATACCTTTTCTCTCTTCCGCTGTAATCTCTAACAAGTTCTTCATGAAAGCTCCAGTGATTTCCTACAATTAGAAGTGATATTATTGTTAGAGTCGTGGAAAAATATTAATTTTTCTGTTTATGATTGAAAGGTCCTGTTTGCTTAGATCAAATTAAAGGTTAGGCAGTTAAGGTTTGACAGCTGAGGTGAAATCTTAGCTGTCAGAGGTTAACTGGATTTAAAGATTGGAGTTAAATGTGCAGCGGAATAAAAGTGTTTGAAATAATGTAAAGACAAGTGAATAGTGTATGTGTGTGTATATGTGTGTGTGTGTTGTGTGATAATACCAATTGAACACAAGGAATTTTAAGGTGGTTCAGAGTTCACTCCTCCTACGTCCACCCTCACTGTCAACCTTGACAAGTGAGATCAATCCACTTAAATCTAGTTCCCGTTAAGATTTACAAAGGATTGGATAGGCAAGTTCCTCGAACTTCCTCTTCCTAATAAGTACAGTCTATTAGGGATCAAGCTCTACACTGAGCTATTCACACTACCCACTTAAAGTCAGTCTTAAGGGGTTCTTACAAATCAGTTTATACACCTGAGATCAGTTACAAGTGTCTTAATATTGTTTTGATTATTGGTTGCAGGTTGAGAAGGTTTGGATGCAAGGTTTGTAGAAGTTGTGTGTAAAAAGGGGTGAGGTCTTCAGTCTTGGAGAGTTCCTTTTATAGGCTTGGAAATAGCCGTTGGAGGAGACAAGGAGACAAGGGAGTAAATGCATGTTGGAGTTGCATTTAGAGCCTTTGTTGATTTGGAGAATAAAATAGCCGGAATCCGCAACCGGGCATGTGATCTTCATGGAGATGAGCCGGCAACATCCGTATGGAGAGATTTGGACAAGGCACATCTTGGTCATCACAGGAATTCTTCATAGCTGTTGATGTTGAAGATCATAGCTGTTGAGGAGTGAAACCTTTGCTGTGAGAGAACCTTAGCTGTCAGAGCTATGTTCTGATCTAGAAGGTTTAGGCCTTATGTAATACATCATACTACACATGTAATTTAGATACATTAATATACAAGAGAGGTTTTGAGTGATATCTTTGTAGGTTGATTGAATCATAGCTGTCCAGTTGATATAAATAGAGATGCGGTTTGATTTTGAGGTCTTAGTCATCCCAAGGTCATATGTTATCTTGGCTGTCAGATAACATATGATATATTTCTTTGTCAAAACCTTTTATAACTATGTGGCTTACATAGTTAGGTCCTAACAATTTCCCCCTTTTTGGCAAAGTAATATATCTAATAAAGATATAACCTGCAAGATACTCAAGAATGAATATACCAATGAAGATGAGAACAATCTTCTTGATTCAATCAACTGAGTCTTAAAACAAAACATATTATCCAAAATAAACAATGTTTTAAAAGCAGGAATTAAAGGTAGGGATTAAAAAGGACTTATCCAAAAAGACATAAAATTTTCTTAAGAAAATTCATCTCTTTCTCTTCTTGCTGCAAGGATCTCTTCTCTTTCTGCAAGTAGGACTCTCTTCATCTTGTCCTCAACACCTCTGTAGTACATCTCATTGTTCCATTCCCAGCTCATTTCATCATCATAGGTGAAGGTTTGGTTTTGCCTTTCCTTGAGAACAGCTTTGGACAGAGGCTCTTCATCATTTCTCAATCTCATAGTACCCCATAAGGGAGCCTTCTTTGGTTTTGAGCTCTGACCCCTTGTTCCTGCAAATAGGTTAGAAAAGAAGGGGTTTGATTGAAGAGAGATGGATTGTTGAGTTTGATGTAGAGGTGGATCAGTTGAGACAGTGAGAACAGTAGAGGTTGAGAGTTGATGCTGTTTCATCACAGGAGCACTATCTTCATCATCACTTGACACAATCACATTTGGAGCAGCACCAGAGGCTCTTTTTCCCAGGTTCACAGCTTCTTCATCAGATTCAATGGCCTTTCCTTTGGAGGCCTTCCTCTCAGATTTTGACACAGTTGAGACTTCCAAAATGTGTCTCATCTTGGTTATCATTGACCTTGTAAACCTTTGCATGTCTGTGATGGTCACATGATATGGGGGTACAAAAGTGGAAGGATTAAAGTTTGGAGGAAGTTTGGATTGGAGAGATCTTGTGTTTAGGGGGATGAAGGAAGAGGGTACTGGAGATGAAGGGGGAAACGTAGCTGTCAGACTTGGTCTTGCAATGACAGCCATGATGATGGATTTATTGAGGCAAATCCTCCAATACATTTCTTTGGCAAGCTCAATACATAGGGCATACACCAGGGATGAAGGCATATAAATGCATTCATTGATATCTGAAGAGAGAAGTTGGGAGAACAGAATTTCCCAATCAATTATGGTAGTAATATCCATGAAATTTGGTAGCAAGGGAGCCTTGTGAAAGAAAGAGTTGGGGAGAGCTATTATATACTTTTTCCATTCCTCATGGGTAAACATTATGAGGCCACATCTATTCCTTGCATGAATCATAATTGAATTTTTGCTTAACAGCCAAGGATTGGAGACTAGGTGAGGATTAGCAACTTCAGGAAAATGAGAAATATCCTTTAATCTTTGGTGGGCAGCCATGATAGAGGGGAAGGAAAAGTCAATTTCACAATCCAAAATCCAAGGTTCACAAGTAGGAAGGATTTCAGATTCAAGGGAGGGATCAACAGTTTCTTGGTTTTGATCAGGCTCACTAGGTTTAAATTGAGATTCTTGATCAGGTTGAGGTTCTGGTTCAAGATCAGGTTGAGGTTCAGTTTCAAGATCAGGTTGAGGTTCAGTTTCAAGATCAGGTTGGGGCTCAGTATATTGGGTAACAACATGAGGTTCTTGAATTTGAACAGATTCAACAAACTTGGATTGAGGTTCAGGTTCAGGAATGGGTTCAGGTGTAGGAATGCTTGCTTTCTTGGACAAATCTCTGTTTTTGATAAGTTTCAAGGCTTTTTGAGTTTCTTCCTCTGTTAGCACTTGTCTCAAGTAATAGGTAACAGCAGGGATGTGCTTGGGATCCTCTAAGGAAAGTCCTTCAGATGCTTTGAAAATGTTTTCAGGGATGGGGGAAGTATCTGAGGGACTATCAGAGGGTGATTCTTGACTGGAGAGAGGGATAGCTGTCAGAATGGGAGACATAGGACTTTTATTCCCCCTTAACAGAGGCTCATCCTTTTCAGAGCTAGAGCTATTCCCCCTATCTTTTTCAACACTTGGCTCATTTGGACTAATGTTAGAGGGATTAAGATTTAGGATGCCTTGAGCCAAAGAGTCATGAGGTGAACTAGATTGGTCTTTGGATGAGGAGGGTTGAGGAGTGGTTGGTTTCAACTTTTTGGATGGGGGAGCATCTTTATCTGTTTTTCTCTTCCTAGAGAAAGTACTGAGAGTAAGAGAAGGCTTAGAGGTTACCTTGGATGGGGTTTCAGCACTTGAGACAACATTAGCTGTCCGAGATGAAGCTTCCATGGCCGTCCTGCATGACCGTCCAACCTTAGCCAGTCCTTACTTCCATTAGTGACTCAAGAATGCCTCTTCTCATATCTTCATCAAACTCATCACCTTGAGCTTCACCAAAGATACACAACATCAGGGATTTCTTCCTCTTCACCATCATATTCATCAATGTCCTTGAAAATAGGATCCGACCGAGTATCTTCACCGTCGCCTTGCTCTTCGCCTACCATCTTCCCTTTGTCGCCTTCCTTGAGCACTTTCTTGCTCAACAGCCTTCCTCTTCTTGGATTTGCTTTCCTTTACTAAGCTTCTTTCCCTTTCCAGTTCTCTTCATCTTGGCTAGGCTTTTTCTTCTTTTGATTTTGGAAGGAGAAGTCTCTTGAGCTCTTTCTTTTATGACAACACCTTTGTCATGCTTTCTCTTGGATCTTTTGTTATTCACCATGTTTACCAATCCCCGCCATATCTTCATATCCTTCTCGGTTTTCTCTTTCAATCGTTGAGAGGCTTCATCAAAATTCTCGAGCCGTCCCCAAGCTCTAATTTCTTCTTACCCTTTAGTTTGAAGGTGCTCAAGTTGAAGCTTACTGGTTGATACTAGAGATGCAGACTCAAGCCACTCATCCTTTAGGGAGGATTCAACCTTGGAATAAGGTGATGGAGAATTCCACTCATGAATACTGAAATTGTTCATCCTTGGATTTTGTTTCTTGTATTTCCAAGGAGAGGGAGATATGGCTAATTGAAAGTTGTGAAGTAAAGCAACACTCCAGTTTACTTCTTTGGTTATCAAACTTAGGGCTTGCTTCCATTAATTAGGACTTATTTGATCAAATGATGACTGCTTTCCATCAAACCCTTTGATTACAACATCCATTAGGGTTGATTTGAACAAATCAAGGTCCTTCTTTTTGATTGGTTTGTCCTGAACCAATAGATAATTGCAGCTTGGTTTGTCAAAGAACCTTTTGTAGAATGGTTCCAGGTTGTTGTCTTTCCTATTCCAGAGATTTGAAACACCATTGCTTTTGATAGGGATGTTGTAAACCTTGGACACAATCTTGGGGGTCACATTGATTTCAGTACCTTCAATGGTGGTTTTGATTGCCCCAGTTGATTGTCTTTCTCCTTTCATAAAAATCTCTCTGCACAGCTTCTCATAAATAGGAGGTTGAGCTTCCATCATATTGCAGAGATGATTGGATTCCAAGAGTTCTTTGATGAGAGCTCCAACATTGTGCTCATAGAACTCAGGTTTGATGAAGTATCCATGGGCTTCTGGGTAAGACATGGTTGATCTTAGGACAGAAAGTTTTTAGGGTTTATGAGACAAAAACAGAGGGAATCAAAGAATGAATTTGGAAGAGAGAATGGTGATTGTTAACTGAGGGATTAGTTCGCAAGGTTAAATGATAGTTAAAGGAGGGAATTTGAGGTTGTTTAAACGACTAATACGTGGGTTAGTGTAACGGTTAAAAGATAGCATTTAAGATAGTGACTGTTCATGAATAGTGTTTTTTGTCCCACTACTCATTACATGTACAATAACTCCCCACAAAACAAGGGAGTTATTTCCGTACACAAAGACGAAATTTCAGAGGGAATAAACAGAGAAATTAATGAATATTTGTTAGTGGCAAGTTCCAAACACTTCCTCGATTTGGCAAGAGCTAAATTCATAGCTGTCAGACTTAATTACCAGCCAAGTCTATTTTGAATGATCATTGCCACTAATTTGATCAAATCGAATTTGCCTATAAAAGACAATGGTTCAGATGAAGAAATTTACCAAATCCATTTCATTTATAGCAAATGGGAAGACTTGTTTCAAAGTTCAGTCCTAGCAAAATGGCTAAGACTGTAAAGAGACTTGTTTTCCAAAGTCCAAGAGTAGATGAAACAAGAGAGGAGAGTTTTGAGAGAGAGTTTCTGTCATATAGACTCCAAACTGATATAGGTTTGGAGCAGGAGGTGGATCAAATACTAAAAGATGATCCCAATAAGGAGGAGGAGTTGAAGGAGAGAGAGATAAGAAAGAAGTTTTGGGAGGAGGAGAGATTAGCACTTTTGGAAGGTGAGGAAAATAGGTTGAGAGAGAGAGCAAAAGGTAAGGGTAATGCTAAGATAGTTGAAGGGGGAACCAGTGATCTGACAGCTAAGGTTAAGCTGTCAAGGAAGGAGAGAGAAGGAGAATCAAGTAGGCCAGTTAAGGACAAGGTGGAAAGGGTTTATACCTTGGGAGAGCTAGTGAAGCTTGACAGTGATGAAAGGATTAAGGTTGACACACAAATTGGTCAACTCCGATTTCATAGCCGTCAAGGAATTCACAAATGTCACCAGTGGATTCTCTAACTCTTAGCCAAACAGTTCTTGAGGGAACTGGAGATAACTTTGCAGGAGTGCAAAGTTCTCCTTCCAAAGTCTATATGAAGTTGTTTTCTCAATTTCTCAAGTGTTTGAGTCCAAATTTGCTCTAAATGGTGAGGAGGATGAAGGTCCTCGGGCCCGATCAAGCTATCATTGCACAGGCAAGTGCAAATTCTTCAGTACCTTCAGCTTTATCTCACCACTTAGTGAGTATCCTCCCTATAATGCAGTTGAAGAGTGGTGGCCAAGGAGGGTCTTGTCCTTCTTTGCAGCTTCTCAACCTCTCGCTATTGATCCATTTATGGAAAGGCATCTGTTTGGTTGGAGAGATATGGAGATATCAAAGAGAGTGCATATCAAGCTCCAGACATTATTTATAGTGATAGAGGATATGGGGATGATTGCTTCCAAGATCGCCTATGGGATAAACGGGATTGACGGTCCTTAGTCCAAGGCTTTTCAGAGGTGCTTGCTGAGATGAGAAGGAGGGTTGATGAAGCTTTTGGTAATATGGATTTAGGCTTGTTTTTAAGGTGTTTGAATTTCTGTAAGGTAGAAATGAGGTTTGGTTTTGATGTGTAAGAAGCTTTTGAATTGAGAAAAAGGTTAGCTGTCAGACTATGTTGTTGACAGCAGCCATAGAAAATGGTTTATTCAAATGAATAAGAGTTTTTATTTTGGTAGATTAATCATGCCTAGCATTGCTCTTAACATCTCAAATCTTTTCTCATCCATAGCCTTTGTTAGGATGTCAGAGACATTATTCTCAGTACACACTTTTGCAAGACTAATGTTTCCTTTTTCAACATGGTCTCTGATGAAGTGATGTCTGACCTCAATATGCTTTGTCTTTGAGTGTTGGACAGGGTTTTCTGTCATGGCAATGGTACTTGAGTTGTCACAAAAGATTGGAATGTTGGACAGTTCAATTCCAAAGTCTTGTAATTGACTTTTGAGGTAAAGAATTTGTGAACAACACAAACCAAGAAGAATATATTCAAATTTCACTGTTGAGGTTGCTACTGAGGTTTGCTTTTTACTTGACCATGAAATGATTCTAGATCCAATAAATTGGCATCCACCACTTGTGGACTTTCTATCTAGGTTACACCCAAAGATAGTCGAATCGGTGAATCCAATTAAAGAAAATGGGGATTCAGTAGGATACCATAATCCATAATCAGGAGTTCCTTTGAGATATCTCAAAATTCTCTTGACAGCAGAGAGATGAGACTCCTTGGGATTTGCCTGAAATCTAGCACAAAGACAGACAACTTTGGCCATCAGGATCAGCATGAAGTTTGGTTGTGGTTGACAAGGGAGTTTTGGCAGGTGAAGCAGATTGCATATCAAACTTTTTGATCATATCCCTTGTGTATTTAGCTTGGTTAATGAATATTCCTTCCTCCATTTGCTTGACTTGAAGGCCCAAGAAGAAAGTGAGCTCACCAATCATGCTCATTTCAAACTGGTCCTTCATAATGTTCCCAAATTCAGTGCACAAGTCCTCATTTGATGATCCAAAAATGATGTCATCAACATAGACTTGGATGAGCAACTGATCATCTCCATATTTTTTGATAAACAAAGTGTTATCAATATGGCCCTTGGTAAATCCTTTACCAAGGAGATATCTAGATAGGGTGTCATACCAAGCTCTTGGTGCTTGTTTAAGCCCATATAGTGCTTTGTCCAATTTATATACATGATCAGGAAACTTGGGATGCTCAAATCCAGGAGGTTGAGATACAAATACCTTTTCATTTAGGACTCCATTTAGAAATGCACTCTTAACATCCATTTGAAACACTTTCATCTTCTTAAATGAAGCATAGGCAAGAAATAGCCTTATAGCTTCAAGTCTTGCAACTGGTGCAAAAGTCTCATCATAGTCAATACCTTCTTCTTGTCTGTATCCTTGAGCAACCAGTCTAGCTTTGTTTCTTACTACAACACCCTCTTCATTCATTTTATTCTTAAACACCCATCTTGTTCCAATGACAGTTTGGTTCTTTGGCTTAGGAACAAGCTTCCAAACTTTGTTTCTTTCAAATTGCTCTAATTCTTCCTCCATTGCTTCTATCCAGTCTGGGTCTTGAAGAGCTTCATTTATCTTCTTGGGTTCAATTTGGGAGATGAAGGCACTCATTAGAGAGTCAAGAACATGCATGTTAGGTTGTATGTCCATTTTGTGTATAGGAAGATCTATATAGATGTTTTTGTTTGGAGGGATAATGTGGGTAATGATTTCAGGTTGAGGAATTGATTGAGAGGAGTTGTTATCAGGTTGGATAGGGTCTTCTTCAAGGGGATTTTGATGATTAGATGAAGGAAGGTAAGTTGATGCATCATGGCTGTCAGATGCACCTTTGCTGTTGAGAGAGGATTCATGGCTGTCAGGCAAAGTTGATTGTTTATTTGTGTCTTTGGGCACTATATAAGGAAGGGAAGGTGAATCTTCTTCAGGAATGAGACATGAGGGGTCATGAACAGGAGAAACCTCAGGTAGGTTATCTGAGTTGCCCACAGCTTCATCAAAATCACATAGCTCAGTGTGACTTTGGTCATTATTTTCATCAAAGTCTACATGAATTGATTCCTCTACAACAAGTCTTCTTTTGTTGTACACCCTATAGGCTTTGCTAGTGTTGGAGTATCCAAGGAAAATTCCTTCATCACTCTTTGAATCAAATTTGTCAAGATTATTTTTCCCATTGTTGTGTATGAAGCATCTACTTCCAAAGCCATGGAAGTATGAAATGGTTGGTGTTCTTCCATTCCAAAGTTCATAGGGAGTCTTGGAGTGAAACTTGTTGATGAGGGTCTTGTTCGAACATAGACAAAGAAGTGGTTACCGCTTCACCCCAAAAATATTTAGGAAGGTTGTGCTCGACAAAGCATAGACCTTGCGCCTCACAAATTGTTCTATTCTTTCTTTACGCAACTCCATTTTGCCGAGGAGTTCTAGGAGCAGAAAAGTTGTGCTCAATCCCTTTTTGATCACGTATTCTTCAACACCCGGTGTTCTCAAATTCCTTACCATGATCTGATCTAATTTTGATGATGGATAAACCCTTTTGGTTTTGAATTTTATTGAACAATTTGACACGTTGTTCCAAAGTATCTCTTTTGGATTCAAGAAGGATGATCCAAGTAAATCTAGTGTAGTCATCAACTACAACAAGAGAGTATCTCTTTCCACCAAGAGATCTAGTTCTGATAGGTCCAAAAAGGTCCATGTGAAGAAGTTGAAGAGGTTTAGAGGTATCTAGTCTGGTTTTGGCAGTGAAGGAGGTTTTCATTTGTTTTCCACATTGACAAGCTTTGCATAACTTGTCCTTTTTGAAGGGTATTTTGGGTAGGCCTTTTACTAGGTTGGAGTTGGCTAGTTTTGAGATGCTTTTCAGGTTTAGGTGAGCTAATCTTTTGTGCCATAACCAAGACATGTCAGATTGACTGAAGGAGAGTAGGCAATGGGCATCTGAGGAATCCACAATTTCTAGGTTCAGACAAGAGAGAGATTGCCTTTTCTTATTCCAAGAAGGATTGATTTGTTGTTGACATCCTTGACAGGCAAAGTGGTTCTTGGAACATACAACATGATATCCCTTATCACAAATCTGACTAAGGCTAATCAAATTGTGCTTGAGACCCTCTACATAAGATACATTAGTGAAAATAATATCTTTAGTAACAAGGTTTCCTGATCCTTTGACTTTGGCTTGAGAATTGTCACCAAAAGTTACATTTGGACCATTTTTGGGGACATATTTTTGTAGCCACTCCTTGTTATAAGTCATGTGCCCGCTGCATCCACTGTCCAAGTACCATATTCCTTTCCTAGGTTCCTACAAAACAAAAAAATACATTTATGGTACCCTTTATTCTTTTGGGTCCAAAGGATTAGAATTTCTTTGGTACCCTAGCTTTGTTCATTGCTCTCTTTCCAAAGTACTGGTTTAGGGCATTATAATATCCCATGATTTGCAAAGATATAGGGAGTAGGAGCAATAGGTTGGGTTTGATTAAGAAATTGGTTGGGAGAAGAGAATTGATTTTGGTTATGAAACTGAGAATGGCTTGGGGAATTATGAGATGATCTAGGAGAGGTATTGTGTTGGGCATGGTTTCTTCCATTAGAGAATGGCCAGTTAGGTCTTTGAGGTTTGGCATATGAGTGATGATCATAGAATCTTTGCTGTCTTGGAGACCTCAGCTGTTCACCATATCTTGGCTGTCTAGGAAACCTCTCGCCGTCCACCATGTCTTGGTTGTCTAGGAGACCTCTCGCCGTCCACCATGTCTTGGTTGTCTAGGAGACCTCTGCTGTCCACCATGTCTTGGTTGGTTCTCCTTCATTTGCTCCTTGATTCCTTTCTTTTGCCATATGTATTTACCTTTGCTTGCTTGTTCTCCTTTTCCTTTTGACTGTTTTAGGATGGCTATATGAGTTTTATCAGTGTGAGTGGGGCTATCTGGAGTTGATACATTAGTGTGGCTGGAGCTAGCTTCATCCATTTTTCCTTTTTCCTTGAGATCTTCCTTGGTTTGGATAGGATAAACATTTTCTTGGGCTTTGACATAGTTCATGCTTTCAAGAACCATCTTGTCAATTGCCCTTTCATCAGTAAGAGGGGTATATGTGTACATAGTAGGATTGTTAGCTCCAATTCCTGATTTGTCACTTGGGTGTCTTTGGTTGTAGCTAAAGTGGGTCAAGGCTTCTCCAGAGTCAGTTCCAGGTTTCAAACTTCTTTACGAAGGATTCATTTTCCTTTTCAAGATTGATGTTGGTTTCCGTAAGTTTAGAATTCACAAATGCCGGCCTCTTCATTGGCTTTTTCAAGCATAAGGTTTTGAACTTTCGGTCCTTGGTTGGCTCTTTCAAGGCTTTCAATGGTTTTACTTTGGGATAGATTATCGGTGAGCAATGAAGCAAAGCCGCTTTGGTGTCTTTTATTTGTATTAAAAGAGTACTAATTAATTGCTTAAATTCTTCATTATTTAAAGTATTAAATTGAGGTACTGTTTTAGTTCCTCAAAGAATGCCTAAGGCTTCAAGATCCTCTTCATTGTCTCGAGTCTTCATCATCTCCACCATCAAGCATATCATTGCTTCTTCTCCTTCACTTTCAGAGTCACCGTACTCACATTGCTCATCACCGAACTTGGATGAGTCAAAGCAATCAATACTTGCTCTTTATTCTTCTCATTCTTCTTCTTTGTGCAATTGTAGCAGCTTGCATCTTGAACTATGAATTATCTCTTTAGAGTATGAGAATTTCTTAGCCGTCTCGACTTTCCCTAGGTTTCCTTGGTTCAGGACAATCGAGGGGTAATGTCCAAGCTTCTTACAGTTGAAGCATTCAACTTTCTTTTTAGGGTTCTCTTGATCGAGGTGGATGGGCTATAGCTTCTCTCAAAGGACTTCTTATGTGCTCTCAAGGTGTTTCGACGGCCATGGATATGAGGCTTGGTAGATCTCCTTGGGAGAGGTTATTTGAGGGAAGGTTTACTTTTGGAGGGAGAGAAGAACCATAGAATCAATATCTTGTTGGGTAATTGGTTTTTGGGTGGTTTCTTGGGCAGGCTAAGGCAAGAGTTTGTGAAATGGAGGGAACAGGTTGAAGTTTTATCATTCCTTCTAGTTCATAGGCTTCAAGTTTACCAAAGTATTGTTCAACAAGTCATGGTGCTCCATTCGAGCCTTCTCTTATTGGCAAAGCTACCTTCTCATATTCTTGAGGAAGGTTGGAGTATATTTTGAGACACAAGTCTTGGTTCTCAAAAGTTTTACCATGATCGCAATGGATCTTACCAAGTCTTCAAACCTTGGTTTTGCAAAGCACTTACTTTCTCACCAGGGTAGAATTTGAAGTTGTCAAGTTGTCTAAGAAGGTTGTATAGGTTTTGTGTTCTAACACTAGTGTGTTTTTGGAACTTGGTATGAATGAGTTCCCAAGCGGCCTTTGCAGCTTGGCTCCTTGGCAATTTCTTGAGCAAGAGAGTCATTGACACTCTTTTGGAGTATGTTCTTGACTTTAAGGTTAGCACTAACAAGTTGCCTTTCCGAATCACCCGAATTCTGGAGATTTAACTTTGCTATGTCCACCATTTGTATCAACAGATACAGGATATGTGACTTCATTTTCAAGGGCATACCGGTTCCAGATCTTGTTGGCATCAAGGTAAGTTTTGATTTTTGATGCATATATTTCAAATGATCCACAAGTCATCAATGTGGGGAATGTCTTTCTCATTATTTCTTCTTGGTTGAGGCATGGTGGGTTGGTAGTTGATCCTTCACAAGTTGTTAGACTTTTATGTGTGAAGACAAGCTCGATAACAATTGAAAGGTCCTGTTTGCTTAGATCAAATTAAAGGTTAGGCAGTTAAGGTTTGACACTGAGGTGAAATCTTAGCCGTCGAGGTTAACTGGATTTAAAGATTGGAGTTAAATGTGTCGGAATAAAAGTGTTTGAAATAATGTAAAGACAAGTGAATAGTGTATGTGTGTGTATATGTGTGTGTGTGTTGTGTGATAATACCAATTGAACACAAGGAATTTTAAGGTGGTTCGAGTTCACTCCTCCTACGTCCACCCTCACCGTCAACCTTGACAAGTGAGATCAATCCACTTAAATCTAGTTCCCGTTAAGATTTACAAAGGATTGGATAGGCAAGTTCCTCGAACTTCCTCTTCCTAATAAGTACGATCTATTAGGGATCAAGCTCTACACCGAGCTATTCACACTACCCACTTAAAGTCGGTCTTAAGGGATTCTTACAAATCGGTTTATACACCCGAGATCGATTACAAGTGTCTTAATATTGTTTTGATTATTGGTTGCGGGTTGAGAAGGTTTGGATGCAAGGTTTGTAGAAGTTGTGTGTAAAAAGGGGTGAGGTCTTCGGTCTTGGAGAGTTCCTTTTATAGGCTTGGAAATAGCCGTTGGAGGAGACAAGGAGACAAGGGAGTAAATGCATGTTGGAGTTGCATTTAGAGCCTTTGTTGACTGGAGAATAAAATAGCTAGAATCTCGCAACTGTGCATGTGATCTTCATGGAGATGAGCCGGAAACATCTCGTATGGAGAGATTTGGACAAGGCACATCTTGGTCATCACAGAATTCTTCATAGCCGTTGATGTTGAAGATCATAGTTTGTTGAGGAGTGAAACCTTTCTTTGTGAGAGAACCTTAGGCATCGAGCTAAGTTCGATCTAGAAGGTTTAGGCCTTATGTAATACATCATACTACACATGTAATTTAGATACATTAATGTACAAGAGAGGTTTTGAGTGATATCTTTGTAGGTTGATTGAATAATAGCTGTCCAGATGATATAAATAGAGATGCAGTTTGATTTTGAGGTCTTAGCTGTCCAAGGTCATATGTTATCTTGGCCGTCGAGATAACATATGATATATTTCTTTGTCAAAACCTTTTATAACTATGTGGCTTACATAGTTAGGTCCTAACAATTTCCCCTTTTTGGCAAAGTAATATATCTAATAAAGATATAACACGCAAGATACTCAAGAATGAATATACCAATGAAGATGAGAACAATCTTCTTGATTCAATCAAGCGAGTCTTAAAACAAAACATATTATCCAAAATAAACAATGTTTTAAAGCGGGAATTAAAGGTAGGGATTAAAAAGGACTTATCCAAAAAGACATAAAATTTTCTTAAGAAAATTCATCTCTTTCTCTTCTTCTTTGCAAGGATCTCTTCTCTTTACTGCAAGTAGGATTCTCTTCATCTTGTCCTCAACACCTCGTAGTACATCTCATTGTTCCATTCCCAGCTCATTTCATCATCATAGGTGAAGGTTTGGTTTTGCCTTTCCTTGAGAACGACTTTGGATAGAGGCTCTTCATCATTTCTCAATCTCATAGTACCCCATAAGGGAGCCTTCTTTGGTTTTGAGCTCGACCCCTTGTTCCTGCAAATAGGTTAGAAAAGAAGGGGTTTGATTGAAGAGAGATGGATTGTTGAGTTTGATGTAGAGGTGGATCGGTTGAGACAGTGAGAAACGATGAGGTTGAGAGTTGATCTTTGTTTCATCACAGAGCACTATCTTCATCATCACTTGACACAATCACATTTGGAGCAGCACCAGAGGCTCTTTTTCCCAGGTTCACAGCTTCTTCATCAGATTCAATGGCCTTTCCTTTGGAGGCCTTCCTCTCAGATTTTGACACAGTTGAGACTTCCAAAATGTGTCTCTTCTTGGTTATCATTGACCTTGTAAACCTTTGCATGTCTGTGATGGTCACATGATATGGGGGTACAAAAGTGGAAGGATTAAAGTTTGGAGGAAGTTTGGATTGGAGAGATCTTGTGTTTAGGGGGATGAAGGAAGAGTCTTGGAGATGAAGGGGGAAAC
The DNA here is from genome assembly GCA_022495995.1 of Adenophora triphylla var. japonica. Classification (NCBI taxonomy): domain Eukaryota; kingdom Viridiplantae; phylum Streptophyta; class Magnoliopsida; order Asterales; family Campanulaceae; genus Adenophora; species Adenophora triphylla. Next base: position 315,672 of record JAFEMH010002288.1, on the reverse strand, counting down.
GTAGCTGTCAGACTTGGTCTTGCAATGACAGCCATGATGATGGATTTATTGAGGCAAATCCTCCAATACATTTCTTTGGCAAGCTCAATACATAGGGCATACACCAGGGATGAAGGCATAGATATAGAAAATATTCCTACAGATGAATAATAACAAACTGACCTGTCTAGAGTGCATCAGACCCATCATGGCCCATGCAGTCTATACCAAATTGGACCGGTTTCTTTTCAGAGGTATGTATTCCTATATCATCCAACGATAGATACAAGTTTGTGATGACAACAGCGGCAAGAGGAGGTAAAATATATGTGTGCCTCTATGTATGGGTGTTCTTACACTTTCTAATATATCATGTTCGTGTGCATATTTTCTTTATAACGACTATGAATTTGGCATGATATGCTTGGGATCTTAAGATCACATGAATGACCAAACCAATAGCTACCAAATGACCAATTCTTGAAATATTTTCGGGTATAGGGTTTAGGGTATAGGGTATAGAGTATAAGGTATAGGTATACGACTTAGGATTTAGGGTAAAGGGTATAAGGTATAAGGTATAGGGTATAAGGTATAAGGTTTAAGGGTTAGGGTATAATGTATAGGTATATAATTTAGGGTATAAGGTATAAGGTTTAGGGTATAGGGTTTAGGGTATAAGGGGTAAGATATATGTATATGACTTAGGGTTTAGGGTATATGGTATATGGTATAGGTATACGACTTAGGGTTTAGGGTATAGGGTATAAGGTATAAGGTATAAGGTTTAAGGGTTAGGGTATAATGTATATGTATATGATTTAGGGTATAAGGTATAACGTTTAGGGTATAGGGTTTAGGGTATATGGTTTAGGGTATAAGGGATAAGATATATGTATACGATTTAGGGTTTAGGATATATGGTATATGGTATAGGTATACGACTTAGGGTCACTACAAGAAAACTGCCAAATAGCGACGAAAATTAACGACGAACCAAATTCTGTAGCTATTAGCGACGGAAGCAAAATAAAACCCAAAAAACAGCTACCGACGGATTAGCGACGGATTTTAGCGACAGACATGAATCTGTCGCTAATCTGTCGCAATAGTGGCAACAAAAAAGCCTGCCCATTTTAGCGACGGATTTAGCGATGGAATAACGATGGATTACAAAATTTTTAACGACAGATTTTTTCTGTCGCTAAATAAATAAAAAATAAATGAAAATTTTTTCTTTTTAAAATTAGCGACGGATTTTACAAAAATAAATTACCGACGGATATATTTTGTCGCTAAATAATAAAAATTAAAAAATATTTCTCTTTTTAAAATAACGACGGATTTAGCGACGGATTTTACAAAAATAAATTACCGACGGATATATTTTGTCGCTAAATAATAAAAAAAATTCTCTTTTTAAAATACCGACGGATTAGCGACGGAAATTGTTTTTTTTTTAAATTAACTTATTTTCTAACTTTTTTTATGTAACTTTTTGAAAAAAAACTTCAATAATAAAAAATGTCCAAAATATTTATTTCTATTTATAAAAAATAAATAAAACTATACATTTATAAATAAAAATTAAAAATTATACCCGTCCCTAATTTCTTTATTATACTTTCATTTGTTTTTTTTTTTTTCTAACTTTTTTATATAACTTTTTGAAAAAAAACTTCAATACTAAAAAATGTCCAAAATATTTATTTTTATTCATAAAAAATAAAAAAAAAACTATACATTTATAAAAAAAAATTAAAGAATTTTACCCGTCCCTGATTTCTTCATACTTTCATTTGTTTATTTTTTTTCTAACTTTTTTTATATAACTTTTTGAAAAAAACTTCAATACTAAAAAATGTCCAAAATATTTATATACTAGTACATGCCCGTGTCCGAGGACACGGACCCATCAAAGCCCGTCATTAAACGGGGCGGGGCGGGCTGGCCCGAATTCTTGGCGGGCTGGAAATATGATATTCCAACCCAACCCACCTTTGTTCAATGCCAAGCTTTCCATCAAAATATAACCGAATTGCAATTGACACTATCCAGAAATAAGCAAAAACTTCAAATTGAAAGGGGAAGGGGGCAGCCTGTTTGGGACGGGGAGTGGGGACGGGGAGGGGGAAGGGGATAGGCAGGCTAAAACTGGGGGAGGGGGAGGGGGCACAATTGCAGGCTTGCAGCCTGTTTGAAAGGGGAAGGGGGCAGCCTGTTTGGGATGGGGAGTGGTGACGGGGAGGGGGAAGGGGGCAGGCGCCATTATAGAAAAAGGGAAAGGGGGCAGCCTGATTGCTAAAGCTTTAGAAAGAGGCAAGTTACACCTTCACTCATTCAAGCAATGAAATTTCTCACCTTAAAATTACTCAGATGGTAAATACAGTAAAAGGTTATTCAAGAACTTAATGCAAGTAATCCATACCTCCTTTTGCAATGAATTCCTGGACCAAATCTGGACAAAGCGGCAGAGGACCCAAAAGAATTCTAATTACTCCTGCTCAACATAAATAAATAAAAAATTGAATAAATACTACTTATAAAGACAAATACTTTCAAATACTCATCCGTCTCAAAATGATAGTCTCATTTAACTTTTCAAACATTATAAGTTTTAGAAATTTAGTGATATTGAAACCCTAATTATTGAAAACAATTGTGATTTATAAATGAGAAAACAAATCTTCCTCTTTTTCTAAGAGATTTATTGTTAAGATTTTGTACCTAAACATGTAGAATACTATGAATCTGAAAGAAAAAAAAGGGGGGGGAGCAAAAGTAAAGCAAAAAAGACAGATTTTTAAACTACCCTCAAGAAAATGACCCCCTTTTTCTCACATTTTTTCAGAAACTGGGGAAACAATAATAAAATCATATCACTAATCAAATACTAACATCAAATCTTAAAATGTTTGAAAAGTCGAAATGAAACCATCATTTTGGTACGTTGGGAGTACAAAAATAAACCAAATAAACTAAACAAACCATGATCATGAAGAAACAGGGAAAAAGAGAGAGAGAGAGACCAATTTTAATGGAGGTAACACGAAGGCCGCAGGCTTGAAGAATAAGCCCAACACTGCTAGCAGTCACACCTTTGCCGAGTCCACTCACCACCCCACCTGTTACCAAAACGTACTTCATCCTTCTTTCTTTTCAAAAAAATCCCACCAAAAAATTCCAACTTTTCGACGAAAATCACGATGATCAAAAAATTCCCCCCTTTCCTGCTCAAGAAACCCATTTCAGAACAAATTATTTACACAGATTTATCAGCAAAAATGGCATTTTTATACACAGAAAAACAAACCCAAATGGGGTAAATCCTTACCCAGTTAAATGTAACTCATCCCGGCCAATAATCTGGCGGCGACGAATAGGAGGAGGCCGGCGATGTGGGAGATGGGCTGCGGCGTGTGTGATGTCGGAGATGGCGCCGGGGTGGCGGTCTGGTGTACCGGAGTCCTGTCTCTCTCCCCCCGAACTCTCTCTCTCTCCTCCCTTTTTAAATTCAAACTGAATGGGTATGTGTGTGTTTAAATAAAAATTTTTTTTTAAAAGGAGGGCAAAATGGGAAAGGGATAAAAATGTGGGGGCAAAATGGTAAAATGGCGACTTGGAACTGTTCATTTGGGCTGAGGTGGACATCTCTTCCTTATACTATAGATATTCATAAAAAAAAAATATATACATTTATAAATAAAAATTAAAGAATTTTACCCATCCCTGTTTTCTTTATTATACTTTCATTTGTTTATTTTTTTTCTAACCTTTTTTATATAACTTTTTGAAAAAAACTTCAATACTAAAAAATGTCCAAAATATTTATTTATATTTATATATAAAAAAAAAACTATACATTTATAAATAAAAATTAAAGAATTTTACCCGTCCCTGATTTCTTTATTATACTTTCATTTCTTTATTTTTTTTCTAACTTTTTTTATATAACTTTTTGAAAAAAACTTCAATACTGAAAAATGTCCAAAATATTTATTTATATTCATAAAAAATAAAAAAACTATACATTTATAAATAAAAATTAACGAATTTTACCCTATACCCTATACCATATGCCCTATATACCTTATACCCTATACTCTATACCCTATACCCTATACCCTAAACCCTGAACCCTATACCCAATACCCTATATACCTTATACCATGTACTTTATATCCTATATCCTATACCCTATATACTATATACCCTATATCATACACCCTATATACTATATACCCTATACCCTATTCCCTTTTTTTTTATACCCTATACCCTATATACTCTATATCCTATACCCTATACCCTATACACTATATACTATAACCTATACCCTATACTATATACCCTATACCCTAAACCCTAAACCCTAAACCCTATACCCTATACCCTATATCATGTACCCTATACCCTATACCATATACTCTATACACTATACCCTAAACCCTAAACCCTGTACCCTATACCCTATACCCTATACCCTATACCCTAAATCCTATAACATATACCCTATACCCTATACCATATACCCTATACCCTATATAATATATATCCTATACCCTATACCCTATACCCTATATACTATATACCCTATACCCTATATACCATATACCCTATACTCTATATCCTATACCCTATACTCTATACCCTATATCCTATACCCTAAACCCTAAACCCTAAACCTATACCCTATACCCAATACCCTTTATATTATATACCCTATACCCTAAACCCTAACCCTAAATCCTATACCCTAAACCCTATACCCTATACCATATACCCTATACCCTTTACCCTAGACGCTAAACCCTATACCCTATACTCTATATACTATATAACCTATACCCTAAACCATATACCGTATACCCTATACCATAAATCCTATACCCTATACTCTATACCCTATACCCTAAACCCTATACCCTATACCCTATACCCTATACCCTATAACCTATATCCTATACCCTATACTCTATACCCTATATCCTAAACCCTATACCCTATACCATATACCCTAAACCCTATACCCTAAACCCTATAACCTAAACCCTATATCCTAAACCCTATACCCTATACCCTATATACCTTATACCCTATATAACCTATACACTATACCCTATATACTATACCCTATACACTATACCCTATATCCTATATGAGGTTTAGGGTTTAGGGTATGAGGGTATATGAGGTTTAGGGTATGAGGGTATATGAGGTTTACGATTTAGGGTATATGTGAGGTTTAGGGTTTAGGCTATGAGGTTTAGGGTTTAGGGTATATGTGAGGTTTAGGGTTTAGGGTATATGTGAGGTTTAGGGTTTAGGGTATGAGGGTATATGAGGTTTAGGGTACGAGGGCATATGAGGTTTAGGGTTTAGGGTATATGAGGTTTAGGGTGTGAGGGTATCTTAATAAGTATTATTAATATTTTAAAAGTATAATTATTTTTTTAAAAATTTATTTTTGAACTGAGATAAATATTTTAGACTTTTTTTGGTAATGAAGTTTTTTTAAAAATTTATATAAAATAAGTTAGAAATTAACTAAATAAATGAGGGACAGACAATATCCTTCAATATGAGTATTTTTTTTAATTTTTTTTTTGAATAGAGATAAATATTTTAGACTTTTTTTAGTAAGAAAGTTTTTTTCAAAAAAATTATTTAAAAAAAATTATTTTAAAAAATTGATATTAGACATACTAGTACTACTTTAACTAAAATTTTGTGTAAATCAAATAAAAGCATGTAAATATTTTAGATAAATTTTTGTAAATTTCAGTAATAAAAAAAGTCTAAAATATTTTTTCCTAGTCAATAAAAAATTACTAATTATTATTAGTACTATTATTAATATTATTACAGTTTATATAATTAATATTAATATAAATTAATTAATCAATTATATAATTAATAATTCATAATAAATATTATTGATAATAAATATTATTATTATTGATATTAGGCATAATATTATTTTATAGTTTAAATTATTATTATTATTAATTATTTTTATTAATTATTATAATCATGAAGAAATACAAATATTCACATGGATCATTATCCAAGCAACATTTTCACCATTAAATGCATCACATCCAATGGTCCAAATTCATCCCATAAAAACAAAAACACACTTTCATTTGATTGGCCCTTTAATATTCACATGGATTATCACTAAATCAATCTACACCATTAATCTCACACTCAAATCCAATGGTCCTAATTCACCATTATATATATAAATATATATATATATATATATATATATATATATATATATATATATATATATATATATATATATATATATATAAACCCAGTCACACACACACACACACACACTTTATCTCTCTACTCCATCTCTACCATCTCCGGTGTCGGCGAACCCCTCCCCCACTTCCGGAGAAACCCTTACTCCCTCACTTCCGATTGTTCTCATCTCCCTACCCTTCCCCATCCACCGATTCACGCAAGCACACATCTTCCCATCCATCTTCTCTCCCTTTTCGTCTCCCTCTACATCTCCCTCCCTTAGATCTCTGGCGACGGCAACAAGTATTCTCTCCCCTTCATCGTCGCCGGCGAGGGCCACCCCAAATCCGTAAAAGATTACCTCATATCGTTGTTGCTTGTATTCCTCGAAAGTTGCTATATATTGCGACTAAGTATTGGTCAAGCCTGCTATTACAACTTGTGTTTGATTGTCAAATTCCCCATTACCATTACTTATGAGTGTCGCCTTAACTGACTCCCTTAGACGTCAGCCGGCCATTGTTGTGAACTCTGCATAAATCAATTTCAGATATTTCTTCTGGAAAATGTTTAGCAAGAACCAAATGAGTCAGTGAATAGGGTACACATGAAATGAACAAACGACAAACCTTCGGGCACGGATAGTATGACCAAATGTGATTTTGTTGATTTTTTGTTTTGTAGATCAATCTCTGTAAATTGGTTTACAACAAAAACTGGATGATTTTGACAGTGATATTGGTGGATTGATGGATGGTGGTGGTGGTGGTGGATGGTGGCGGATGGTGGTGGATGGTTGTGGAGCAAAGTGAAATTTTGAAAAATGTAAGGATTGATTTGAATATAAAAAAGTTAAGTGACTGATTTGAGAATAAAAAATGTTAAGGATCTGATTTGAAAGTAAAAAAAGTTGAGGGATTGATTTGAGAATAAAAAAAGTTGAGGGATTGATTTGAGTATATATATATATATATATATATATATATATATATATATATATATATATATATATATATATATAAATATATATATATATATATATATAGGTATATCAAAAATAAAAAATATTGAAAAAAGAAAATTTTAAAAAATTAAAAAAATTGTTAAAATTTGGAATAAATTTTAGCGACGGAAATATCTGTCGATAAATCCGTCGTTATTAATGTCGCTAATACATTAATTTTGTCGTTCCTCTTCAACATTTAGCGACGGATTTTTGAGTTTTAGCGATGGAATCACTAGAACAAATTGGATCTTAGGAAACACATCTTAGTTAGCGCTTTTAAAATGCGCTATCTAAGGTGTAAACTTATATAGCGCATCCTCATCTTTAAATTTAATAACCAAGGAAAAAAAAAAAAAACAATTTAACTTCGATAGCGCATATTAAGTAAAACGCTATCTAAGTGAAAGCCTACAAAGCGCTTAATAGAAGCGTTATCTTACTAAACGCTTCTTATTTAAATAAGGTTCCATCTATACTCCCTCCTCTCCTCCGTCCTCTGCTCAGCGTAACCTAACCTTGTTTCCGCCGTTCTCTCTCCTCTCTCTCTCTTCTCCTCCGGCGTAACCTAACCTTGTTTCCTTTCCTCTCTCTCATTCCACGACTCTACTGTAAGAAGCCCTTTTCTTTTCCACTCTCGTTACCTACAGCGCCGTCGCCGTTCTTCCTACATCGCCGTTCTTCCTCCTCCAGCGCCGTTCTTACTCCAGCGCTATTCTGTTCCGGCGCCGATTCTTCCTCCTCCTCCAGCGCCATTCTGTCCCGGCGCCGATTCTTGCGATTCCAAGGTGTCTCTCTCTCTTGCTCTCTCTCTCTCTCTCCTAGTCGCGGGTCTCGACGAATTTTCTAATTGCTCATCCGCAAATCTTCCAAATCCTAGCAATCAATCAGAATCAGAATCAGGTATGTGGACCTCGATCTATTTTCATCTATCGTAAATCCCTCAATTTGTTCGAATCAATTTGGTCTCCGCCTTTCTATTTGAAGTCAGACAGCTGAATTTAGGGTTTGATGTATTCAAATTGATGTGAAACAACATTTATTTCTGTAAAGTTTGTGAATTTGTATCTCTTTGGATGTGAATTTCTTGTTTTAGATAGTGAAATAGGGAGTGATTTCTTAGTATTAGGAGCTTAGATATGATGGGTGTTGCTTAATAATATTAGTAATCAATGATTGAGGGACCCGTTTTTCATGAATAGTTCTCAGCTACAGTGCTGTAAAAGATTGTCATTGTGAAGTTTGTATACTTGTATCTCTGTGTATGTGAGTTTCTTGGTTTAGTTTGTTGGGTTCTTCCAACAGGTGGTAAAGGGTCGCAACATGTATATAGGGTTGCAACATGTATATAGGGTTGCAACAATGGTCTAAAAGTCAACTTCCTTTATCTGTAAATGACTACAATGTGTATTACAATCTTAGAAGTAGATTATTTCCTATCCAGGCATTACAGATGATGATCTTCGTGAAACAGCATACGAAATCCTCTTGGCAGCTGCAGGAGCTTCAGGGTAGTATTTTCTTATCTGTTTTGCTTTGCAATTAAATTGCATTAGCCTCAGAATGGCTTGGCACCAATACCCTGTACTTTTTTCAATTGCCTAGCCTTGATTTAATTTACATCTGTCTAAATAGGGGCCTCATCGTGCCATCAAAAGAGAAGAAGAAGAAAGAAAAGAAGTCCAGATTGTTGAGGAAACTTGGACGGAGTAAGAGTGAACATGTCGTGAACCAATCTCAGCACACCCAAGGTTTGACTGGTTTGCTGGAGACAATGCGTGTCCAGATGGAGGTATACAATTAATTTCTTTAAGCTATTATTGTGTTTTAAAATATTTTTTTTTTTGGAGATGCACGATCTTAGACATGGCTTTTTATGGAAGAACTGTCTTAGACATGGCTTTTTATAACAGAAAATATACATCGCGCGGATACATACAGAAGATATAAATATAAAACATACAGTTATTTATGAAACACATTGCACTATCTTAGACATGGCTTTTTATGGAAGAACTGTAACCAGTTTGATCATCATAGTACTTGGACCAAAGCATTACGCCTCCATACTTGGAAGAACCATTAATTGCTGGAAGAACATTTGAAATGAGATCACTAACAGGAATAAACCCACTTCCAGATGCATCTGGAGCTGCAAGTAATCCTAAGAATATTTTTGTAGCCGGAATGTCAGAAGTCCACTGCTTCCAAGCATCCTCAAGATTAACATCTCCAGAAGAGTATTGGCAGGGAGGGTTGTTGAAAAACTGTACCCACACATAGTCAAAGAGGCCAGTCTTAAGGGCATTTCCAACCCATGCATCAGGGAAAGGACACTGAGGAGCTGCACTTAAGTATACCTTCTTCCCGCGCTTGCTATATGCAGAAAGATACCTTGCAAGATCATCCCAATATAGACCCGTTCCTTGTTCTATATCAAAGTCAACTCCATCCAAAACAGCATCACCAAGAGGGTGAGAATTCGATTTCCCGCCCAAGAAATATTTCCATATGTAAGTTGCAACTTTTCTTGCATCTTCAGTTGAAGCAAGGGAATAACTCCCAACCCCTCCCCCTATAGAAATAATAACTTTTATTCCTTTTGCTTGACAGGATTTTATGTCGGGGCTTAACTTGGTGCAGTCATTGCTATAGGGATCACAGTGGCCAGCGAGGTTAATCATTGGTGTCTGACCAATGACCATTGCTAAACGATGATAGGAAAGCTATGTTCACATAATCATAGTTCCCAGTCGCACAAGTCTCTGCTAAGGTACCCTCATTCCCATTTTGACCCCAGTATATGGATATTCCACCTGCATTAGAATCCACTACTAATATTAATAAACATGATGATAAGAAAGCTAGTGAAATTCCCAACTGAAATGCCATGTATACTGACTTTCTAGAAGCTGTATAATGTTTTGTTTCTGTGCCGTTTAATGTATCTGAGATCTGCTTTATATAGGAGGTTTGAGCTAATTAATACACAAAATTCTGTTCTCTAGCTAATGAGTTGCGTGGCTGAAATGTTATTTAGCTTGACCTCGTAGCGTACACGGATTTTCTTCAAATCATTATGTTTCTGCATATTCCTCAAGATAGGATGTGGCAACTCTTGACTCTTACTCATTCCTATACAAGGACAAATGTTTATTCAGCAATGCCAAGCTCTCTTGTGAGAATGCTTAAAATCAACTTAAGATCAAGTATTTAGCATTAGAATCATCTACTTTCCATTGTCTTTAGCATTTGTTTTAACATTTTGATAGCATCTGAAAGGTTATATGATAATGAGAGGAATGACTGAACGGAATTTAAAAAACAAGACGGGATTTAAACCCTCAATGATAGTTGCTCACAGCAAAACTATATTTCATAAATCAAATATCAAAAGTCTCCTTTCCGGATTACAACTTTGAGGCTATTTTATAGCACTCATAAAACTTAGAAAACAAGAAATATCCTCCTAAAATAAAGCCTAACCTATAAGGTAACCTAATAGAAGTCTAAAACTACTAAATCAATGCTAAATCTACTCTAAAACCTCTTATAATCATCCTACTACATTTAATTCCGAAAATACTAATAAAATAACAATTAATTAAAATAAAACTCATATTTATCCCATCATACTGCATCATTCTCCTCTTCTTAGAAAAATTCGACCTTGAATTTGAGTCGTTGCTCTTCGGAAATATCTCTGAAAACTTAAGCTTCAAACGTCTTCGAACTGTATACTTAGTAGCACTTCTCATCACATCCATCCAATCTGTCCATCCGTTTACTAAAAAACTCTCAATGAATAAACCTTTGAAGAACCCAGATTGCGAAATAAACGGAACTTCAACATAAAAGGAATCCTCATAACAATAAGAACCAAAAATACCTCCTTTCAGTAAATAGATGAACCCAGAAAATCACAACCTGCTCCCAGGTTCGGCTGCAACACAATGGCTTCTGCTGGGTCAAAACCCTCAATATCATTTTCATAATTATCGTCATCAAAGATTGGTGATTTTGACCAATCAATGACAACGTCGGAACCCGTTGAATCAACAAAGCAATCCACGGGAACATGATTCAATCGGTCACAAAACTCGTCAAGAGTCAGAGGATCGGCCTCTCTCTTGCACTCAAGTTCTTGATCACGATCGAAAGGATAGATATCCTCATCATCATCAGACCACAGATCTGACTCCGAGCCCTCTTCATCAGACGATACGTCTGAATCTGAGTCCTCCAACTGCGCTAGTTGTCGTTGGATTCGTCGACCCTCCACCCGATCAAAGTATCTTTGGAGTTCTCGAATCTCGGAACGCAACAAACGAAGTTTGAGATCTTGAATCTTTCTTCGCAGTTCGTCCTTCTTGATTTCATATAGTTCACGTTCGTGATGGGGATCGTATTCCTGGGGATTCGCTGCACGAACCCTACTACGAACACCATGAACACCACGACCACGCCTTCGTTCAGCCATCAAAACAACCAGGGCTCTGATACCAAATGATAACGAAAGAAGGTTTATATGATAATGAGAGGAATGACTGAACGGAATTGAGAATACAAGACGGGATTTAAACCCTCAATGATAGTTGCTCACAGCAAAACTATATTTCATAAATCAAATATCAAAAGTCTCCTTTCCGGATTACTACTTTGAGGCTATTTTATAGCACTCATAAAACTTAGAAAACAAGAAATATCCTCCTAAAATAAAGCCTAACCTATAAGGTAACCTAATAGAAGTCTAAAACTACTAAATCAATGCTAAATCTACTCTAAAACCTCTTATAATCATCCTACTACATTTAATTCCGAAAATACTAATAAAATAACAATTAATTAAAATAAAACTCATATTTATCCCATCATACTGCATCACATTTGTTGGGACAAAGGTATCGTCAACCAGGTTTGATATGGAATGCAACCAATGTACATGATCCAAGCATATAAGTTAATCAAGTTTATCTTTTTCTCGTTGGCAGGAAGGTAATCAATTTTAAATCCGAGAATGCAAGTTACATGAGATTTTGGAAAAAGACTTGCTTAATTTCTTGTCCATTTTTAGGATTTTTTAATTTGCCATTATTTGCCTGATATTGACAGTGTTCAATAAGATGAATGATCGTTGTTTGGAGTTTTTTACAAGTTCTATCGTAGATGATTACTTGTAATGCAATAAATTTCTAGCTAAACCTAAGATTATCTCTAAACTTTTTCTTTTGGTGGGGAGGTAATTGATTTAAAAAATGGGCAATGTTATTTGAGATGTTTAATTTTACTTTCTTCAATTAATGTTTTTCACAATTGTAGCACAACTTTAGATGCCATCTCTAGAGAGGTATAATGCAAGACTAGAAGAACGTGAGTACACATCATTTCCATTTTAGAAATAGAAAATGCTAAGCATCTAGCATAATTTATCACATGTTTATTCAGCAATACCACTCTCTCGTGAGAATGTCTTTAGCAAGCATCCAATGTTGTATTCTGGAAAATTGAATGAAGAATCAGTTTAGGAGCCAAGTTTGTGTTTGTGGGTCACATTATGTGGTAAATTAATTCAAAATGTGACATTTGTGTATCTCTCCTAAGTTAAAACAGAATGATGTGAGCTACTTACCTTCTGTATGAAGATGAATGTACATTGTGTATATCATGAGTGTGTTATTGCAGCTTAGATCCAGTTGCCTGAGAACTACAGTAGGATTATACAGTTTGTGAATCTCGTTATGGATCATTTGCTAGTTAGTAATGATGCACTGATTCCTTATTTTTCATATCAATATTCCTAGAATTATACTATAAATTATGTACACATATGCTTGCATTTATGAATATTCTGATCTTTTCTTGGATTGAATTAAGCTATCTGTAATCGAATGACAAGTTAAGCTGATTTTTAATGGAATAACAGATTGATTAGTGTCTTCATATAAGTTTTGGAGGCTGATGTGAGACTAACCCCGAATATTTTAAGTTGCAAAGCTTGATATTTTGGTTTGCATTCCAATTCTGTAGCCATATCATTTCAATTCTTTTTCATACTTTTTTCTTGGTTTAATTCTTTAATCCTCTTCTGTTTCATTTTTGTTACTTATGTTCGATGTGGACTTCGTTGTCTGTTGCGGGACACTTCACTCATGTATTGCAGGATTGTCTTTAATGGCTTTCACACTTGGCATCTTAGGTTATTAAGTATGTAAACGCTTATGTGCAGCTTGATCAAAGAGTGGATGGGGTTGAGCAGTTATTCTTGACCTCAAATAAGCAACCAAATGGTTCCAACAGTAGCTTGCTTTGGAAGGCTCAAGAAAAGATGAAGCATATTCCAGGCTTTATGAAGCAGAACAGGAGGCTTCACGATGAGTAGCAGCTGCTGCTAAGAGAATGCAGGACCTTATGTGCTAATTTGGCTCAATAGTGTGTCAGGTAACCAATCCATATCTTGCAAGTTCCTTTGGATGTTTTAATGATTTATATTCAAATCCTTATTATATTCTTAAGACAATTTATCTATTCCCTGGGCAAGCGATCTTCAATCAAGCGTAAATGTGCGTATATAAAACAGTGGTCAAAATGTTAACTGGGGAGAGGGATGCAGACGCCTTTGAGATAACTAAGCCAGGTCTCATCTCCTATTTCATGTACCTCAAAGTTAAGAGCAACACTGAACCCGAACCTGATGAACCTAACACCATCAACACAACCACTTCTGGCTCCAATTTTCAAGACCGTTCATCCTTGTCATCTGGAACCACTTCTCAAGCAACCATGACATTTACGGCTACATGGGATCGAACAAATGAGCAAGTGATTTCTTGATTTTTCTTTTCAATTATATCAATTAAGAAGATGGCAGGGAAGTAGTAGAAAGTAGGCACTAAAAAAATTTTTGGTTCTAACTAGTGTTGATTGTAATATTAATGATATTGATGATCGAGAGAACAAATATTTTTTTACTCTTGTTAGTATAACTCTTTTGGATGATTGTAACAATTATTATTGTGTAAATAAATGAAAGGTTGATTATTATTGTTGAATGGGATGATTGTTAGTTTCTATTATTTTTTATATAATTTAAAATAGGTGCATTTTAATTTTTATTTTTATATAATTTAAAATAGGTACAGCCGGAAAAAAAAAATGAAATTTAACTTGCGTAGCGCTTACTTGCATAGCGCTTTTCAAAAGCGCTATGCAAGTTGATTTCTAAAAAAATAAAAAAAGTTCTTAGATAGCGCTTTTTAAAAGCGCTATCTAAGTTTGGGAACTTAGATAGCGCTTATAAAAGCGCTATGCTAACTTGCATAGCGCTAGCTTAGATAGCGCTTATAAGCGCTATCTAAGCTAAAAAAAGCGCTATCTAAGCTCAAATCTGTACTAGTGAATTATCCGTTGTTACTTTAACGACAGCCCAAAAATCTGTCGTTAATATTTAGCGACAAGGGTTTTAGCGACAGATTTTTCCCGTCGCTAATCCGTCGCTAAATGCCTTTAGCGACGGATTTTTGGCTTTTAGCGACGGATTTTTCCGTCGCTAAAACCTGTTTTCTTGTAGTGGGTTTAGGGTATAGAGTATAGGGTATAGATATACGACTTAGGGTTTAGGGTATATGGTATAAGGTATAAGAGTTAGGGTATAAGGTATAATGGCCCCGTTTGATTTGACTTATTCCAAAGTGCTTATGACTTATGACTCCCCATAAGTCATTTTTGTACCCTTTAATTTTATTTTGGGTAAAATAAGTCATAAGTCATGTACAAGCCAATTAAAATACAATTTTTCTTATAAGTCATATGCATTAAGCCAAGTGTTTAAGTCAAGTATTGAATTAAAAAACATGTATAACTGTAATAATAATAATAATAATAATAATAATAATAATAATAATAATAATAATACTAATAATAATAATAATAATAATAGTAATAATAATAATAATAATAGTAATAATAATAATAATAATAATAATAATAATAATAATAATAATAATAATAATAATAATAATAATAATAAAAATAAAATAAAAAATAATAATAAAATAATAATAAAAAAATAATAATAAAAAAATAAAATATAAAAATAAAATATAAAATAATAATAATAATAATTAACAATAATAATAATAAAATAATAAAAAATAATAAAATAATAAAAAATAATAAAATAATAATAATAATAATAACAAAATAATAATAATAATAATAACAAAATAATAATAATAATAATAAATAATAATAATAATAATAATAATAATAATAATAATAATAATAATAATAATAATAATAATAATAATAATAATAATAAATAATAATAATAAAAATAAATCACATAATAATAATAAAATAATAATAATAAAAATAAAATAATAATAAAAATAAAAATAAAATAAATAATAATAATAATAATAATAATAATAATAATAATAATAATAATAATAATAATAATAATAATAATAATAATAATAATAATAATAATAATAATGATAAAATTAATAAAATATTAAAATTAATAATAATAAATAAATAAATAAAAAAATAATAATAATTATAAAAAAATAAAAAAATAATGAAAACAAAAATAATAAAATAATAATGTTTCCTTTTATTTAAATGTTTCTTCTTTATGTAATTAATGGCAACTTGTAGCTAAATTATTGTGGGTGGCCGAATATGTAGACGAAGCTATGTATGGAAAAAAAAAAAGTATGAATAGAAATATTTTTAGTGTTTTCTTGAAAGTTCAACTAGTAAGCCGTGAGTTAAAAAGGCCATTTTTCAGATGAAAAAGAAAAAGAATTTTTTTGCTAAGATAACCAAAAAGATTGTACTTTTATGTCATTTCTTTTACAAGTCAATAAGACATACTTAGATTTGAATATGTTATTCGGCCAACCACAACAAACTTAGCTGATTTTAATTATGAATATGAATGATAATGATCATCAACAAGAATTAATAAAAAATGCAGAATTAGTGGAATATCCAAAAAAATTGGATAAATTGAATAAATGGGTAATCCATTCCGTTCCATCAAACCATATTTATAATATTGGTTTATTTGATATGAGATCTAGGTTTGCTATAAAAACTATAGAGCAAACTATTAGAATATCCGAAACTACTCAAACAATCAGGTGATTGAGTAAAAAAGATTTAATTCCCTTTAGGAATTATAAATTCATCCATATTGGATTAGTGCAAATTGCATCTTAACATTATTAGGGGTAAATTCAAGTATTATGAAATATGTTAGAGATGGTAGATGTAAAGACTTCAAGTCTTCTTTAGCAGCTTTAATAGAAACTAGTCTATGTCATGGACCAGTTTATTTTGATGTATCTCCTAATTTAAACCTATCAAAAGATAATTTTATCGGAGACATCTAATCTTTATCAACTGGGGCTTTCCCCTTAGAAGCTCTCGATTGCTAAGCTATTGTCTCTATTAGCTATTGCCTCTATTAGTGAATCCCAAATATCTTCTGGTGTGGGCTCTTCTGGCTGAGTTTCGCCTGCTAGGCAATTAAAAGTATTAATTGAATCCATAGATCCATTAGACGAAACAGTCTTCATTGATTCATCATCCTTTGAGCACTGAGTTGGGAAGGTGTTGAGGAATTGGTTCTTCATATGATCCAAAACTTTAACCATAATTTTTTCCTCAGATTCTTTTGGATATTTTTTCTGAAAATAATTTTTCAGACTGCTCATGGAGCCTTATTGGAAGTCTTGCTCCTTAGGACCCTTACTGTGGTCGCTATTAATAACAGTTTGAATATTATCTGTCATTTTTTGGATATCTTCGGTACCCATTTTATTCCACCATTTATAAAAGAAATTTCTTTGTATTATGGAAATATTTAATTTATAAGAAGAGATGGAAATTGTCCATCTCCAAATCAATAGGATTTGAAATTTTACAAAAAATAAGAAAGGACATTGTCCAAAAATCATTTTCTCGATTTGTAATTTTGAAATTAGTGAACTATTGTCACACCAAGGATTATACAAATCCAATATTCCTTTTGGAAATATTTCCAAAGAAGGACAAAATTTTGACCACCATTCGTAAACACAATTTGAAACTGGCTTTTCCAGAATTTCTGGATTTATAGTAAAAAACCAAGAATGTTTATTCTTGGGGTTTTGATAATTAAATACTTTAGAAAAAGCATGGATATAATCTCAATAATTAAAATAAATATATTTTTCCTCAGCTACTCTTATAGCTTTTTCTCCATTTGGATTCAATCCCCATTCTCGTGGAAGCAATATCTTTTTGATATGACATTTGCTGAAGTTTATAAATCTTTCAGGATTATTATTATTATAATGATGGGTAATAGTTACTAATTCAGTAACTTTTAGCAAGATTTCCAAATTTGGTCTTGCTTGCACATGTAGTACTTGATATCCTCTTGTTTCGAGATATCTTGTTTTTATCGACCACCCATCATTATGGGCTATCCGGATATCTTCATCCTCAAAATACATAATACATTTTGTGATAGGATTCTCAAAGTATTCCTGTTCCTGAAAATTCTCAGTAACTGCTATCTCCTTGTAAGATATTATCTTACTGGATGAGGTGGAAGCAATATCTTCCCTTCTCGGTGGTGCAGCTAATTGCTGCACATTTTTTGCCCGACTTTGATATACTATCCAGTCTCCTATTAGAGGGACAGTTGGTTCTTGATGGGGTAGCATATTGTTACTCCCATATCCTCGACAACGGCCATATCCGCGACCTCTTCCCCTATTAGGGGTGGTCATTCACCCTGTAAAAATTCGCCGGTTAAATAATCACCAAGAGAATTATTTTCTCCTTTTATATATTGAATTTCAAACTCAAAAGTAGAAAGCTGAGTTTGCCATCCAGCAAAAATTTGTTTTGCCACAAGATTTTTTACATCCTTTTCAATAATTGATTTTGCTGAACTACAATCAATTCTTAACAAAAAAATTTGATTTAATAAATCATCTTAAAATTTTGAAATACATTTAATAATAGAAAGCATTTCTTTCTTAATAGTCGAATATTTCGACCGAGTGGAATTCCATTTTCTAGAAGTAAATCTAACTAGAACTTCTTTTGAAGTTTCTGAATTAATTTGTTTTAATATACCTCCATATCCTATATTGAAAGCATCCGTTTCAACTATTTTGAAATATTTTGAATTGGCCAAAGATAAACATTTTACCTTAGCTTTTATTGTCCTAACCGCTTGAGAATGTTCTTCTGTCCATGGTTTAGGACTTTTCTTAAGTCTTGAATACAGTATAGCTGTATCTTTTGCTAAATTTTTATATTAGTCTGAAATATAATTTAGACTTCCCAAAAACCTTTGTAATTGTTTTATATCAGTTATGATATCAGGGAATTTAGAAGCAAATTCAATACTTCTATCTATAGGAATAATTTTTTCTTGATTAATTATATGTCCTAAAAATCTAACTTGGGTTTGAAATAATTTCATTTTAGGGTAAGATATGACTAACCCATTATATATTATCAAATTTTTAAATATTTTTAAATGTTTCATATGTTGTTCAATTATTTTAGAAAATACTAAAACGTCATCAATGTATAGAATTATGAATTCTGTATAAGGATTAAATATATCATTCATAATATTCTGAAATTCAGAAGGAGCATTTTTTTAATCCAAATGGTACAACATTCCATTCAAAATGTCCAAAGGGGACAGTGAATGCAGTCTTGTATCTATCAGATTCATTAATTTGAATCAGCCAGTATCCAGATTTCATATCGAATTTAGAAAAGATTAAAGCATCGTTTAATCTATCTAATAATTATTTTTTATTAGGAATTGGATACCAGATCCATTGCAACACTTTATTAAGTGGTTTATAGTTAATTACTAGCCTAGGAACACCACGTTCCTTTTCAGCTGCCATGTTTACATAGAAAGCTATGCAGCTCCAAAGGGATTTAGATTTACGAATTAATTTTTTCTCTAGAAGAGAATTTATTTCTTTTTTACATATATAGTTCTAAATACTCACGATTCATTTGAGGTGGCCTAGCCTTTGTAGGTATTTGTTTTTCATCGAAACCATCTTCATATGGTAAAGAAACAAAATGTTTCTTTCTGTCCCAAAAAGCATTGGGTAAGTCATTACATATCTCATTGATGAATTGTTTTTCAATTAATTTAATTTGATTTTGAATATTACTCTTTTTGAGTTGTTCATTAATATTTAAAATTTCTATTTCTTCTTTAAGAAAACATAATGTTTTTTTCTTTATTTAAAAGAATATCCCTAACTTCATTAAGCATACGGGTTTGAGGATCTGTTATAAATTCAAATGTAATCTCTTTCCCATCTATTATGGTAGAGATTCCTGTTTGGTCAATATTATTTATTGGCATAATATTATGTAGAAACGGGGTTTCTAATATAATTCTGTGGGTAAGACCCTTTACCAGAATGAAAGATGTGGGTAAACAAATATTTTGGTTACAAATATAGGCATCTTATAATTTATCTATAACTCTTAATTTATATCCTCCTGTCTGGGTCAGAGATTGAGTCATTTTTGAGAAAAAATTAGTAGAAATTATTCCTTCTTGTAAACAATTTAAATCAGCTCCACTATCTATCAGTGCTATCTCATATTTTAAGATAAAATCTATATTAATTACTAGAGTTATTATTACAAATCATTTTTGTGAGGTAACTTGTTCTAAAAGATTTAGATACCCATCTTTTACAGTATTACTGATTGAAGCAACTTTTTTGTCAGTATTACTGGTGGAAGTGTCATCTTGTATTTCTTTAATTTTTTAAGTGATTTTGTTTCTAACAATGTTATTCTTGTTGATAAGACCTCATTGTTTTGTTTAATCTGAGATATTTCAGATTTTAATAGATTTATTTCTCTTTTTAAATCAACAATTGAAACAGGTGTTTCTTTAACATTAGATTGTTGAAATCTATGCAAAATCTCACTTAATTGGTAAGGTGCTTCTATAATTAAAGGAGATTCCTTATTTTCTTGAACTAAGGTTTTAATAATTTTTTTCTTTAAATCAGGATCAGTAATTAATTCAATTATTTTTAATACCTTTTCTTGATCGACATTTATTACTTTTAATCCAAATATATCAACTATGAATTTCCAATAATTGATTTCATTTCTGACTAAGCAGGAGATTACCTACTCTGGTTTTCGGATTTATAAATTCATTCTGAAATTTTATTCTGACTTATTCTTATTTCTTCTACAGATTCTAAATCTTCCCTTATTTGAGAAGTTGAACCTCTAGTAGTTTCATTTGAAATTGTATAAAATTAACTTGAGGTAGAGTACCTAGCAGACAGGGACCTAGGTAATCTTATAGTTCTATGAGAATTAAATTTTATTTCTACATCTCCTTCAGAAGTTTGAATT
This sequence comes from Adenophora triphylla var. japonica, assembly GCA_022495995.1. Classification (NCBI taxonomy): domain Eukaryota; kingdom Viridiplantae; phylum Streptophyta; class Magnoliopsida; order Asterales; family Campanulaceae; genus Adenophora; species Adenophora triphylla. Next base: position 295,004 of record JAFEMH010002288.1, on the reverse strand, counting down.
ATTTGATCTATATTTTTATTTAATTTTGGTTCAGGTTCTATTTCCTGAGGAAGGGACCAAGCTGTTGGGAAATTTATTTCATCTCACCTAATCAACCTATTAGTTGCTATGTTTGAAGTTAATAAATTCTATAGCATATTCCATGTGGGGGGTTGAATTTTTTTTCACGATGATATATGAGGATTCATGTTAGCTGACCCCAAATTATTTTGGGACTAAGACTTTGTTGTTGTTGTTGTTATTGTTATTGCTATTATTTCGCTTCCTTGTTTAAAATTATAACCATTAGTATGAATTGTTAGTTGCATAGCATCTAATAAATTACTATCAGATAATGATAGGTTTAAATTAGGAGATACATCAAAATAAATTGGTCCATGACATATACAAGTTTCTATTAAAGCTGCTAAAGAAGACTTGAAGTCTTTACATCTACCATCTCTAACATATGTCATAATACTTGAATTTATCCCTAATAATGTTAAGGGTTTAAATGCAATTTGCACTAATCCAATATGGATAAATTTATAATTCCTAAAGGAAATTAAATCTTTTTTACACAATAACCTAATTGTTTGAGTAGTTTCGAATATTCTAATAGTTTGCTCTATAGTTTTTATAGCAAACCTAGATCTCATATCAAATAAACCAATATTATAAATATGGTTTGAAGGAACAGAAGGGATTACCCATTTATTCAATTTATCCAAATTTTTTGGATATTTCACTAATTCTGCATTATTTATTAATTCTTCTTGATGATCATTATCATCCATATTCATAATTAAAATCAGCTAAGTTTGTTGTGGTTGGTCGAATAACATATTCAAATCTAAGTATGTCTTATTGACTTGTAAAAGAAATGACATAAAAGTACAATCTTTTTGGTCATCTTTGCAAACGAATTACTCGTTTAACTATCAACCCGAAGGGATAGACGGAAAAATTCCTCGAAATCAAAGATGCGGAATATTTTTAGCAAAAATTTTCTTTTTCTTTTTCATCTCAAAAACAGCCTTTTTAACTCACGGCTTACTAGATGAACTTTCAAGAAAACACTAAAAATATTTCCATTTTTACTTTTTTTTTTCATATCCGGCCACCCACAATAATTTAGCTTTTTTTTTACATATCCGGCCACCCACAATAATTTATCTACAAGTTGCCATTAATTATTTTTTCAGCTTATTAATCAAACAATCACACTTACTTATGAGCACTTCAAAAAAACTAAATCAAACAGCATCATTCATCGGCTCATCAGTCATCAGTCGTAATTTATCGATCATAAGTAATAAGTCATCAGCACATATCAATAAGCTAAATTAAATGGGCCCTAACTAGCATGGTTGAAGTTGGTTAGAAGGAAAAGACACTTGAACCGGCCTACTTGAATTTGGATACTCCAAAGCTATTGGATATGGAGAAGTCAGAGATTGATTAAGGGGGAGCAATATCAAGAAGACTCGACACTTGAGAAAGGTATATCCGAGACACTAAAGCTCTCGTCAAGTCTTGAAGCGTTTAGCTTAAGCTCGTTCGAGATGCCAAAAAGTACAAAGACGAGATGCAAAGTCAAGGAAGTCATTTAGCCAAGGCAACGTGACAACGAGATAGTCGTTCTTTATTGTGGAGATGTTAACGAGTCACATAAAGAGTGTAACACGGAAAAACAACTTGAGGTTGAAGCTCTTCAAAGGAAACCATTGGTGAAGTTCAAGAAGAAAGAATCGGTATTGAGGGAGAGTGTTGAGAATCAACACCTACTCTCCAGAGAGTTCAAGAAATTACATCAATGTCATTGCCATTGAAGAAGAATTGAGAAGTTTCCAGTCATCTCTTCCTATAAAAATTAGTAACTCCCATGCCAGAAGCTTCTCATCTAGGAACTATATTCTTGTTCATCAGTTTGGTCGGTGACTTGTGTGGTTCGCCAATTTGGGTACAAGAAAATCAACACCCCCTCCCCCCCCACACACACACACAAAAAAAAAAAAAAAACTAGATTGCATAAACCTGATACCTAGGGTAAAGACTTGGGTGGTTTAGGAATAATTACAGCATAAACAAACCTATCAAATATACGTACCAGCAGTGTTAGGATTGGTTTACATAGAGTACAGCGACCAGCCTGGCCATCTTCCCATCCTTACCAGGGTTTTTTTCTTAACCTGCAAGGGAGTTTGAAATGCCAACACATAGGTCAATAGATTCACTTACATAATTGATTCCGAAAGGGTATAAAGGTAAAATCAAAACCATGCTTGCAAATTGCAATGCTATCAGAATGTCTGATATTAATGCCTGACAGGAAACATGAATAATACTCCCTCCGTTTCGGAAAGTCCCATTTTTAATGGTTAATTTGATTTAACTTTTACTAATAATATATGTTAATATAATTATTCCAGATGAGAATCTAAAAAATTTTATTGGTAGTATTTGTAACGGTGTATCAATAACAAGTTTTGGAATATCATTGGGATAGTTAATTTTTCCTAAATCTTTAGTCAAAATTCAATCAAATTGACCACTAAAAAAATGTGAGACTATCTTTTGGGGGAAGGGAGAATACAACATTGAACTGCGGTTGTACTTGGTTTGTCAAAAGATATTTACTTATGCAACGGTACAGCTACAGTTTTTGGCTGAACCATAAGTAAAACTAGTATTTGTAGCTACTACTCCCTCTCTGGCCCGGAATAAATGTCGCACTTTCTATTTTGGTTTGTCCCAAAATAAATGTCGCGTTTTCAAAGATAGAAAATGACTTGGTGCAATTTTTTCATTGTGATTGTACAAGTAACGTACAAACTAGTAAGAAAGAAACCCATTGTTGTTAGTCCTTTCTAGTCTCCTTCAACGACTAAATTAAATAATAATACAGCAGAGAAACAAATTAAGATGCCCTATTAACAGTTGCAAAATGAGCAATGAATAAAATCAACCAACTGCACTAGATCTTTTTGTTCAATCTATGGAGGATGGTTTATGGTCCAGTGAAAAAAGAAAAAAAAACCAGTCCCAGATAACTTTAAATAACGTATCTCGTCATCACCTCCGGCAGTGAAATCGGTAAGTGCAGTTTCGAAAGATGGGTTGCCCGAAGAGGCTCGTTTGTCATCATGCCCAAAACTGCCGGAGCCAGCCAAAGGGTTCTAAAAGGAATCGTATCTTTGATGAACTGGTGAAGAGTAAGGACGTGACTCTTCTCTGATCTGAAAATTGTTTCAAAAAGAAAAGGATGAAACGTCAGCTTGTAACATAATGTAACAAAAATCCATGATAGTTTAAGAGTCCTGACCGAAGAACCACGAACCTCCTACATGGATGAACTAGAGGATGTATTCCTAAATCTGCTTGCAGTTGGTCTCTCCTGTTATAGACATATCTCCTCTCCAAATGGCGAGAAAGAAGTGTTGAAATGCTAACCCGGTGTTTTGCAGAACTCCAATACTATTCTATAGACATGGTGATCAAGAGATTTTTGGCCCGACTTCAAGGTCGCCTTCGGGACTGGTACTAGTCTCGGAGAATATCGGCAATTACAGATTCAACAAAGCCCCTCCTGAAGAATTCATGAATATAATTTATTCTGAATTCATTTGAAATCCAATTGAACATACCATCTATGCCCGCCCGAGAAGAGTTTTTGAAGATGAAATGTTGTTCATTCCAAAACAAGGATCTTGAGAAACATTATAATCGCATGTCTCAGCAGTTCTATTGCCTTTATGGTATTGATGATATCAATCTCAAACAAGTCTTTCGCAACTCCTTTCCAGGGTCCTTCGGAAATGAAGCCTACAGAGCGTTGGAAGCAAGAAATGCAACAGTGGCACAAACCTCACTTGGTGGCCTTTACCCGTTGATACTCAATGCTGTAGAAAAGCTTTACAACCAAAATAAATTCCTTATCGAGTTTGAGAGAACTGGCAAGCATCTTGGTTCAACATGTGATAATAAGTATCTTCAGATTAAGTGCAAAGACAAATCAAGCTGTTGTTGCAGTCATACAAAAAATAAGGCACACTTAAAGAAAATCTCTGGATCAAGATTCTTTGAGACGTTTAGACAAAGAAAAGTTTCCCGGAAAAATACAAAATTCATAAAGAAGTGGAAGTTCATAAAAAACCCCAACGTGGCCGAACATTGGATAGATGTTACTGTAAGTGCTCCAATTTGAGTTTGTTAGTATTTTCGTTAGAAAATTAACGAAAGTTTTAACATTCCTAACATTTCTAACAATTCCTAACATTTCTAACAAGACAAGGATAAATTAGGGATTGCCATTTAGAGTTAAGCATGGAAAAGAATCTTACAAAAGCAAAAGAATTGTAAAAACCCGAAATGGGAAGCTGCAGTCAACAGCCTGGTGGCTTAATTTGAAAAATATTCTCCCTGTCCAAAGCCTGGAGCAGCATTAATGCACCAGGCACGCTGACAAACAGATCAGTGCGGATCAAAATGAGGTTTACAGTGGCCTATAAATTGAACCCTCCTCTCTCAGTTTACACAACACAATTTACTCACAGAAGCAAAACTCTGGCGAAAAATAGGAAGAAAACAGTGGGAATTCCCTTGAATTGCCACCATTTTCTCTTGAATCTTTCCCAAACCCCACTCACTCCAAACATTCTCAAATCACTCTCATACATATACAAGCCCAAGCTTAAATCACCCCTTAGGAGGAGGATTAGAGAGAAAACATAGAGGACTTAAGTGTTATCTACTTGTTTTCTCTTTGACCAACTCTAATCACAAACCCTAAACACATTCAAACCCTAAAACACTTTCAAGCCTTGAATCCACTCAAACACAAACATAAACACAAGGGAAGATAGGTATAACCTCCCTCTCCCTACCCTAAATCTCTCTCATCCATGCATGCATCTCAAACATTGAAGATGTAATTTGTTCATTTCTTGCTTTAGATCCAAGAGGATCACCATGGAAGTTCATCTCCATGGATGATCCTCTACAAGGATCAACATTACTTTCAAAGTGTTTTTACTTACTTGCAAACACATTTTCAAAACCCTAAAAATCATTTTCATACATCAAATCTTGATTTCAAAGGATAAAATTCCCCTTCCCAAGCAAATGAAATGCTTAAGTCCTAATGTACCCTAAGGATGGCTTGATATAGTAGATCACCACTAAAATGTCTAGTGACTACTAATCAAATCCTAAGGAAATGGGGACAAGCATGGATGCAAAACCCCTTTTAAATCTCATTTTTCTTCAAGAGGAAGTTACTGTCCAGTAGCCTTTCTCTAAGACCTCTGTCCATGGTCTAATTTTTTGGACACAGAAGAACTTGGAATTGGATGTTGACTACAAAATGCTTTTTGTAGCCAACATCCAGTTATTTACAGAAATATTTTTACTTTATTTTTTTCATGAGTAAAACTCCATTTTTCAAATTATTTTTCAAAGGTCAGTTCATCAGTCTCTGGAAACCCAGATTTCACATATGAGATTTGCATAAGGTTTTGGTCTATCAAATCATCTCCAAATGAAAAATCCTTTTTCAGAAACCTTATTTAAGGCGTTTTGAACAACTTTCATTCTCGTACTTTCCCCAGATTCTGAGATTTTAAAGCTCTTAAATCCATTTTAAAATCAAGTGTCCACTGCCTTTTTCATTCTGGCAGAATTGATTTTCAACTTCAAGAGGTCTTTTGAGTACCAAAACTCAACCCTAAAATCACACCAAAAATCATGGGATTTGTTCAAAGTCTTAAAAAGAGTCCTCAATTTTTACTTTTCAGTTTGAACTTATTTTGGCCAAAAAACACACACACACACAAATGGTTTTTAATGCTTGGAAGACTCGTTTTACGAGGCACTTCGGGTGAACACTAACGTTCTTCCCGGAGCGTAACGTGACCTCCGAACCCAAATCTCTCATTCCGGGCATTTTTCAAAGTTTTGGCCCTTAAAATAAAAATGGCGTGGCGACTCCGTTTGATTTCAAAAATCGGGTACATCACAGTGGCGACTCCGCTGGGGAAGAAACGAGTTTTATCTTTTCAAAAAAAAAACTTTTGAGGGTCAAGCTTCCGTCCCGGCATTTGAAATCATTTGTTGTGTGTGTGTTGATTTTTCACATTTTCGTGTTGTTTTGGCCGCCTCGGAAAAAGTCAAAATTTTGACTATCGGACCCGTTGCCTTGAATTTTGAATTATGTGCTTATGTGTTATTTGCTTTCAAAAAAAAAATTTTCAAAAAAAAAAAATTCAAAAAAAAAAAGTTTTCAAATAAAAAATCATTTTGTGCATGCATCATACTTCTTAAGACACATGCGAAAATTTCTATTTTACTCAGAAAAAAAAGATAGACTGCTTGCACACTACGCGCACGTGACCTTACACTGCACACTACGTCCCTAACCCGGGGAAATCCCTGTAGCGGCCCGTTTGGTCTTATTACGCCTCTCAGTGCAAGCACGGGACTACCCAAACATCCCATGGAGCCTCATGTCGACCATGCACTTGTCCGTGACACACTTTGTCCGAGACCCGGTTGGTTTTTAGTCTGGTCTGTGTCATGCCCTGTCTGTGTATAGACCTTTCCTTTCAAGCCTTAGTCGGCATACCAAGTTAATATCTTTCGGGACCCTAATCAGTCGAAGTCCTGCCGGTTTTCCGTCACGGGCTTTGACCAGATATTGACGGGCGCCTTGACTTTGACTCTGACTGGCACAAATTATACACTGACTCCCAGCATGACACTGAGTCATCAATGATTAACGATTATTCCATGCCCAATTACGACCTAATTGATGACAAGTCAAGATCAATTGTGGACATTTATCAGTCCGAATGATGCCGACCTTTTGTCGAGCCCTCGGGCATGATCTTGACTTTGACGTCAGCTTTGTCCGTAATTTACATCGAATGCTCGTTAAAACTCGATTACCCGCCAGACTTTTAGGATCGTTTTCATTTTCGATCGGTGGGACCCACTTGCCCAATAGGACCCTCGCCCGGGGCTGTCCACCCTGGGAAGTCGAAATACAGGTGAAATACGAGGGGCTTATAGACGTAGTGATGGGGCCCACTGATCCAGGATCTAGAGTAGTTTGCGAAAAATAAGAGCAATCTTTTCCAACCGATTAGGTTTAATAAAACATGTTTTAAGTAAATTTAAACGAATAATCGCATGTTGCATGAGCCCTAAGCCCAAACACCAACCTGTTCCGCTATCCCGAGTCTGAACCACACCCTTTTGTGCCTTCCATAGTAAGCAAAGTTTGGATCAAGACCTCGGGTCGTCATTTGCTCAACTCAGTCATTCCGGAGTCAGATACTTCATCAATTTCCTCCTTCGCTTCAGCTCAAAGTTTCAGAATGGCCAACTCAGAGGAGAACTGTGGGGGACGTACAACTCCGCACCCCGAAAATCCGCAAAGTGCCGAGCAGTGGAATCAGATGTTGGAACAGATAAGACAACATCAAGAGGCTCAGATCAGTCAGTTATTGGAAGGTATCAGAACCCAAGGGCTAACAATTGTTCGCAACCCTAATGGAACCTTTACGGTTGATGCGAAGATTGGAACTAATTACCCTCCCGGGCATGCCAACTACCATCAAATGCCCCGTTCCCTTTCGTGTGGAACTACTAACGGGCCAAGCATCCCCCAGCCTATCACTCAGCCTTCCTCTTGGCCTCATTGTATCAATACTCCTCGACAGTCCGATATTGGTCAACTTCCCCCGGCGCCTCTCAGTTTTCACCTTTGGGTTTCAATCGCCCGTTTCGCCCGCAGCTTGGAATGGGTCAGTTCACTACTCCAAAACCTCAGTCTGGCCCGGGCCATCCGTCTGGAATTGGTCAGTTCAGTACATTTCATCCCCTACAGCTCGATACTCCTCAACAGCCCGATCTAGGTCAACCTGCCCCCGGTGCCTCTCAGGTCTCACCACCAGGATTGAATCAGTTGGCTTTCGCCCACGCCTTGGAAGGGGTCAGTTTACTACTTCACAACATCAGTCTGGTTCGGGTCATCATCTCGGAATGGGTCAGTTCACGACTTCTCAAGCCCAGCAGTTTGACATGGCTCCGCAAGGAATTTTGGGACAGTTCGCTTCTCAGGTTCCATGGTTTAGAGGGGGCCAGCTTGCTTCCTCCAATTCTCGAAGCACACTTGCCCCTATGATACTGCAAGATCACATGGGCCACCAGGCTCTTATCACCACTTCATCAGATTTATTGTATTCACAACATCCTCCAAGCTCTACCTCGCCCCTCCGGTTGGGAAGTCCGACAAGGTCAAGTGCTCCTCATCAAATTCTCCACCCGGCTGTTACGCAAGCTGCTCCTGCTCATCAAGTACAGTATGCACATTACCCTTGTAGTCACGTTCCTCAGTGTGGTCAAGACACGTTCAGTCCTACTGTTACGATGCCTCAAATCTCATATCTTCAGCAGCCTTTTGGATCCGCACTCACTGCTCCCTGGTATCCAACCATTACGAGCCATATATCCTCATCTTCGGCAACTTCCAGGCCTTATGAGGAGGGTTACGGTCACGCTTTTAATGCTCAGACTGTCATTCCTCCCACCAGAGTAATTCCTACTGTGGTTTCATTTGCTAATGCCAATCTTGTGGCGGGGTCATGCAGTCCTAGTGTTCCTATTGACTCGTCCAATGGATTATTGGTAGAACCAATTAAGAAAATACAAGAAAAGCCTAGCAACGAAAGTATCGACGATCGCTCGACTCGGGCCATCTCACCATACCAATCTTGTGTATCTGACATGAATGAGTCTTACCAAAAGTCAAATCTCGACGCTTACATCGATGGTTACATCAAAAGGGTTCGTGCACGGGGAAGCACTACGGGTCGGAACATGTCCCATCGCTATAAACCTTACCCTTCCAACACGACTGCAACATCCATTAAAGGAAAAAAGGCATTGTGTACAATTGACGGCATCCAAAAGCAACCAAGAAATGGTGGTCCTCTAAGGAGACGAGAACATTTTGATGATTTTGGGATGCCCATGGGCTTAATTTTCAAGGGTTTAGTAAAGGAAGGCCTTTTGGAGCCCCTCAGGGACTACCATCCAAGGAGCTCAAATGCACTCCTCAACATGAGTAAGCACTGCGCCTTCCATGATCATTATGGCCACACGACCGACGACTGCACAGTATTGAAGAGAGCGGTTCAAGGGTTAATCGAAACAGGCAAGCTTGAGCGCCCCAATGGACCAAAACCGGTAAACCCTGTTCAGAATGGTGACCAAGTCAATGACCAAATCTCGAATCAAAGAGCACTAAGAGTTCATTCTCCCCCAAAGGAGAAACCACATCTCGAGGGTTTGGGTGTTCCCTTAAGCAAAGTTTTAAATAGCTTGCTAAAGCAGGGTCTCCTCGAACCCATGAGAAACTATCAGCCCAAGGATCCCAAAATCCCTTTGGACACCACTAAGCATTGTGCTTTCCACCAGTATCACGGTCATATAACCGACAACTGTACAGCTTTGAGAAAGGCAATTCAGGGGTTAATTAAGAAGGGCAAACTCGAGCGCCTCAGTGATCTCAACCCTGCCAATGATCATTTCCCAAACAACACGAGTGTAAACATGATTGGGTTTTATGATTCAAGCTCCAAGCCAGATGATTTAGTCGCAACAAATGTGGAGAATGGCCGGTTTGACTGCAACAAGCATGTGACCATGGCAAAGCCGGATTCGGTGAAATGCTTTGAACTCTCGCCCTCCGATAAGTTCACGACTGACGCCAAGATGATAACAATCTAATGGCAGAAAAGGCAACCGTCAGGGCCGGTGAGTGAGGAATTCCTGAAGTTACCAAAGGCGAGCATAGTCTGTCATAGCTTCATGAGGAATCTGCTTCTAGTGCTGAAGGGTAGAGACGTGGTCCAACAACAAAGAGTAGCTAGACTAGGGGCTACCCATCCTTTAATATTAAAACAGTCTTTTAGTCAACCTTCGTAGGTTCTAGTATTTTCTTCGTTCAATCAAGTCCTCCTTGGACATTGTAGTTAATCTTAAATTTTCTATAAAAGAGTCTTTTTCTTTTCTTGCTAGACTTGAGACATTATTTGCACACCTACATTACATTTAATGAAATGGTTTTATTTTAAATGATCACTCGCATTGCTCAACAAATAATCTCTGAAAATGATTAAGATTTTAATTAATTGGTGCGAGAAAGTCAACTAATGCCCTCCCTATGCACTTCCCTTACCTCACAAAGGCCTCCATCAGCCATACACTTTCCAAAACATGTCCCCATCATCACCTTGACCAAGTCAACAACGGCGGCAGCATCAAAGAACAACAAAAGGTCACTCAACATCGGAAGATTGACCCCATGTCGACAAAAAACATATCATAAGCCCTTAAGCTGCATCCAAAATCTTTCTCCCCCGATTAAGGACGACGATCAAGAAGCAACGGAATCGCTCAAATATCTATCAAAATGACTTGTCAAGGAACCACCTCGAGGCCCGTACCTTATCATCCAAACTTCCTATCCGAGCCTTTTCACCAAAAGTACCCCAAATATTCATCCCCCTTTTGCCAAAGTCAAACACGGTTCAAGCCCGAACTACGGAGACCTGAGCTCCTTATATTAAGGGGAACGTAGGCAACCAGAAATGGTCCGGTCACAAACATATCCAAATCCCAAGAAAATTCGGTCTCATCAATGGCCTCTCCTATACACAATCTTTCTTCACAATTCGCTAACTTTACCCTTGGTATTGGTCGACTTTCTCCTCATGATTAATCAAAATGTTTGTTCATACCGAGATTAGGGGTTTGAATAACCTGAACATTAATAAAGGGTTTTAAGCAATCTTGTGATCATTTTGAATAAAACATGTTTTCAGATGTTTCGACAAGTCTTCTTTTTCTACATTATAGAAAAAATAGAGCTAAACACTAATTTTCTGTCAGCAGGGGCTTCCATACACTTTTACAAACCTTTCTACACGTATGCTCTCTCAAAAGAGTCAAACCCAAAGCAAGTTCTTTTGTGCCTTCATCAAATGAGGCCATCAAATAATACAAATCGGGGATTCATCCCCACTTTTCGAAAATATGCCCCTGCAGGTATACATTCCTAAATTGTCTTTCTTTTACATTTTCTTCCGGTTGACTAATTGACTAAAGAAAATAATAAAGTAAATATAGAAGGATGGGTTGCCTCTTTTGCTACATGACAATTCAATTTGCATTAGAGCTGCACTGTGCTCTTTAAGGGAGGACTTTCGTCAAGCCATTTCTTTAGAGTGGGGCTTCTCTGGTCACACCGGGTCCACGTTGGTTCTTCACTTTGCTACAAGATGGGTTGGGTCATTGTTTAGACTCATTTCAGCATCAGTCTGCAATGCCTACCAGGTTGAAGCCTCTCTAATTGTGTCAGATTCACAATCATGAGACTGAGGCTTTGCCAAGTCACTTCTTCAAAATCAAGACTTCGCAAACACATCTCTTCAGACCAAGGCTCCGCCAAGCAAAGTGAGATTTGATCGCCATATTGGCCATGGGCTTGTCAAGTGCAGACCTTTGATGTCCAAGGTTGAGGACGGAATTTTAATCAGAACCAGGGATTCATCATTGGCTAATATTAAAATCCCTTGTACCAATCAGAATGAGGTGTTGATGATTTCCCTCACCACCGACGGGACTCTCACGGTAAAGGAGGAAGAGGATCCCCATCCCTCTCATGGTCAGATAAACTACCGCCGGATGCCACCACCTTCCTCATATGGAACCTCCACCGGGCCACACTCATCTCAACCTGTGAATCAGCCATCCTTTCGGCCTCAGTCTGGTGCACATTCACAATTCGGTCCGGGATAATCGTTTGGGGAAACAAATTGAATTCAGTCCGATTTGGGCCAGTGTGGTGTGCCTCATTGCAGTCTGTCGCAGCAGTTTGGTTCGGTACAGATCAGTCAGGGGCTTCTCAGTTACATCAGTTTGGTATGATTTCTCAGTTGGGTTTGGGACGACGGTCAACTATGGATTAGTTTGAACTTCTCAGTCCCGATAGTTTGGAATGCCTCGACAGCAACCCAGTTCAAGACAGCCAGTCCCCGGCACCTCACAAGTCTCACAAGATCCCTTCATGACCGCCTCAATAGGACAGCAAACCCCCAATCCCACTCTCGGTTGCCCAGGCTACTCCAGGATGCCACCACCAGCCTCCTATGGTACAATCTCCTCGATCTTTGGGTCAGCCAGCTCCCCAACTACAGCCTGACGGGACGAATCAGTTCGCAGTTCCTCAGTGGGGACAAAATCAGTACGGAATGTCTTCTCATGGTTGGGGGTACCTTGGAATGCCACAGCAAATTGGGATCCCATCTCAGTTCGGAAACGATCAAGCCGGACCTTCACAACAACAGTTTAGAGTGCCACAACAACAGTTTGGGATGCCACCACAGTTTGGTTCAGGACAACAGAATGATGCTAGTTCAGCTGCTCCTAACACAGCTTCCACAACCCATTTCTCAGTCAGGGATCAATGGGCCACCAAGCCCCTAATCCCTGTCTCATCAGAATCACCGGACCACAGTATCCTCCCGGTTATACACCATCACCCCAGCCAGGCATGCATGCAGTTCAACAATCAAGGGTCACAACCCGTATTTAAGTTTCCCGAAAACTCGAGCTAACCGGCCACCTCAAGTCTACTACCACCCTCTTTGCCAATTGGAAGTTAACAGCAAGCCACTGGGTTCTATCCCTTTGACCAGGCTCCTACTCACACTTCTTAGGGTAATTCGGGCCAAGGACAGGTTTTCACCTACATCCCCGGATCGGCCGTTCCCTCCACCAGTCTGCCGCCAGTGGTAGCTCCTCTCTCTAGCTCAGTCGCCGGCTTGAACACTCTGGTTCCACCACCGGACCCTCATCTGGTTTTGGTTCATGGAACAGCATAAGGAAATGAAAGCGCAGGTCGCCTAGCTGACACGAAAGAAGGCCTCCCTCCGGCCCGCAGATCCCGATTCCATTATGCCTCTACCGCACAAGTTCCTGATGCCGAACTGTTTGATGGGGCTGCCTGTCCCAAGATCCACCTTGACGCCTACAAAGCCAAAGGATGCACAAACCGGCAGTCGGCTGACTTCTTCTCCTTAAAGCTAGAGGCTTCTAAAGTGGTTCTTTCGGTTGAAACCCAAGTTCAGGGCTACTTGGGAACAGATCACCAACACTTTCACAGATAAGTATAAAGCCAACTTGGAATGAGAGACAAATAGAGTTGACCTGCAGAAGACGATGCAGCGCCCAGATGAGAATATTGGGGATTTTTATAAAAGGTGGAACTTGAAGCTCAGTGAAATGTCCATCCCTCCCTCTGACGAGGAGCAGTTAGACATCTTCCAGTCATGCTTGAAACTGCATTTAAGGGCCTCACTTAGCAATTTCCCCTATCCGGATCTGCGGGCAATGGTCAATTCCGGGGCTAAATTTGAGAGGGCTCACAATCAGCAGCAAGTTGTTGCACCTGCTTACAGATACCGGGCTTCTTCCACCTCCAACACGACTCCTGCCCAGCCCTATTCGGGACAGGATTGCAACAATGCCACTCCTTTCGTGCCAAGGAAAGGTGATGTGCCCAAGTCGCGAATCCTTAAGCTTGAAGATTTCGGAATGCCTCTGAGCGACTTCTTTCAGTGATTTGTGAAGGAAGGTTTGACCAGACAACCATCAGCCCATGGATCCCGATGTCCCTTTGGACACAACCAAACTCTGTGCTTTCCACTATTATGCTCCTGAAAAAGGGCGGTGTGGGAACTGATCGAAAAGGGTACTCCAAGGACCCAATACAGTCAACAATCCATTCCCTATGAAAAAACCGTAGGGTGAATATGATTGAAGCCATGAACAAGCTAAGTGCCACTATGGCTAACAGTTCCCATATGAAAGACACCCTTCGAAGGGAGGATTCTAGTTGTATAGTTCTTGTCAATTTCGCCTCGAAGATTCTAGTTGTTATCAAAGATGGGTTTCTCACTTCATGACGTAATGCTACAACTTCACCTTGAGGGCTCTCACGTTGATCGATTTGGCCCGGTACTTCATCAGTATGTCAGTTTTACAGTCAAACCTTTAACTGGACCTCTGTAGTGACGCTTTGTCGAACCTGGGGCTTCATCAAATCATTCAGAGAAAGATTCCATGGCTTTTGCCATGTCTCTTCCACGGAATGGGGCTTTATCAAGTCACACCTATCTTCAGAACAAAGGCCAAGTCACCTCAACAACTATCTTGGAGTTTCAGCTTTAGAACTTGGTATATGGCAACTCCCTGCATCCATCAAAGGTTGAGAACTGGGAATCTCCTCATATCAGCATTTCGCCAAGTCATTCTCCAAATTTATGTCAAGTCACAACTAACCCAAGCGAAAGGGGGTTCATTCATATCAACATACTTTGATGCTAGAGCCTGTCAGCATCAGCTTCAAATGTCCGAGACTGAAAAGAAATTTCAATCGAGACCCGGGGTTCAAATCCAACTTCATCCCAAGATCAAAATTGAGGTCCGCATGATACTGCTGACCTACAACAAGACCTCATCAATGACATGCAATTCAGTCCGCGGCCAAAGGATATCACCCCACCAGCTCAAAGCTTGTCCCAAACAGTCCACAACACATACAAACCCTCTCACCACATGCATCCCCACAAAAATTTCCCTAGGGCCCATGTAGCATGCAAAACATGAATCAATAAAAAAAAAAAAAAAACCCTAAGCGATCGCGAATCATTTTAGGTCCATACATGCATCCATCATCATGAATGTCATATGTGCATTTGTCCCTCTACTAACAAATGTAGCAATTCAAGCACGAAAGACCAGTTTTCCATCACTACCCGAAGCCTCTCCGCAGCGAGGATGGTCTCCACCGAAGCGTAATGACTTCAACGGAACTACCCAAATGACTGATACCTCAGGTCAACACCCTCTTGGTTCAAACCCCTCAAGCCCACGTCAGCTTGTGCTCGGACACCTAAAAGTCGACATCAGCCTGATTTAGACGCCTCAATCCTGCACCATTTTTGCCTCAGACACATTAGGACAACACCACCTTGGCTCCAGATCTACAGTGCATCAAGTCCGTGAAGACACCTTCCGACATCTCTAGTTCGGCAAAGGCGACCTCCAATGGATGAAGACAGCCTCCAGCATCTACAGTTTGGCAAAGATAGTCTCCATATCTATAGCTTGGCAAAGACGAGCTCCGGCAACCCCCAACATCCACAAATATATGAAGACCGCCTCCAGTGTCTACAATTCGGTCAGAGACGCCAAGTTCTCAAATGCAAATCGGTCAGGGACGCCAAGTTCTCAAACGCAAATCGGTTAGGGACGCCAAGTTCTCAAATGCAAATCGGTCAGGGACGCCAAGTTCTCAAACGCAAATCGGTTAGGGACGCCATGTTCTCAAAATGCAAATCGGTCAGGGACGCCAAGTTCTCATCGGTCAGGGACGCCAAGTTCTCAAAATGCAAATCGATTAGGGACGCCAAGTTCTCATCGGTCAGGGACGCCAAGTTCTCAAAATGCAAATCGGTCAGGGATGCCAAGTTCTCGAATGCAAATCAGTCAGGGATGCCAGGTTCTCAAATGCGAATGGGTCAGGGACGCCAAGTTCTCAAATGCAATTCGATCAGAGACACCAAGTTCTCAAAGGCTAGTAGGTCAGGGACGCCAAGTTTTCAAATGCCAATCGGTCAGAGGTACCTCACGCCCCTAAATGTTTCAACATCTCGATCAGATACATCAATACTCTCAATACTATCAACTACCACACAGCCCCTGCGACTTGCTCTCCTGCAGGTAAGCACAGCAAAGGTACGTTAGTCCCTCAACATATCTCAAAAATATGCATACAAATGTTGCATGATTACCCATAGCTTTAGCTATCTCTATCTCCGCAAATAGCGACGGAAGCTTTAGCTCCTTAAGGTGACAGCCTCCGAATTATCAAAAGACCCAGGATCTTAGACCTGTTCCTAACTATCCAGTCGATCTCGAACTACGTCCAGGCTTGATTCCCACTCGGGATACGTAGGTAGCCTACCATAGGTCCAGCCGCTTGACTAACATGGTCACCCTTTTCCCCGATAATCATCGTAAGATCTAATCTTCCCCAGCGAGAATGCCCTCAAATAGTCTCCCTCAACCTCGATTTAGGTTCATACTCATGAACTGGGTCCTCATTTAGGATCATACAATGGAACTAAACCTCAACTTAGGTTCATCCCTGACGAAAGCCAACGGAATTCCGTCTCTTTCATCTCCGGCAGCAAACGTAAGACCGATCCCTTCAAATGAAGTCCACCAAAAGACTGTCTATCCCCTCGAAGTCTGTCCCCAACGAAAGGATACAAACATCGAAGGAAATCGTTTCAAAACAAGTTGTCACCTCCAGATCACCCATCATCAAGGTTCAAGGCACCTAAAACGCCATCATCAAAGTTTGAGGCACCTAAGACGCCATCACCAAGGTTCGAGGCACCTAAGACGCCATCATCAAAGTTTGAGGCACCTAAGACGCCATCACCAAGGTTCAAGGCACCTAAAACGCCATCATCAATGTTTGAGGCACCTAAGATGCCATCACCAAGGTTCGAGGCACCTAAGACGCCATCATCAAGGTTCGAGGCACCTAAGACGCCATCACCAAGGTTCGAGGCACCTACGACGCCATCATCAAGGTTTGAGGCACCTAAGACGCCATCACATAGGTTTGAGGCACCTAAGACGCCATCACCAAGGTTCGAGGCACCTAAGACGCCATCATCAAGGTTTAAGGCACCTAAGACGCCATCATTAAGTTTGAGGCACCTAAGACGCCATCATTAAGGTTTAAGGCACCTAAAACGCTATCACACACAACACTAGTAAAGCGATAAATCGCAATCATCCCCTAATTCGACAAACCGAAATTATTACCAGGGCGACTTCCCAAAAATAGTCAAATCATAGGGCGACTTCCCAAAAATAGTCAAATCATAGGGCGACTTCCCAAAAATAGTCAAATCATAGGGCGACTTCCCAAAAATAGTCAAATCACTAGGCGACTTCCCCAAAATAGTCAAATCTCAGGGCGACTTCCCCAAAATAGTCAAATCTCAGGGCGACTTCCCCAAAATAGTCAAATCTCAGGGCGACTTCCCCAAAATAGTCAAATCTCAGGGCGACTTCCCCAAAATAGTCAAATCTTAGGGCGACTTCCCCAAAATAGTCAAATCTTAGGGCGACTTCCCAAAAATAGTCAAGTCATAGTGCGACTTCCCAAAAATAGTCAAATCTTAGGGCGACTTCCCCAAAATAGTCAAATCTTAGGGCGACTTCCCAAAAATAGTCAAGTCATAGGGCGACTTCCCCAAAATAGTCAAATCTTAGGGCGACTTCCCAAAAATAGTCAAGTCATAGGGCGACTTCCCAAAAATAGTCAAATCTTAGGGCGACTTCCCAAAAATAGTCAAATCTTAGGGCGACTTCCCAAAAATAGTCAAGTCATAGGGCGACATCCCAAAAATAGTCAAATCTTAGGGCGACTTCCCCAAAATAGTCAAATCTTAGGGCGACTTCCCAAAAATAGTCAAATCTTAGGGCGACTTCCCAAAAATAGTCAAGTCATAGGGCGACTTCCCAAAAATAGTCAAATCTTAGGGCGACTTCCCAAAAATAGTCAAGTCACAGGGCGACTTCCCAAAAAATAGTCAAGTCACAGGTTGACTTCCGAAAAATAGTCAAATCATAGGGTGACTTCCCAAAAATAGTCAAATCTCAAGGCGACTTCCCAAAAATAGTCAAATCATAGGGTGACTTCCCAAAAGTAGTCAAATCATAGGTTGATACCCTAAAATAGTCACTCTATGGTCGACGTCTGAAGATAGTCGGAAGACCCGAACTACGACTGGCTTGATTCCCCAATCGGGATACGTAGGTAGCCTATCATTAGGTTCAGCCATCAGACCAAAAATGGTCATTCCTATCCCCAGCAGAGCAGATATACAACTCTAGCCATCAGACCAAAATGGTCATCCCCAGCAGAGTTTCTTTCAGCAATCGACTGCAGAACTCGCTCGCCAGGTTGACATCCTGAAACAGTCACTCTAGGGTCGACGTCTGAAGATAGTCGAAAGACCCGAACTACGACCGGCTTGATTCCCCAATCGGGATACGTAGGTAGCCTATCGCTAGGTTCAGCCACTCGATCACTTGATCATCCTGTCAAATATGGAGCCTTACTCTTATCGACGACCCCGCTTCCTTCGAAAGCACCGTCGTCGAGGGGCTACTGTAAGTGCTCCAATTTGAGTTTGTTAGTATTTTCGTTAGAAAATTAACGAAAGTTTTAACATTCATAACATTTCTAACAATTCCTAACATTTCTAACAAGACAAGGATAAATTAGGGATTGCCATTTAGAGTTAAGCATGGAAAAGAATCTTACAAAATCAAAAGAATTGTAAAAACCCGAAATGGGAAGCTGCAGTCAACAGCATGGTGGCTTAATTTGAAAAATATTCTCCCTTTCCAAAGCCTGGAGCAGCATTTAATGCACCAGGCATGCTGACGAACAGATCCGCGCGGATCAAAATGAGGTTTACAGTGGCCTATAAATTGAACCCTCCTCTCTCAGTTTACACAACACAATTTACTTACAGAAGCAAAACTCTGGCGAAAAATAGGGAGAAAACAGTGGGAATTCCCTTGAATTGCCACCATTTTCTCTTGAATCTTTCTCAAACCCCACTCACTCCAAACATTCTCAAATCACTCTCATACATACACAAGCCCAAGCTTAAATCACCCCTTAGGAGGAGGATTAGAGAGAAAACATAGAGGACTTAAGTGTTATCTACTTGTTTTCTCTTTGACCAACTCTAATCACAAACCCTAAACACATTCAAACCCTAAAACACTTTCAAGCCTTGAATCCACTCAAACACAAACATAAACACAAGGGAAGATAGGTATAACCTCCCTCTCCCTACCCTAAATCTCTCTCATCCATGCGTGCATCTCAAACTTTGAAGATGTAATTTGTTCATTTCTTGCTTTAGATCCAAGAGGATCACCATGGAAGTTCATCTCCATGGATGATCCTCTACAAGGATCAACATTACTTTCAAAGTGTTTTTACTTACTTGCAAACACATTTTCAAAACCCTAAAAATCATTTTCATACATCAAATCTTGATTTCAAAGGATAAAATTCCCCTTCCCAAGCAAATGAAATGCTTAAGTCCTAATGTACCCTAAGGATGGCTTGATATAGTAGATCACCACTAAAATTTCTAGTGACTACTAATCAAAGCCTAAGGAAATGGGGACAAGCATGGATTCAAAACCCCTTTTAAATCTCATTTTTCTTCAAGAGGAAGTTGCTGTCCAGTAGCCTTTCTCTAAGACCTCTGTCCATGGTCTAATTTTTTGGACACAGAAGAACTTGGAATTGGATGTTGACTACAAAATACTTTTTGTAGCCAACATCCATAGATTTCCATAAATATTTTTACTTTATTTTTTTCGTGAGTAAAACTCCCTTTTTCAAATTATTTTTCAAAGGTCAGTTCATCAGTCTCTGGAAACCCAGATTTCACATCTGAGATTTCCAGAAGGTTTTGGTCTATCAAATCATCTCCAAATGAAAAATCCTTTTTCAGAAACCTTATTTAAGGCGTTTTGAACAACTTTCATTCTCGGACTTTCCCCAGATTCTGAGATTTTAAAGCTCTTAAATCCATTTTAAAATCAAGTGTCCACTGCCTTTTTCATTCTGGCAGAATTGATTTTCAACTTCAAAAGGTCTTTTGAGTACCAAAACTCAACCCTAAAATCACACCAAAAATTATGGGATTTGTTCAAAGTCTTACAAAGAGTCCTCAATTTTTAGTTTTCTGTTTGAACTTATTTTGGCCAAAAAACACACACACACACACACAAATGGTTTTTAATGCTTGGAAGACTCGTTTTACGAGGCACTTCGGGTGAACACTAACGTTCTTCCCGGAGCGTAACGTGACCTCCGAACCCAAATCTCTCATTCCGGGCATTTTTCAAAGTTTTGGCCCTTAAAATAAAAATGGCGTGGCGACTCCGTTTGATTTCAAAAATCGGGTACATCACAGTTACACCTGTCAAAAGAAAGGACATTTTACAAGGGATTGTCTAGACAAGAAGAAATCTCAAGCATTAATCCAGACTCTTAGCCGGATTGAGCCAGTTGACCGTTCCGACCTTGAGTCCTTATACTCACTTCACTTGATGATGAGCCCGGTGATTTTTTTATTTACACAATTGCCTATTCTGACTCCTCATCAGACGAAAGTTCTGATTCACACTCATCCTATGATCACCCAGATTTACAAGTTCTCATGATGAATCCTCTTTCTCACATTCCCTACATTCTTCAAATCCGAGAAAGTCGGCCTGACCCATTAGCCAAGGCACATATTCTCACCTCCACATACGCTAAGACCATCCAGGTAGTCGCTTTCTTTGATACAAGATCGTCAGTTTCCATACTAAATCCCAAAATCCTTCCTGCGAGCTTCTAGAAGCCACACCATCAAACATTTCTCGCAACCAATGGAGAAGTGTTCTTAATAGACAAGATCAGTGCCCCAGTCCACATTCGCCTCTTTCCCAAGTGTGTCATAAAGCATAGGTTACTTGGCTCATGTTCTCATAGAAAAGACCTCCTCATTGGACACAAAGAGGTATTTGTTACAAAAGCTTTTTCAACCCCTAGAGCCCAATCTCGCACCTATTCATGGCATCTGACAATTCCATTGAGTCACTAAAACACCAGCTTATTCAAACCTCATGTGCCTCTTCCCATACTGAATTCCTCTCAAAACACTCATCACCTTTGTAGCTAAACCCTTCATTTTATGTTTTCTTGCCATTCAAGCAAAATGAAGATGTGAATCCTACGAGAGCTAGTGATGCAGTATCGTGCAGGGCAGAAAGACATCAACAAAAAATAGAGGCAGTCGTCTGGAAGTGAGGCGAGCGCCTCAGGTGGGGCAAGGCGGGCGCCTGGCGCCTAGGCATCAGTCGGGGGGAACTTCAGCATGCGGCAGAAACATAACAGAAGCAGCGCATGACCAATCAGATTTGGGTTTCAGTGTTGGCTGGGTTTTGGGCTTTAAGTTTTAGGGTTTTAATGTTTTAATGAATTGTTAATTAAGAGTGTTTTAGTCTTTTCAATTAAAAAGTGTCCTAGGGTTTTCATTAGGGTTTTCTTAATTAGTATTTATAGTTGTGTTAGAGTTTTAGAGGAGGCAGACTTTGACTATATGAAATAGAAAAGAAAAGCTTGAAGCTTTCAAATATTGTTTCTTGTCATTATCGTTTCGCCATTCTATTCTCTAAGCCTATTCGGCATTATTTGGTATCAGAGCTCTGGTTCAAATATCAATGGCTGAACGAGGACGCGTTGCTCGTGGTGGACGAGGTGGTGGATGGAGCATCCGTGCAGCGGAGCCCCAAGAAGATGAACATTATCGCAAACGAAGCCGTCACAATATCGAGATAGATGAGATACGAAGATAGATTTAAATACTCCAGAACCGTATGGATCGCGTGGTACTTCTAGTCAAGAAGGGTTCAGATCTGGTTGTTCCAGCCGAGGATATGGAGTATCAAGAGGGGATGGATTCCTTCGCCCAAAATCATGAATATCATGACAGGTGCACGGCTGGACCTTCTTGGGATGTCGATGTGAGGATCGAAATTCCAGAAAATGAAGGTAAAGCAAATCCTGATTATTTTCTTGATTCTTTGATTGATACTGTTGGGTTTAAAGAGGGTTTTTTTATCGAATCTTCAAGTCATGAAAATCTTGTTGATTGGTCAAAACCCCCTCTATTTGATTCAAATCCTGGAGATTTGATTGATTTGTGGATTGATACCGTTGGTTTTAAAGAGGGTTCTTTGTTCGAATCTTCAAGTCAAGAAAATCTTGTTGATTAGTCCAAACCACCTAGGTTTGATATGTGTCATGGTGACGTTTCTCAAGTAACGACAACCAATCCTCTTTATGACAATAAATTATCTGCTGAGTCAGATAAGGAGACAAAGGAAGTATTTGCTAAGCAAGGGGCAACCTTGGTGTGGACGTTTGAAGCGGTTATCGTTGATCATCGGTACACAGATCCGTTTGATACATATTCCCCCCGTTCTTCTGTTCGAGGCATTATTCAGAAATTGATTATTGAGTTTTTCGTATCAATGCATTGGGCTGATTGGATGGATGTTGTCACAAGGGCAATGAAGTTTAGAGTTCGTCAAGGGCATCAAATTCCTTTTGCGGATGGAGTTTAGATTTTTCGAGGTATCGTGGTGTTCATATTGAGGGTATTGACTCGAGTACGAGTCTTTTCTAAGGAGGGGAGGATGATGCAGTATCGTGCAGGGCAGAAAGACAGCAACAAAAAATAGAGGCAGTCGTCTGGAAGTGAGGCGGGTGCCTCAGGTGGGGCCAGGCGGGCGCCTGGCGCCTGGGCATCAATCGGGGGGAACTTCAGCATGTGACAGAAACAGAACAGAAGTAGTGAAGGAACAATCAGATTTGGGTTTCGGTGTTGGCTGGGTTTTGGGCTTTAAGTTTTAGGGTTTTAATGTTTTAATGAATTGTTAATTAAGGGTGTTTTAGTCTTTTCAATTAAAAAGTGTCCTAGGGATTTCATTAGGGTTTTCTTAATTAGTATTTATAGTTGTGTTAGAGTTTGAGAGGAGGCAGACTTTGATTATATGATATAGAAAAGAAAAGCTTGAAGCTTTCAAATATTGTTTCTTTTCATTATCGTTCGGCCATTCTATTCATTAAGCCTATTCGGCATTATTTGGTATTAGAGCTCCAATTCAAATATCAATGGCTGAACGAGGGTGCGTTGTTCGTGGTGGACGAGGTCATCGATGGAGCAGCAGTGCAGTGGAGCCCCAAGAAGATGACCATTATCGCAAATGAAGCCGTTGCTATATCGAGATAGATGAGATACGAAGACAGATTCAAATACTCCAGAACCGTATGGATCGCGTGGTGCTTCCAGCAAAGAAGGGTTCAGATCCGGTTGTTCCAGCCGAGGATATGGAGTATCAAGAGGGGATGGATTCCTTTGCCCAAAATCATGAATATCATGACACGTGTGCGGCTGGCCCTTCTTGGGATGTTGATGTGAGGATTGAAATTCCGGAAAATGAAGGTAAAGCAAATCCTGATGACTTTCTTGATTCTTGGATTGATACTGTTGGGTTTAAAGAGGGTTTTTTTTGTCGAATCTTCAAGTCAAGAAAATCTTGTTGATTGGTCAAAACCCCCTCTATTTGATTCAAATCCTAGAGATTTGATTGATTCGTGGATTGATACTGTTGGTTTTAAAGAGGGTTCTTTGTTCGAATCTTCAAGTCAAGAAAATCTTGTTGATTGGTCCAAACCACCTAGGTTTGATATGTGTCATGGTGATATTTGTCAAGTAACGACAACCGATCCTGTTTATGACAATAAATCATCTGCTGAGCTAGATAAGGAGACCGAGGAAGTATTTTTCTAAGCAACGGGAAACCAATGTGTGGACGTTTGAAGCGGTTATCTTTGATCGTCGGTACACAGATCCGTTTGACACATATTCCCCTCGTTCTTCTGTTTGAGGCATTATTCATAAATTGATTATTGAGTTTTTCGTATCAATGCATTGGACTGATTGGATGGATGTTATCACAAGGGCAATGAAGTTTAGAGTTCAAGGGCATCAAATTCCTTTTGCGGATGGAGTTCAGATTTTTTGGGTTATCTTGGTGTTCATATTGAGGGTATTGACTCGAGGACGAGTCTTTTCTAAGGAGGGGAGGATGATGCAGTATCGTGCAGGGCTGAAAGACAGCAACAAAAAACAGAGGCAGTCGTCTGGAAGTGAGGTGGGTGCCTCAGGTGCAGTCGGGGGGAACTTCGGCATGCGACAGAAACAGAACAGAAGCAGTGCAAGAACAATCAGATTTGGGCTTCAGTGTTGGTTGGGTTTTGGGCTTTAAGTTTTAGGGTTTTAATGTTTTAATGAATTGTTAATTAAGGGTGTTTTAGTCTTTTCAATTAAAAAGTGTCCTAGGGTTTTCATTAGGGTTTTCATAATTAGTATTTATAGTTGTGTTAGAGTTTGAGAGGAGGCAGACTTTGATTATATGAAATAGAAAAGAAAAGCTTGAAGCTTTCAAATATTGTTTCTTGTCATTATCGTTCGGTCATTCTAATCTCTAGCCTCCGTTGACATTAGCTAGTCATCCTGGAATGAATGCAGACCATTACCAACTTGCCCTTCAAGAATGCACTGAACTTATTGGCCAAGGTATTATCGAGCCCATGTCATCTCCATGGGCATGTGAAGCTTTCTATGTCAACAAGCATAGTGAGCAAGTTCGAGGAAAGCTAAAATTGGTTATTAATTATCAGCCATTAAATCATTTTTTGGCAAATGATAAATTTCCTCTTCCACAGAAAAAATCATTATTCCAATCTCTTTCTGATGCGAAAGTCCTCTCCAAGTTTGATCTCAAGTCAGGTTTTTGGCAATTAGGAATCACTCCTGAAGATAGACCAAAGACGGCCTTTGGCATACCTGATCATCATCACCAGTGGAAAGTAATGCCATTTGGTTTTAAAAATGCACCCTCTGCTTTCCAAAAGGCAATGATAACCATTTTTGAACCTATACTTTCTAATGCCTTGATTTATATTGATGATATTTTGTTGTATTCTGCTGATGAAAAGTCTCACATAGACTTACGCTAGAAGTTTCATTCCATGGTCACAAAGTATGATATAATGCTGTCAGAATAGGTAAGCAATTCACACTCCATAGAGGGTGTGGAAATTTGTTTTTAAAAGCAAAAGATGTGAATAGGGAAAACGTAATACTACCTCCGATCCCAAAATGAATGTCCATTTCTTGTTCTTGACCAATAACAAAAATGGACATTCACGTTGGGACGAAGGGAGTACTAAGCAAATCATAGAAGGTAGAACCCAAGATTGATCTTTAAAAAAAAGTACGCAACTTTTTTCTGTATTTAACAACTTATCGAAAGAGCAAGCTAAAGACGACTAATAATTGTGATCTAGTCTTCGAGTGAAGTTTAATATTACGCGCGAATGATCAAATATATACTCCCTCCGTCCTACAATATTGGTTACTAAAACTGAATACGCGGGGATTAATAAAAAGTAAGAATTGTGAGTATGAAAAGTGAAGTATGAGAACGAAGGAAGATTTTTGTTGTGAGTGTAGCAAGGGGGTCCCATTGATATTTTGGGATAGTAAGATTTATTATGGGGCGCCAAAAAAGAAAAGTAACCATCACAAGGCACACTTGAACTCTTTCTATATGTGCATATTTATAGGCACACGACATCTCCTAGTTCAAGCCTTATCTAGATAGACAAATACCAAAAGTCTCATTGTAAAATCAACCATCACATTCATTAACCGCATTAATGAATCACATGAGACATTGTATATTGATTCCTTCTTTAACTTGAGCCAAATTCCAACAATCTCCACCTTGGCAAACGTTCTTGATTCCATAATTGGTTTGGCTTCCATCATGACAATTGGCTCCACCGAATTATTGTCGTCTTCAAACTTGAAATTTCCTTTTCAAAATCTGCTACTGCTATTCGGACATGACTCTCAATGCTAGAAACCTCAAAATCTGATCTCCACCGTTCAGATCGTAAATATACGAGTCCCCAAGCTACATACCAAAAATCAGCATACACACCAAAAATCAGCATGATCCAACGGTTAATGAACACGCAATACTGATTTTCCCACCGCTGCGCTAAAAAATTCAAACAAAAAATTCTGCTACCTTTTTTCTTTAGATTTGGATATCTTTTGATGATATAAATTCCACCACGAAACTTGTACCACTGCTATCCATTAGTGGGACATGCCGCCTGATCATCAGTATCAGGAAGACTTTCGACAAAAGGCTCCATTGGCGAGGTTGCACATCAACACAATTCATCATCCAATCTTGCACACTCCGCAAAGCTTTTCCGTCCTTCACAAATGTCAAAAAATAAGTATAAACATAAAATCTTCAATATTATCCCGCATCATCATTCAGAGCTGAACCATCAGCTTTGATACCAATTGTTGTGTGCGGCGGAAGCGGTTCTCATGCACACCAACAATTAGGTTATGCTACACCATCAGTTTGGACACAAACAATATGGCGAAAGAATAAATAAGACAAAATTTAATGTGGTTCACTCCAACATCAATGGGCTACTTACAAGGACCGATCAACAACTTCACCACAATATTACGGAATTACAATACCACAAGTTTTAATCAAGACACTCGCAAAGACACACAACTTATCACAACAGTATTACAATAATGGAGGTATCAATATCCTTCTCAACATTCTTGAGTGTATATACTGCATGGCGGTGGCTACGGGTGGCCGCGGTGGTCAGTGGCCGGCAGTGGTGGGGGCAAGTTTTAATGATGTTTTATCATAATTGCACGCAGTGTTATACATTACTGCTTAAAAACTTTTAGATCATTTCGATTTAATCAGGAACTTAATTAGAAGTGATTTGTTTCAAAAATGAATTTTTTGGTCAAATTCCCTAAATAATAATCATACACATCAATTATGAAATAAAAAAAAATGATTTTTCTTTTTTTTTTTTGGAATAATTATTGTTTCTTTAAACCGGAAAGGATATTTTGGGTATAAAAACATAAGAATTAGTGTTGGAAATCTTTTGCAAGATGGCGTATGAAATATCTCATGAAGTGCTTAAAGCATAGGCTCTTTATACGTTTAAATATAAATGTGACATACTCATTTTTGTTATATTTTTGTACCCCCTTTTTCATAAATAGACATGTTGTTATTTAAAAAATATTAATGTGATTAGCTGGTACTATTACGCAAGTGATCAATCTATATTCGGGTTTTCTGCATCCTTCACCAAAAACCATTGTATGAGATGTGCGGGAAAATGCCTCAAATTCGAGACTTCCGTGGTAAAGATATTAGTTGCTTTTTGGCCTATTCCAGGGCAGTGGTGGGGGCAAGTTTTAATGATGTTTTATCATAATTGCGTGTGTTTTTGTGTGTGTGATTATGTTTGTTGATTGCTATATTTACTCGTAAAATTGCTTAGAATTTGATCTTGCGTCCGAAAATGTGTCTCAATATCTAAAATAAACGTTTGCTGATAAATGAGAAGTGAAGTTAGGGAACAAGGAAAAAGGAAAAGTTGAAATGGGAGCAAATGTCAAACCAAGAAAAGTGAGCGAAAGGGATTGAAGCCACATAACATATTTGAAGTGGCCATAATAGCATCTCCACTCACGCCAGCACCGACGCCGGTCATGACTTTTAAATTATAAATTAGGCGTGTATGACATTAATCAAAACTTGGTTGGATTACCCCATAATAGCGTGCTGACAAGTGGCCCAAAACAACCCAAATCTTGAAAATTTTGATACATTTTCTGAAATTTTTGTTGGACAATGATATGTGTCATTAAATTATTCAACCCATGGGCAAAACAGCTTCAAGTCTGGGAAAATGAAATAATTTTGTTGGGTTATTTGAGAAAAAAAATAAAAATATTTCATCGGTTCAAAAAAAATTGCAATAGTAATTTTTTTTCTAATCTATAAATTGAGTCTAAATTTCATATACTCTCTACAATTTCTCAAACATTTTATTTTGTTCAATATTAGCCATTTATTCATTTTAACTTTGTCCAAAAAATTTCATTTTATAGTTATGGATCCTAATTATCCTAATTATTATGGAAATAGTCAATATTTCCAACAAAATCTAAATGCCAATAGAAACTCAAATGCCCAACTGCCTCTAGATCCAAATTTCTAAACCATCCTCAACTATCTCAATTATTGAGGTTTTATCCAACCAACCAAATTTCGAATCCTGTTAATGCTCAAAGTTTTTTTTCAATCCCAAATTAATCCACATTTATTTTCTTCCCCAACTGTAAGTACCCAAATCCGGATCGTCAAAATCCGTCAGAAAATTAACCGAAATCCGTTAACTGGCTCGCTCCAGGTTAACCGAAACTCGTTAAACTCCCCGTTGCCATGCCAACGAGACGTCCCGGGACTGCCCCGTGCATCCCGATGTCGAAGCATACTTAACACGTGTCATCTCACGTAAAAGTATGGCTTTCCCTGAAAAACGCACTTTTCGGCACATTCCGGAGGCGTTTCGGACATTTTCCGGACTGTTATTTTAAAAAACGGACAAAACCGGGACCGGGGAACGAACTCCCATGCATTTGGTGAGTCATGGGACACGTGGCAGCCATGCCACAGCCCACACATCACCTTTCAATCAGAAATCAAAGGGAAAAGACTAAAATACCCCTGGTATACAGTCAAAGTCCGGCCGGACTCACTGTGCACATTTTCTGAAATTGCCAGCAAGCCCCTCAAAATTCCAAAATACCAAAAAACCCATGGAAAACAGTCTAAGTCCGGCCGGACTCTTACTGCATTTTTCACCTATAAATAGGAGGGCTGTCAAAGCCATAAAAGAACAACAAAATTACCCCAAAACACTCATTACCCCACGGCACAAACCAGTTTCACCCCTCCCGAGCTCCCGTTTTGCCTCGATTCGCGTGAAATCTTCGTATTTCGATCAAATACGTCTCTCACCACTACGAAACACCGTTTCAAACCTATTTCCGTGTCCCGTACACACCTTCCGAGCCAAAGGAGACGACCCTGGCCATATGTACAACTCCCTCTCTCTAATCTCTCGTCTCGTCTCGGTTTACGCGCCAGTCGCTATAACTGTTTCGAACACCGTTACTGAAATGTAGATGCCTCCGTCTAACGGGGTCCGATACGTTTTAGCCCCTCGATCCTCTTCTCTTTCCGTAAGAGAAGTAATCACGGGTTAAAACGGCGTTCCGACCCCGTTCCGTTTACTTTTTCTGTCATTTACCATTCCGGATTGATCGATCCGTTGATCGTCATTTACTTTCTGTCACTTACAATTCCGAGCCGTTTTTGGCTCGTTGATCGTCATTTACAACTCCGAGCCGTTTGGCTCGTCGATCGTCATTTACGATTCCGGATCGTTTGATTCCGTTGATACTGCTTTAAATACTGTCATTTACAAAGTCCGACCCGTTTGGATCGTGATAGTATTTACTTTTCAAAGTCCGAGTCGCAACCCGATTCGTTGATTGCATGTCATTTAATACGTATTTTTCCCGTAAAAATTGTTAACAATGTAATGCCCGGTTCAAAACCGGAGTTCGTCCTTCGAACTCTCTTTCAAAACGCGCGAAATGACGTTTGGCCTCCGAACGCTCATCTTTCAAACTAAAAGCCGCTATTTGACATTCAAAATCATTTAATACGTTTTTTCCCGTAAAAATCGTTAACAATGAATCGCCCGGTTCAAAAACCGGAGTTCGTCATTCGAACTCCATTTCAAACTCAAATCGACGTTTGCCACGCAAACGCTCATTTCCGTCTCAAAACCGACGTTTGTCATTCAAACAATCGCTTTTTCAAAAGTCACCTAATCAACGTTTGACATTCAAACCAAGATTAAGCTTATCATTCAAGCCCCCATTTCAAAACACACACACACACACGATTTCAAGAAAGGTAGAAAGACTCGTCATACGAGGCGTTTCGGGTGATCTCAATATACTCTTCCCGAAACGTAACGTGACCTCTGAACCTAACAATCTCTGGTACTAAAAAAGCTTTTTACTCGTTTTTGCTACCAATAAAAAATGACCCCCATTTTCAAAGCCTTTTCCTAAGTTTTTGCTACCAATAAAAACGACACAATTTTCACAAAAGCCGTTTCTCAACGTTTTGGGCTCAAAATACAAAAACCGCGTGGCGACTCCTCATTTTTTCCTTCCCATGAAGCGAGGTCTCAGACACCAACCCTCCGCGAAAGACAGCCGCGTTTCGCGCCGCCCGCGCGAAATCCCGGGTAATTTCAGTTGGCGACTCCGCAGGGGAAAAGATACTTTTTTTCAAAACTGCCGATGTTTTCAAAAAAGCCTTCCATGGGTCAAACTTTCGTTTACCCTTTCCTCGGTTTCGTGTGCGTGTGTTACTTTAAACCTCGAACGGTTTTTTTCAAGGGCATTACATTGACATTTTTCAAAATCATACCATGTTTGTGCATCCCCATTCATGTTCGATTTTCATTGCTGTCTTTTGAACTGCGCATCATAATTCTTTAAGACACATTCTGAAAAATCTCTGTTTTTACTCAGAAAAAAGAATTTTAGTGACCGCACACTACGCGCACTTGCTGCCTCGGAACACCGCACTTCACGTGCACTTGCTGCCTCGGTATACTGCACACTACAACCCCTAACCCGGGATGACCTTATTAGTTGCACCCCGATTGGTCTGCCAGACACCTTTCGGGGGCGCAAGGGGTCGTCCCAAACATCCCATCCTAGCCCGTGTAAGCCATGCACTCTTTGTGTCACACTTTGTCCAAGACCGCGGTTGGTTTTTTGCTTAGCTCGTGTCATAAAGCCTAAGTGTATGTTTTTTACGCCGGGCCCCGCTCCGAGTCAAGCTCGAGAGGTTGAGACCGAAGGTCATTCCCGACCCGAAGTCTCGAGCTTTTCAGCCTTGACTTTGACGCGGAGCTCTGCCGAAAAATATACCCGAAGGTTCAATGTGACGTCGTGTCACCAAACCTCACCGTATCCACCGTGCCAGCCTCAACTTGGCCAACGCCAAAAGCTAAGGTCCCTCGCGCAAGCGAGTCAGGAGAGGTCATGCTGAAATTTTGGCACGATCCCCCACCTTAACTTAAGGACGTTGACTTCGACTGTGGCCCGTGCGTCACATACGTTGAAAGTTTGCGTGATCAGCTAGCCTTAAGTTCACTTTTTCCTTTGTCGGTGGAACTCGCTTGCCTTATAAGACCTCGCTCGGGATAGTCCGCCTCGAGAAAGATGATCTACAAATGGAAACGAGGGGCTTATAAGCGTAGTGACGAGATCCACTGTTTAGAGCTCTAGGATTAGTTGCGAAAAAGAAGACCCGCTCTTTTCCAACCGACTAGGACTCTGAGAAAACACGCTTTAAGTAAACATTAATCGGTAACTGCACATTGCACAAGCCCGAAACCTTGAGCCAAATACCCTTTTCCGAAGCCTAAACCCTTCCTTTCGTTCCCTGCAGCGAGCAGAAAGTGGTTCAGATTTCCGGGTCAGCGCCTTGCCGTAATCACGGTAGCAGCGGCGTCAGACAGTTCTTCGGTTCCCTCAGCCAGAATTTCCGACATGTCTAGTTCACCGAGAAATCGTGATGGGGAAGGACCCCTGCCACCGGCAACAGATATGACATTGGAAGAAGCCCTCCGGGCTTGTGAGGTTCACAAGAGGCAGAAAGAAGATCAGCAGAATTTCGTGGTACAGCTTCTGAATGAGCGTGGTATAGCAGCTATCCCCCAGTCAGACGGTACTTTTGTCCTGGTCGAGGATGACGATTCCCCAAAACCAGTTCACCAAACCTTCAATCAGGTTCCTCCCCCGCCAACTTACGGGATGCCTTCGAATCAAGGAAACAGCTGACCTAGGCTTCACGTTGCCACCTCCCAGGGCAACCCTGTCATATTTGGCCAGCCCAGTGCTACTCCTATCACTCAATACCACCATCGCACCGATGGACCATCCCAGGATGCCAATATCCTTCAATACCCTCCCGGGTTCGTCCCATTGCCTATACACGAATCCCAAAACACCGGGGACAAACCCCGATACAGTTCAGAAAAGGCCCCTATATATCCACATATATCGAGCCTTCCACCTCCAATCACTACCGCTCACGTGGTAGCACCCGGCGCTGAGCCTCACAGTCCACCACTGGACCCAACCTTAGCCTGGATGGTCGAACAGATGAAAGACCTGAAAGCCACCATGAGCAGCTCAAAGCAGGAAACGCTCAAATCCACGGATCCGGGAATGGTCATGCCTCTCCCTGCCAAGTTCAGAATGCCGGAGATGGACCGATTCGACGGAACCGAATGTCCTCAAATGCACGGCGACACCTACGTTCTCGGCATGAGAGCAAAAGGAGCAACCCTCCAGCAAATGGCCGACCACTTCCAGCATACGCTCAAAAGTTCAGCGTTACGATGGTTTCTAAGGGTCAAGCCTGTGGATCGCCACACCTGGGATCATATTAGTAACATCTTCCTGGAACGGTACCGATCCAACTTAGAGTGGGAAACAAGTCGCGAGGACTTAATCACCACTGAGCAGAAAGCGGATGAAAGTGTCGGGGAATTCTACAAAAGGTGGAGTTGGAAACTCTCCGAGATCATGGAGCCACTCTCCCAAGAGGAACAGATGCGGATCTTCAAGTCCTGCTTAAGACCGTCCATCAGAACTCTCATCAGTCATCATTTCTTCCCATATCTCCGGGCCATGGTCAATGCCGGCTCATAGTTCGAGAAGGATCTCAAGGAAAAGTTGGCTACTGCACAGCCATACAGATACCGCTCAGCAGTTGCATTCAATCCCGCACCGGCCCCCGGCAAAGGGAAAGATACGTCTGTCAACTATATCCATCAGGGACAGCAGTCGGGCAACAGAAACCCAGTCCCACAAAGCAACAACTCCACCTCGAAGCAGCCTGCCGTACACTTCGACAAGTTGGACATGCCGCTAAGCAAGATGTTGGAAGGGTTAATCAAGGAAGGTCTCCGTAAACCCGTTGCAAATTACAAACCCAAGAACCCCGTAGCCAATGCGGACAAGAACAAATACTGCGCCTTCCATCGGTATCACGGCCATACCACAGACAACTGTTTGGGGTTACGATACGAAATCCAGAACATGATAGAAGAAGGCAAATTGGAGCGTCCCCGTGGGCCCAATACAGTCGGAAACCCCTTTCCGAACAATAACAGTGTGAATTCCATTGAGTGGGTGACCAAGAAGATTGTCGCAGAGCCAGTTCCTCCGATTCTTCCAGCCGGGTCCTCATCTAATGTCCACATCAGCTACGATGTTTGTGACTGCTCTGCCTGCCTGGAGTACGAGTCCCAAGATATGGTCCGGAGCAATCCTCCGAGAAAACAGAAGAAGAAGTCCTCTCAGCAGATGCTGAGAGAAAGATACGAAGCTGGAGACACCAGTGTGGGTACACTCGGAGAGCCAGTCCTCCCTTCCTCCAGGCCATGCAGCTTTAGAGCAGACAAGGGTAGAAAAGCCGAAAAGTCCCGCTGAAACCAGAGTTCAGGCCCCAGGGCTCCGGAATACCTCAGACCTTGGTAACCTTACTGCCAGTCAGAGACAAAACCCCCCGTGGGATCAGCTAAGATTCAACTTGTCCAGCTTCTGAGCCCGGACCGGCAAGGGAAGATCAAAGTCAGCTTGGCACTCGCACTCGATCAACGTGCTAACCAAGGGCGGCAACCGCCACAAGCAGCCTCAACGCAATCCCGAGGTTCCTGCAAAGGCTTTACCTCGCAAAAGAAAGACAGGAAACGGATGGCTGGATGACTCTCCTTCTACGGATAGAGAGGAGATCTACGATTCCCGACTGTAAGGCAGTATGATCACGTTCTGTGACGAAGATCTACCGAGAGATGCCTCGGGGCACAATGAAGCTTTGTACATCACTCTCAAGCTCAACACCATATCACTCCCCGGAGTATTGGTAGATAACGGGTCAGCCGTTAATGTTCTCCCTCTCAGCATGATGCGAGCCATCCGCATCAACGAAAGCCATCTGATTCCGTCAACCCGGACTATCAGGGCCTATGACAGCACGTCTCGTCCCATCCTGGGGACGGTTACTCTGGAACTCTGGTTCGAGACCCAAATGGTGCCAGCAAAATTCCATGTGATGGACATTCCATCCGAGTTCAAAGCCCTCCTGGGACGCCCTTGGCTACATCACATGAAAGCCATAGCCTCCAATCTCCATCAGTGTGTTAAGTTCATTAACCGGCAGGGAGATCTTGAAGTCATCAGAGGGGACAGTTTCCTCATAGGAAACGAAGCCGAGACAATAGCCAAGCGTGCCCGCAGTCAGGCACCGGGGCTACCTCCTTCGAATCAACCAAGGGACTATCGGGGCAAATCTCATCAGAATCCCTCAGAGTCCGGAGATGCTTATTATGTAAACGTACTCGAACAGGCAGACGCTGAAGCAGTCCGATACATCAAGTTCAACTGTCGTTTCCAACATTTGGAAGCAGATTGGAAAGAAACGCTGAACATCGCCATGATGCGGGCACATAAACCCCCAGTCTCCAATCGGAGATTCGTCAGCATTCTTCAAACCAACTCTCTGGCCCCGCCAGGCGAAGAGATCTTCGTGATAAAGGTCAACAAGCACCGCCATTCTCGGGATGAATGCATGGAAGTCGTGTGGGATGTCCTCCACGAGGAACTACCCGCTGCACCTCTCTTCTCCAATGAAGGGCATGATGTTTTCCTAGCAGCTCCAGCAACGCACCCGGACGCAATACGTCCCTACGTTTGGGTTGAGCCGTCAGATGACGACGAATCAGGACTCTCCGGAGTCGAGGATGTGGCAGACCCGCGGGCAGACCTCTGCATTCACATGCTCAGTTTTGAGGACGGCACTCCTTCCGATCAGGTCACCTATGACCAAGGCTCCAATACCATGGAAATTGTTAAGCTCAACGTCCAGTACAGGCAGCTATCCGATAATTGGAAGCTACTGGTTGACACGACAAAGAATCCCTCTGATCAAGTGACTGACGACGACTTCGTCAACATAATCTATTCCAGATATCCCGATGATACCAAGGATCCAGTCCTCATCGTCAGATTCTGCAATGCCAAAGTCACCCTCGACGACTGCCTGCTCATGGTAAACGAGGCCCTGGCCAACCGAGATCAGAGCTCATCACTACTTCCGTGTACCAGCCCCAGTGGCAACCGGTCCGTGCCATCAGTCAAGCTTATACCCTCAAGCGCCGCCAAGGCCAAGGTCAACAGCGAAGGAGACCAAGCTCCTAACCCTGTCACGAATCAGATCAACCTCGGGAACGCTTCCGGCAGCCACCCCGAAAACATCTGTGAAGGTCTTCCCCGCAAGACAGAGTCAGCTTCCGACATTGGAAATGGCCACCTCAGCATCAACATGCTCCAGTTCGATTCCGCTCCCAGTCGTCACGGCCCCGGATTCAGACATCCTGCCAGTAGACTGCTAGCTCTGATAGACTTGGCGATCGAGCGAGATCACGAGACTGTCAACATCGCAGAGTTCAACACCCCCGTGGGTTCAATCAAGCAAAATTGGGCAAACTTCTTGGTAATCGAGATCAAGGAAGGCCACATGGAATGTCCCAGTCCGACTTCCTTCGTTAACATAATCCAAGTGTTCCCGCCATTCGGCGATTTGGATGTGATCACAGTTCTGGACACTAGCCAGACGGCGCGCACCTACGGAGACTGTTTAGCTCTCGCAAGGAAAGCCCTCATGGAATTAGCCGCTCAAGAAAGCCGTCTTTGGGACGAAGACCAAGCTCGAAAGACCTACAGGGACCAAGCCCTTAAAGTGTCACAGGCAGCTTCAGACAGAAAGATAGAGGCCACTCTAGACCAGTTCGACCTCAGGGGTTTTGCTCACGGCAACTTCCTCGACTACCGTCTGTTTTCATCCAACCCCCTCTGCCACACGAGGGTGGTCAACGGTCCCAATGACCTAGGAGATGGAACGACACAGCAGAAAGAATCTCAGCGCTTACCTCCCCGAGGAAAGCAAGTTCTCTGTGAAAGCAACGACGAAGGCGATGAAACTATTCTCTTCCAAGCCGGGCATGAAGTCAACAAAACCGGAATCCCAAGGGTCCTGGGAGGATGGAAACGGATCATTTCCACACTCAAATTGAAAGGCCAACTCAGGGAGGAAGGTCTATTTAAAAACAAGAGAAAGATGGAACTTTGTCTCGAGCAACTGCTCAGGGAGATTCCACAGTCTACGGCATTCGTTTACAGAGACGATCGACTGGGTCAGCCACCAGTTACATGGGCAGATGTTCGGGAAGCCGTGTACTCACCTTCCGACATACCCGCTACTCAGATAAAGAAAAAAAGAAAGCTTTCCCCGGTGGAAGTTTATCTAGACTGCCGCACGCAGTTCAAGGAATCCTTGGCTATTCTCACATGGGAAGAAACGCAGTCATTAACTCTCGACGCAGTCTCCGCTGCAAGAAAGTTAATCTGGGCCAAGAGTGGAGGAAGCTTAGCAAACCATGAGTATCGCCAGACCCAACTCCAGAATGCCTTGAGTATGCTCAGCAAGAAGGAATGGAGCGCGGTATATCGTGAAGAGATCAAGGAGACTGTTCGCCTGAACCTAGAACTCTCTAACCTCCCTCGGAGGGTCAGCAATGCACAGTTCAGCTCCGACGACCACTGTTGTGCACTGACATTCGAACAGCTGCATCAAACCGTAGGCTACCTCCCCGCAGAGGCACCTAAGCCAGTATCCTGGGACAGAATCCGTCAAGCTGCCGAAGCTTCAGGGAATACATCCACAGTCAATGAGTTGAGGGAAGACATATGGCCCTATGCTACGAGGAATCCTCCTCTAACTATGGCTCAACTCAGAGCGGCCTGTTCAGAAGGAACCAAACCTGATGTCAGCGTTCTAATCCGATCGGGTCAAATCCATGCATTACCATCCAATGCCACTAAAAAGCCAGCGGAGCCCGAACTGCAACCCGGCCAGCCCGAAGACACAAGTTCCCTGAAAGAGGACCCGATCCTCACTCAGCTCAAGCAGACTCAGGCGAACATTTCCCTTTGGTCTCTGCTCACCTCCTCTTATCCTCACAAGCTCAAGCTAGAGGAAAGCCTGGCCCGTACCATGGTCCCCGTGGACGCAACCCAGACGAAGTCATTCAGATGATCGGCAACATCCACTATGGCAACATTATCACCTTCACAGATTTGGACCTTCCAAAATTTGGGGCTGATCACAATGAGCCGCTCTACATCACAGTCCAGCTGGACGAGCATCGCCTTCCCCGCGTGTTGGTAGACGGAGGTTCCAGAATGAATGTCTTGCCCGCCAAGATGATGGACCTGCTTGACATCAAGCCCACAGATCTGAAGCCTTCAGTCTACACTGTCAAGGCCTATGACTCTACTTCCCGTACAGTTCTCGGAGTTGCTACTCTTAACATCTGGTTCGGCAAGCGGATGATTCCCACCGAATTTCAAGTGTTGGACATTCCGATCACTTTCACAGCCATCCTGGGGCGTCCCTGGCTGCATCAAATCAATGGCGTGGCATCCAACCTTCATCAGTGCCTCAAGTTCATGCAAGGCAACGAGCTAACCACAGTCTACGGCGACAGTGTCACCACCGAGGGGACCAGCACCAACGACATCCCAGTGTTAGAAATCAAGCATAATGACAACATGGCATTAACTGGATTCACTCTGGAGACCTCCAAGATCCAAATATGCAACGTGGACCTTCCACTATCTCACGACCAGATTCCTCCTGCCATGAAGATGATGAAACTCATGAACTTCATCCCAGGACTGGGGCTTGGCAAAAGGCTACAAGGCCAACACCAAGTCATTGAAGTCAAGGACCACACCACGGTCCAGGGGCTTGGCTACGTGCCAACACCGGCTGACATCAAGGAAGACAAAAGGCTCGCCCGCACCAATGCAGTAGCCCGCAAAAGGGGAACCTCCGACGGCACACCCAACCTCCGACCTTACAGTTTCGACCTCGCTCATTACTTCACCCAGGGAACCAACAGTAGAACTGAGGGGACCAACAAGGGAACCGATAGCAGAACTGAGGGGACCAACAAGGGAACCGACAGCAGAACTGAGGGGACCGACAGTGGAACTGATGAAGATGAGAAAGAAGCAGGGATAGTCAGCACCGAGACTACAGAAAAGATGGAACAGCTAGCACGGAACCTCAAGCGTTTCAGAGGACTCAAGGCTAATCAGATTAGGGGAGCGTTCCTCGACATCACAGCTCTACCTGGACCAACTGCCACCACAGTCCAGCACGAATACACATTCAAGGGAATCCCAGACTTGGAGGAGCAACTCAAGGTACTCTCCATGGGAAACAGATTGTTCGGATCAGCCACCGAGGCCACATTCGAGACAGTAACTCCAAAGCAGAAGAAACCAGAATTCATAG
Source organism: Adenophora triphylla var. japonica (assembly GCA_022495995.1). Classification (NCBI taxonomy): domain Eukaryota; kingdom Viridiplantae; phylum Streptophyta; class Magnoliopsida; order Asterales; family Campanulaceae; genus Adenophora; species Adenophora triphylla. The sequence goes on along the minus strand of JAFEMH010002288.1, from coordinate 256,778 downwards.
AAGACGCTCTCAGTGGACCAGCTCTACAGAGTCTCTTTGAAGAGTTCATGGAGGTGCCAAACTTGATTGACCTGGGCTCCGAAAACAGCATGATTGCCATGATTGGGACAGCAGAAGCCAAGCCTCTCGATCCCCGCACCCTCATCAAGCATCCAACAATGCCACTGAAGAACTGGGTAACTTTCATCGGACCAAGGGCAAGCCAGGCAGAACTGGAAGACAAGCTGGGCCTGCACCCACATCTCCCTAAACCCGGTCTTAAACCCTCTGAGTCAGTCCTTGTAAAAATCCAGTCCTCTGAGTCGTCCAATGGCCTTACGACGGAGGACCATGATAATGTAGCCTTCCATGTATTTCCGTTCTTGCTTAATGAAAAGTCTGACCTTTCGGAGTATCCACTCATTGCCACTTTAACAACTGATAAGTTAACAAACAACTTAAAAGACGTTAATAATTCAATTGATAAAGAAGCAGACACATTAAATGAGCAATACATTAGAGAAGTTCTCGAGCGTTTAGTCGACCAAGAGGACAACCGGGCCCAAGCTGCCGAAGAGGTTATGACCAAAGTGAACCTGGGGTCAGTGCAAGAGCCTAAAGAGACACAAGTGGGCAGTTTCTTCGCCGATGCAGAAAAAGAAGCCCTGATAAGCCTCCTCCGGGAGTATGTTGACGTGTTCGCTGGTCATATCGGGACATGCCGGGACTCGATCCCTCGATCGTAGAGCACAAAATTCCCTGGATCCCGAATCCAAGCACATCAAACGAAGCTGCGCACAAGATCAAGCGAGTGGTCCTTGCATGTTAAAGAAGAAATTGAGAAGATGCTCCGAGTTGGTTTCATCGAGTGATTGAGTACCCGACTTGGCTCTCCAACATCGTGACGGTCACCAAGGCCAATGGAAAGGTCGGATGCTTTGTGTGGATTTCGGGGATCTCAACAAGGCCAGCCCTAAAGATGATTTCCCACTGCCTAACATCGACATGCCGGTCGACACCACGGCAAATTTCGAAGTAAAGTCCTTCGTGGACGGGTTATTTGGGTACAACCAGATTAAGATGTCCGAGGAGGATCAAGCCAAGATCGCCTTCACCACTCCGTGGGGACATGCTGTTACACGATCATGCCGTTCGGTCCGAAGAACGCTTGGGCTACTTACCGGCCGCAATGACCCTCTTCCATGACATGATTCACAAAGAAATCGAAGCATATGTCGACGACATGATCATCTACTCCGGAGGATCGGACATGCGGCACATGACAGATGCGAGAAAGTTCTTTAACAGACTCGAAAAACACTCCATGAGATTGAACCTGCGAAGTGCACCTACGGCGTCAAGCGCGGCAAGGTGCTTGGGGTACATGGTTACGAAAGGGGTATCGAAGCCGATCCCAAGAAAATCAAGGCCATCATCGACATGAAGCCGCCTCGGACTTTAACGAAGTGAAAAGCTTCATGGGAAGACTTGAGACATCAGTCGCTTCATCAACCAGTTGACATCTCTCTGCGAGCCCATGTTCAAACTGATGAAAAAGAATGCCACATCAACTGGGACTCCGAGTGCCAAACAACTTTTGAGAAGATCAAGACCTACTTGGTGAATCCCCCAATTATGTGCCCACCACATGAAGACAAGCCACTACTCCTGTATCTGACAGTAACAGACACGTCAATCGGAGCAATACTGGCACAAGAAACAGAAAGATTCCAAGGTTGAGCAGGCAATCTACTTCTTAAGCCGGAAGCTTCAAGGAAGTGAACTCAGCTACTCAGCATTAGAGAAAACTTGTACCGCCTTGGTATGGGTAGTCGGGAAAGCGAAACACTACATGCGGTCACATTCGGTGCTCCTAGTCTCCAAAATGGACCCCGTCCGATATCTCTTTGACAAGCCATCCTTGTCAATGCGACTAGCCAACTGGTCATTCTTCTGGTGAGTTCGACATCAAGTACATGGTCGAAAATCAACAAAGGGCGAGTAATGGCGAGATCGGTGGCCGACTTCCCAAGCAGTGAACCTAAAGGTCCTGATCCGCAATTTCCGGACGACGAAATCTTTTCACTCGACAGCGCAAACTGCTGGCAACTCTTCTTCGATGGGGCAGCCAACAAGAAGGGGAATGGTATTGGAATGCTCCTTGTCGATCCCAAGGACGAGCACACTCCCATAGCCATCAAGCTGAATTTTGAAACAACCAACAATGCAGCAGAATACGAAGCCTGTGCAGCCGGTCTGGAAGCCGCCCTCGAGCGCAACATCTCAAAACTGGATGTGTATGGAGACTCAGCATTGATCATCAATCAAGTGTCCAACAAATGGAAGACGGTAGATTCTGGCCTTCAGAAGTACCACGCGTCCAACAAATGGAAGACGGTACATCTCAGTTCAAGGACATCTCTTTCCACTATTTACCAAGAGACAGGAACCGCTTCGCAGATGCCCTGGCAACCCTCGCCTCTCTTGTCGAAATTCCCAATGGGAAAGCAGTAAAACCCCTCAGAATAGGCCAACGGGAAACACCCGCCTATTGCTGTGAGATCGAAATAAAAAAGGAAACGATCGACGAACCCTGGTACAATCAAATTTACCAGTACCTCCAAAGCGGAGAAGCTTCCTTCACAAATGAAGATGGAAAATACAAAGAAGGGATCAAAGCCAAAAACATGATGGCATTAAAATGCCTGGCATCCCATTTCGTCATTCTGGGGGGTATGTTGTACAAGAAACGCCACCAAGGGCCACTCCTTCGGTGTGTAAACAAAGAAAAAGCCAGCGAGCTAATGAACGAAGTTCACAACGGAACCTGCAGTCCGCACATGAACGCCCGAGCATTGACACAGATCATTCTCCGTATGGGATACTACTGGATATCAATGGAAACAGACTGCATCCAGTTCGTCCGAAGCTGCGACAAATGTCAACGGTTCTCCAACCTCAATCACATCCCTCCTCATGAACTCTATTGCATGACTACACCATGGCCTTTCGCCACATGGGGAATCGACGTCATCGGCAAGATCACTCCACCAGGGAGCAATGGTCACGAGTTCATTCTAGTCGCAGTCGACTACTTCACCAAATGGGTAGAAGCCAGATCGTACAGGGTACTGAATTCTAAGAAGGTGGCCGAGTTCATCCGAGAGAACATCATGTGCCGATACGGAGTGCCCAACGAGATCATATCCGACAATGGGACTAACTTCGAAGGAGATTGTGACCAACTTCTGACCGAATTCAGAGTCACACGTCACAAGTCTTCTCCTTACAGACCACAAACCAATGGTGCAGTAGAGGCAGCCAACAAGACTCTCGCCATGATAATCAGAAAAATGACAACCAGAGGTCGGGACTGGCCCGAAAAGCTACATTTAGCCCTCTGGGGATACAGAACATCTGTCAGAACCGCCACAGGGGAGACTCCGTTCGCGCTTACCTACGGAATGGAAGCAATGTTACCCGTGGAATTGGAAATTCCATCCCTCCGAGTCCTCTTGGAAAACGGGATCAATGAAGTCGAATGGCTACAGAGCCGTCACGACGAACTTGCTCTACTCGACGCCGTTTTTAAGGAAAACATTGAAAAACCTTTAAAGAGAAAATGGGTCCGGGGGTCAGGTTACGTGTTGGGAAGAACTTGAGAGTTCACCCAACACGCCTCGTCCGTAGACAAGTCTTTCTATGTTCAACATTCAGATCATTCAAATGTGTGCAATTTGTGTGTGACAAGTTATGTAATAAAATGCGTATTAATGCCTTGCTTTATTAATCCAAATGAAGGATTACAACTTGTGAGCCTTTTACTGTGGGAGGCCACATCCTTTTTTACACGTGATATCTTTTATCACAAGGCAGAAGTCTTGAGACAGTCTGCCCAGGGAGTTCCCTTGTTGTCCAACACAAGTCTTCTCTTAGCGAGGATGTCGGGCGACATAAGGAGCCATGGACAGATTGTCCCTTACAGAGGTAAAGCTACTCTGGAAACGGAAAGATATTTATTGGACTCATTAAAGACACTATTTGAAGGTCTAAAATCAGTCTTGGGATTGACGGGAGTTATCAAAGTCACGATAGACTTTGAATGATACGGATGTCATGAGACATGGAACATCCGATGTTATCCATGTCGTATCACAATCCGCCTCCAATGAATCGCACCCAATCAGATCGTAGGCACTCAAATAGTGGCTTATGAGCCACAAAAATGCTTTGGAAAGCTCTGAGTTGCGAAGGGGATGAACTGGACAGATCTGAAGTCCAAGAATAGCTTTACAGCTTTCTGGGATCTCTATGTCGTATGACACAGGATCTCCAAGGAGTCCTATGTCGTCCGACATAGATAGGCCATTTTTGTGCCCTTCAGACTGTTTGTTTCCCTTTTGTTCCTCAAGGCAAACCAGGCATGTTTAGCTACTGTAAGCAGTAATATGATAATAATATATGAGTATAATGGGAGGATCACATGGCTTTAGTGGCCAAAATGTGATAAATCACATGATTTTGGCCACTTTGAAGTAGCCATCACCTCCTAACTCCATGCAAATACGTAAAGATTGAATCTTTATTGATCCTAAGATGACCAAATGTCCAGATCTGAGGTGGGGAGAAGTGAATATTTAAGATTCACTTCTCCACCACCTTTTTCATGCAAAATCCCAATTTCTACATGGTAAGAGAGCAAGTATGCATGCAATGTATATTTAAAGACTTTATTAAAAGGGGAGAGAGTTTTAGTGTCTACCTATTGTAGTCCACGAAGTAGAATCACCAATAGTATGGTGTCTACCCCTTCAATCACCAACAAAGGAGGCTTCTTTGGACCTTGGCTTTGAAGTGTGTGTGTGTGAGGAGGGAGGTGAGTGTGTGTGAGTGTATGAAAGAGAGAGAGAGAGAGGGAGACTCTATTTGGACAGAGTTTTCCCTAGAATACTGGTATTCTCTCTAATACTCACTTCTTTCCTTTTAAAATGATCAACCATGCCTTCTATTTATAGGCATCCTGACTGAGCTTCCTATGTCGGACGACAGGGGCAGTTAAACCGCCTCAATGTCCATGTCGTCCGACAGCGTACATCTTTTGGCCATAATGGGCCGAGTGGCTGGCAGGCCCAATGGATTGATGGGCTGCTGGAATCTTTGGACTCTAATTGCATTCTTAGCAATTTATGCAAGCCCGAATTTAATTATTTTGAATCCAAAACTTGAGTTCGGATCGGGGTACTCACAGAGCCCCTCGGCGACGTCACTTCCACGGGAAGCGGGGTCGTCGATAAAAAATGAGAATCCCGAGCCGGACACGAATGGCGGGGAAAAAGGTGACCAAGATGGTCAAGTGGCTGGACCTCTTATGAAGAGGATTCCTACGTATCCCGTGGGGGAATCAAGCCGACTCGTAGTTCGTTGAGGATGGGGTGCCAAATGAAAGGCTACGGGTTTTGGTACCCGAAAATTGACTGTTCCAAGGGGAGTCACCCCGAAGATGGGCGTTTGTACCCAAGATTGACTGTTCCAAGGGGAGTCACCCCGAAGATGGGCGTTTGTACCCAAGATTGACTGTTCCAAGGGGAGTCACCCCGAAGATGGGTGTTTGTACCCAAGATTGACTGTTCCAAGGGGAGTCACCCCGGAGATTGACAGTTTCGATGGGGAGTCACCCGAGGATTTGTCTTTTTTCTTTGGGAGTCACCCGCTGGGGATGTTGACTTTTTCCTTGGGAGTCACCCGCTGGAAATGTTGACTTTTTTCTTTGGGAGTCACCCGCTGGTCGGACTGTTTTGATGGGGAGTCACCCAGAAAGATTATGACTTTTTTCTTTGGGAAGTCGCCCGCTGATCGTGACTGTTTTTAATGGGGAGTCACCCCGAAAGATTATGACTTTTTTCTTTGGGAGTCACCCGCGAGAATTTGACTGTTTTAATGGGGAGTCACCCCGAATTTGACTTTTTCTTTGGGATTCACCCGCGAATTTGACTTTTTCTTTGGGAGTCACCTGCTAAATTTGACTGTTTTTCTTTGGGGAGTCACCCCGCGAATTTTTACTGTGTGGGAAATCTGTACGGTCTTTCCGGACCGGGTAGTTTATAGCCATTCCGGGCTATTTTCTGTGTTTGGAAACTGTACGGTTTTCCGGACCGGGTAGTTTATGGCCATTCCGGGCCAAAGAATAATGATTTGCCCTTGAGAATGGGCTTTTGAGATGGTTTGCCCTTAAGAACGGGCTTTTGATGATGACTTGCCCGTGAGAACGGGCTCTCTTTTTTTTTTTTTTTTGTGTTTTTGTTTTTGTGATGAGCTGCCCATGAGGTCGGGCTTTTGAAGATGGGGCTAAAGAGCCCTAATGCTTGGAGATTGAAGCAGCGGAAGCTCTTTTCAACGAGCATTGCCTGGAGATTGAGGCGGCTGAAGCTCTTTCAAGCGATGCTGATAGGTCTGAAGATTACGAGACCTATGAAGATGGGGATGGCAGAAAGTGCCACTTGCCAGGTTTGAACTCTTTGTCCAGATTGTGATTTGAGGAGCAATCCCCATGATCAGATTATGATCACCTGATTATTGTACCCTGTGGGGGGGGGGAAACACAACACTCTAGGCAGTTTGCGTTTTATTCCATTATTGGAATTTTGCTTATGCATTATTAATCTTTTGTTGCACAAGTCCATCTCAGCCGGGGATGGAAGGGAAGTGAGGTTTTTTGCAAGGCTTGACAAGCGTATATGTATGGAGCAATTATGCTATAATGGATTGTGTATGGGATCACTGTGTATAATGGTGTATGGGTTGAACCCTCTCCCATGAGGTGGGGAAATGTATGAGTGATGGATGATATGATGCAGCCTAGGCAAGTCGGGGATGCTCCCGGGAGTACTGGTTGCAGTAGGTCCGTTGCTGGTGAGGACAAAGTGTATCGCGCGTCCGAGACGGCAAGCAGCATAGAATGTGCAGAGAATGATCCCGGCTTTGAAGGGATGACTAGGCGAAGCCCCAGATCCTGATGAGGTGGCCATGGCGAAGCCCCAGTCGATGATGCGAAGCAAACCCGAAGGGAATCCGGTAAAGAGAGCCTGAGAGAACAGCTTAACAAAAGCCCCAGCTTGGAGAGATTCGATGCATCTCTATTGCAGACAGAGTCATCTTGTGGCCACGTAGGCAATCCATCGTTTCATACCGCAGTCAATCAGTCGCTGGACAAGACTCGGAAATGCATATGTGCAGGGGCACATTTTCGAAGGTGGGATGGATCCCGAATTCGTGTATGACACTCTCGCTTTTGGGTTTGACTCTTTTGGGAGAGTATAAGCATCATAAGGTGTGGAAAAGTATATGGAAGCCCCTGCTGACCGAAACAGTGTTTGGCTCTATCTTCCTATGATGTAGAAAGAGAAGACTTGTCGAGACACTTGAAAATCTGTCTTATTCGTGATGATCACAAGGCTGCTTAAAACCCTTTATTGATGTTCAGGTTATTCAAACACTAATCCTGATATGGACAAATATCTTGATTAATCACGAGGAGAAAACCAACTGATATCGAGAATTAAACTCGAAAAGATGGGAAGTGTATAGGAACGGTCTTTGATGAGACCGAATTTTTCGGGATTTGTTTGTGATTTCGACCGGACCAATTATGGTTGCCTACGTTCCCCTCCTGACGAGGAGCTCAGGTCGTCGTAGTTCGGCCGAGTCCCGATTGAAAAGAGAACGAATGTTGAAATTCGAGGATCTGAGGACCTTTGAGGATTTTTCCGAGGATTGGAGGATTGGAAAGCATGTCCTCCTGGAGTGTCGATGAAAGACACGGATGTGAAGCCCCAGTGGGACATCCACGGCAAGTGTTTGTGGAGGAGAAATGAAATATGCTCACATGAAGTGTCGAAGGGAAGGATTGAATTTGCACAATCTTTGATTGATGACTTTGAGCCAAGATGGATTATATTCCAATTTGAGAAAGCAATGAAGCATTAATGTGATTTAGATCTCGAGGACATTTGAATGAAATTACTATCCTGTAGGGACTGTAGCTGGGTTTCCAGGCTTCGATCGGCCATCGGGTGATTTTGGAAATGGATGACCTCTTAAGATGAGAGGTCGGCTAGGCCTTTTACTGACTGAACCTCTAAAGATGAGAGGTTGGCTTGTAGGAATGTGTTTGGGATTTCTAAGGTAAGGGAATTGATTGCCTCTAAGAATGAGAGGTCAAATTTTTTACTTTGGCCAAAGGCAAGGGAATATCCTCTAAAATTGAGAGGATGGCTTGGGATTGGTTAAGGAAATGGTGATATCCTCTAAAATCGAGAGGATGACTTTGGATTGGTTTAAGGTAATGGTGAGAGGAAGTCCAAGCTATTGAGAACTTTTGTGAACCTCGGAGGTTTTGGGTTCTTTTTTGAACATTGGAGAGCTTCTTCGAGAAGTCGGAAATTTTTGCTGAATTGTGAGGATTTAAAATCCTTCTTTTTTTTTTTTTTTTTTTTTTTTTTTTTTTTTTGAATGGTGAGGATCTAAAGTCCTTCTTTTGATGATTTGGGATAGCCTCTTTGAGGAGATGAGGACTCTATCTGAGATTGTGAGGATTTAAAATCCTTCTTTTGAGAATTTGGAAGGCCTCTTTGAGGAGTTGAGGATTATCTTTCCTTCCTTCACAACTTGGATATTTTATGCATTGCCGAATCTCGAAGCTAACTTCTTGGCATTGCTTGGACTTCTCTTGGCGAGGAGCAAAGGTGATGGCTTAAACAAGGTTTCAAAACATGCCGATCTTGAAATGAAAGGATATTATTTGGTGAGGGTGAGGTAATGGCTTTCCTATGGGTGAAAGGCTTCAACCGCAATCCCTACCGGATGACCTAAACGAGATTAAGTCTTCATTGCTTGCTTAAGCTTAATTGAGGAAGATTCATGCAAATTCATCGAGCAACGAGATGAGGATGATGAAAGAGATGTGAGCATATGAGATGCAAGATGGGGAGTTGGTAAGCCCCAATTTGAGAAGGATATCAATTGATTTTCTCACTCCGATTAATTTAGACATGAGTCATTTTGAAGCATTAGTGGTTGAGCAGCACAAGTGATCATCTATGATAAGACCATTTCAATTAAGTGTAATGTGGGTGTGCTAGTGATGTCTCGAGTCTAGCAAGAAGAGAAACAAAGATTTTTATTATTGCAAAGCAAAAATTAGTCCAAAGTGGACTCGACAGACTCATGTCCGACAGCGGACATTCTAGATCCTACGAGGACTGATTGACTTCTCTGTCTTCAAATGGAGAAACTCCAGGCTGGCTAGCTACCACATTCTCTGCACCAGACATCTCGGATTCTGAATCAGAGGGACAATCACTCGGGCGTTTGAACTGCTGCCGCCTCGGGAATATGGACCAATGAGCGCCGGGAACGAGAGCGCACACCCAACTTGCCGTAGCTGTAGAGGCGAAGGGGTGATTGGTAAGGTGGCGGAGGAGAGAACCTTGAGATTGTATGGGAGAGGGAGGAGATGGACTCATGCAACATCTTTCTTTTTTTTTTATTTTTTTTTTTTGTTCTTTTTTTTTTGTTTTTTTTTATTAATCCTAGGAATGGTTGGAAAAGGGGGACACCTTCTTTTTCGCATTCTACACTGTTCCTGGACTAGTGGGTTCCGCCGGTATTGCACTCCCGGGACGGACAATCCCGACAGAGGTCATATAGGGCACGTGGAACCCACCAATCGAAAGGGAGAACGAACCTATGGGCATACGAGCCAAAACAAGTCAAACTCGGGGTTTTAAAAACCAAGTCCAAGTCAACGTCTAGACTCGAGAGGAGAGAGGGTCAAAGTACATTTGAATGTACGAGACCACAATTTGCAGGTAAAACCCTGGAAGAATTGGGCATGACCTCTCCTCATTTTGAGTTGGAAATCTGGCATGGCCTCTCGTCGCTTAGCGGCGAAATTTCGGCATAACTCTCGTTAGTATGCGTTAAGAATTCGACATGGTCCCGTGTTGACACATGTCGAAGACGCGTCATGACTTCTTATGAAGCCAAGCCGAGAAATCGATATGTCCCTACGTCGAGACATGTAGAGATCTTAACGTGTACTTACGTTTGAATTATGTCGTGATTCCGACACGAAGAGGGAAAGTATGCCAAGATTTTTGGAGACGGTGTATGACTCGGACTTTGTGAGAAAATTTTGAAAACCGAGTTTAAAATGTTTTGAAAAGTATTGGCCAAAAACCAACCGGTCACGGTAGAAAGTGTGTCACGGACAAGTGTTGGCTGACTCACTGGCTAGGAGGACTTTAGGCGCTCAAACGTTAGCGAAACACGTCACTTTCCGCGATGCCGTCCGTACACTCCCGGGTTCTAACTCTATGTGCGGGTAGCGTGCGAGTAGTGTGAAGGTATTTTCTAGAAAAATATTTTTTTGCTTTTTTTTTTTGCTTTTTTTGCCTTTTTTTTTCGAAAAGGGGATGAAATGGAAAAATAACACACACACCCCACAGAGTATAATAATCAGGATCAATAATTTGATCATGGGGAACTGCCCCACAATCACAACCTGTACAAAGAAATCAAATCCTGTAACTTGACCACTTATGTCGCGTGACACAATATTGATGAGGTCAATTGCGTCGCGTGACATAAGGAGTCACACAGCCAGGCACTGAATAAAGGCCAAACCAGCCCCAGCCCCCAAGCACAATGCGATAGTTCAAGCCCCAGGCACCAATGCAACAAAGCAGGAAGCTAAGAAGGGGAGGGAATAAAACAAAGCATTAAATGCATTTATACACATATTATGTCACATAACAAAGCACACATATATGAATGAAGTGAATGTTGAACAATCACGAAAGTTTGACCCACTTTTGAAAATAGGTTTCAAGTCCCCAGCGGAGTCGCCACTGAATGAACGCTCGCCGAAAAATAAATGTAAAAGATAAAATATGATTTATCTTTGGGAGTCGCCACGCCGTTTTTAAGGAAAACATTGAAAAACCTTTAAAGAGAAAATGGGTCCGGGGGTCAGGTTACGTGTTGGGAAGAACTTGAGAGTTCACCCAACACGCCTCGTCCGTAGACAAGTCTTTCTATGTTCAACATTCAGATCATTCAAATGTGTGCAATTTGTGTGTGACAAGATATGTAATAAAATGCGTATTAATGCCTTGCTTTATTAATCCAAATGAAGGATTACAACTTGTGAGCCTTTTATTGTGGGAGGCCACATCCTTTTTTACACGTGATATCTTTTATCACAAGGCAGAAGTCTTGAGACAGTCTGCCCAGGGAGTTCCCTTATCGTCCGACACAAGTCTTCTCTTAGCGAGGATGTCGGGCGACATAAGGAGCCATGGACAGATTGTCCCTTACAGAGGTAAAGCTACTCTGGAAACGGAAAGATATTTATTGGACTCATTAAAGACACTATTTGAAGGTCTAAAATCAGTCTTGGGATTGACGGGAGTTATCAAAGTCACGATAGACTTTGAATGATACGGATGTCATGAGACATGGAACATCCGATGTTATCCATGTCGTATGACAATCCGCCTCCAATGAATCGCACCCAATCAGATCGTAGGCACTCAAATAGTGGCTTATGAGCCACAGAAATGCTTTGGAAAGCTCTGAGTTGCGAAGGGGATGAACTGGACAGATCTGAAGTCCAAGAATAGCTTTACAGCTTTCTGGGATCTCTATGTCGTATGACACAGGATCTCCAAGGAGTCCTATGTCGTCCGACATAGATAGGCCATTTTTGTGCCCTTGGTGTTTGTTTCCCTTTTGTTCCTCAAGGCAAACCAGGCATGTTTAGCTACTGTAAGCAGTAATATGATAATAATATATGAGTATAATGGGAGGATCACATGGCTTTAGTGGCCAAAATGTGATAAATCACATGATTTTGGCCACTTTGAAGTAGCCATCACCTCCTAACTCCATGCAAATACGTAAAGATTGAATCTTTATTGATCCTAAGATGACCAAATGTCCAGATCTGAGGTGGGGAGAAGTGAATATTGAAGATTCACTTCTCCACCACCTTTGTCATGCAAAATCCCAATTTCTACATGGTAAGAGAGCAAGTATGCATGCAATGTATATTTAAAGACTTTATTAAAAGGGGAGAGAGTTTTAGTGTCTACCTATTGTAGTCCATGAAGTAGAATCACCAATAGTATGGTGTCTACCCCTTCAATCACCAACAAAGGAGGCTTCTTTGGACCATGGCTTTGAAGTGTGTGTGTGTGAGGAGGGAGGTGAGTGTGTGTGTGAGTGTATGAAAGAGAGAGAGAGAGGGAGACTCTATTTGGACAGAGTTTTCCCTAGAATACTGGTATTCTCTCTAATACTCACTTCTTTCCTTTTAAAATGATCAACCATGCCTTCTATTTATTGGCATCCTGACTGAGCTTCCTATGTCGGACGACAGGGGCAGTTAAATCGCCTCAATGTCCATGTCGTCCGACAGCGTACATCTTTTGGCCATAATGGGCCGAGTGGCTGGCAGGCCCAATGGATTGATGGGCTGCTGGAATCTTTGGACTCTAATTGCATTCTTAGCAATTTATGCAAGCCCGAATTTAATTAATTTGAATCCAAAACTTGAGTTCGGATCGGGGTACTCACAGGTCGCACTTCTTTTGTCTTTGTTTTTCTCAAATTCACCTAAAAGTGTCGAACTACGGTGACCTGAGCCCCTTAGTCCAATTGTAAAAGGGGAACGTAGGCAGCCATCATTGGTTCGGTCTAAACAACAAAAAAAAAAAAATACAATAAGCATCAATTGCTTGTGTTTCGAAAAACTCTTTTCATTTAACCTACAAATTCATTACGGTTAAAACATTCTTTGATGAGTTCAAGCACGGTCAACTCTTGACTCGCTACGCGCTAGCAAAACTACAATAAAACATTAATCAATTAATATGTCTGCAATGACAGTGGGTGGATACTCTGGACAGCAAGGTCAACCTAGTTTCCTGTACTTGGTCCTTCATCCTTCTTCCCCTTCCCTTTTCCCCGGCGAGTGTTCTTCACCTTCACAGGAAATATTCCGGTAGGCCTTCTACCTGGCTCATGGACTCTTCCCGACGCCTCCGTCAACCCTGTGGCCATCAACGCAGCCCCTTCTCTAGCTCTGTCTCGAGCTGCCTCGCTTCGAGCCATCATAACAGTGCTTTGATTGGCCTCCCGATCAGCATTGGTCTCATAATCAGCCATGGCATCGCCAGTACGATTCCTAGGGTTATACTCATAATCAGCATTGGTCTAATAATCTCGCTTATTTTATTTATAGGAAAGGGAGCATGGTCCGAATATCAGTTTTGTGAATGTTTACGCTAGCACCCATCTTCAGAATTCTACAGCGCTCGATCAACCTCCGCAATGGGTTGACGATCGCTCTGCTAATGCCTTTGTAAGTAAACTATCATTAAATGACTTGATTTTGAATATGTAAATTTATTTATGTACCTTACATTGTGTATATGATTATAATTGTTTGTTTTATTTTGACAGGCTGCATATCAAGCCGCCGTTGTTCCCGAAGGAACGCCTCCCGGCAAGCCCGTCCCCTTCGTGCCTGATGTTTGGCACTCGGTCACCTCTGAGGGACATCCAAAGAGAGGAGCCCGAGTGTTAGGGATGGGGGATTACGGGCGGCAATGCCCGTCGACGTCGACCGGTCGTCGGCGAAATGATGCCCCGCCCACGTATGATCCGAGGGTTGACACTCTGGAGGCTGCGTTGGAGGAGGAGAGACGCGAGCGGGCAAAGCTTGCGGAGGCTTTGGCGGTTCAGACGCAGATGCAGGAGGAGAATGATCGGCGTCATGCAGAGATTCAAAGACAACATGCAGAGACTCAAACACAATTGGCGCTGTTGATGGCTCATCTCGGCCAGGACTTCCAGGGTAATTTCCAGCCTCCCCCAAGTTGATTGCGGACTTTTTTAGACATTTTTGTATTAATTTATACTTGTTTGTAAACATTTGAGACATTTGGTACCCGCGGGAGCCCCTCCCCCCTCTCCCCCCCTCCCCACCCTCTCCCCCACTCCCCCCCTCTCCCCCTCTCCCCCTCCCGAATTGGTACGGTGGTACGGTGATATTTAGTTTTTATTTGGTACGCTGATATTTGATTTTTAGTTTTTATAGTTTTAGTTTATAAATTGAAATGTTATATCAGGTACAAAAAAATTTGGTTTATTGATATTTTAAATTATTTTTTTTTAATTTATTTCATAATCAGCGACGGAAATTCCGTCGCTGAAATTAATTTCAGCGAATTTAATTTTTGATTATAGCGGCGGAAATTTCGTCGCTGAAATAAAAATTAATTAAAATAAATTAATATCAGCGGCGGAATTTTCCGTCTCTGAAATTAATTTATTTTAATTAATTTTTATTTCAGCGACGGAATTTCCGCCGCTATAATCATTTAATTTTTATTTAATTTTTGATTTCAGCGGCGGAAATTTTTGTCGCTGTAAAAAAATTTAAATTAAAATTAAATAATTTCAGCGACGGTAATTTTCGCCGCTGAAATTAATTTATTTTAATTTAATTTTTATTACAGCAACGGAAATTTCCGCCGCTGAAATTAATTTAATTAAATTAATTTTTATTACAGCGACGGAAATTTCCGCCGCTGAAATGAAAATTTAATTAAATTAAATTGATTTAGCAGCGGAAATTTCCGTCGCTGGAACCATTAATTCACCGGCGGAATTTAATTCCGTCGGTAAAATCAAAAAATATCGGCGGAAATTGACCCGTCGGAGCACTGCGACGGGCTGGTAGCGGCAGACCACCGACGGAATTTTTCCGCCGGTGATTATTTTTAGCGACGGAAATTTAATTTTAGCGACGGAAATTTCCGTCGCTAAATGACCTTTTTCTAGTAGTGTTAGCCCTTGCTTCGGTCCTCCTCAAGGTCGAGCTGTCCAGGTGATCAGCACCCAACAGCTCGCTCCGTCTCCACAAGATAGCCATCTGTGTCTCCCCTATACACTCTTCGTACCAGTCCAGATACTGCGTCGACAGAACAGTGCCCTCTCTTCGGTGAAAGTGAACCCTGGCTGGAAAGGACGTGTATTGCCACCACCGCGTGAGCAACAATAGCGTCGAAGGATCTTCCATCAGCAAAGATCCCACCTCAAAGGTACCAGCATAACTCAAATCCGTCAGTGCTTTGCTCCGGCCGTCTTGTCGCAGAACCAACGATGGAATGTAGAAAGACGTGCGAGACGGCCCGGCACTCTTACAACCAATAGACCCTCCCGAGCGGTCCGACAAGTCTGTAACTTCCAATGGGGAACCCACCATCGCAAGTGATGCGTGCGGAGTTCCGGCCATCCAGAGCTCCGGCTCGGCTGATCGCCCCATCACCAGAGGACGTCGAGAGAAAGACCAAGCGTCACAGGACATTGGCACCTCAGGCATCATCTGCAGTCTCTCCCTTAACCACATGGTAAGCATAGCGGGACTCCCTCCCCACATGTATCGGCTACCGGTCACCATCCGACCTATGCCCAGGAACGTCTCGCCTAAGATCAACAGCACGATGTCTCCCCCGCTCCGGCACTGCCTCACCAGGTCCAGTACACTGTGATGGCACACACCCAGAGACGTGAATGTGAACAAAGTAGCAATCGCGCGCAGAGCAAACGCGTCCCACGCAAAGACGCTCCCCTCAGCTCCGGAAAATCTTTCGGGCAGTCCCGAAATGTCAACATAATCGGTATTCAGTATCAGCATCCCGAATGCTTCTCCAGCAGAGATACCAAGCAAAGACACTAGCTTCTCAACAGTGGCCATGCCACCAGCATACGGAAGAACTAGCTGTTTCGTCTCAGGTCCTCCCAGAATGGCCCGGAAATCTTCAAATGTAGGAGTGATTTCGTTGTACGAAAAGCTGTACACGTTCCTCCGTACGTCCCAGAACCGAGACGCTGCTCTCAAAAGATCCCAATCTGGCATGAGCTCTTTCAAAGCCCAAACAGATTTCATCCCGTAACAACCTTCAAAAAATCCCTTGTTCTGCCTCGTGTGGTTCCGCACCCACGACTGAAAGTTTTCCAAGTATCGCTCTTGCATCCGAGATGACAACTTAGGAAAGGGAGCCATGACAGAAAGTGAAGAAAAGCCTTAGGAATTGGAAAGGAATTCAACCAAAAGATCGAAACAAAGGCGTAGTCTTTACAAATTGCAAAGCTGAAACTGCAATTTAAAGGAATCTGGAAATTCAATCCTAGTCCGGCCGGACTCTCCTTGCAGTTGACCTGGTCAACTCTGCAGCCAGCTGCTCCCAAATTGGAAGCAATTCCAAACAGTCCCCTGTTCACACCTTTATGAAACCAACGTGCTGCCCCTGGTTTCATTCAATCCATATCAATATCCCTTCCGCCCCGGGCTTGTGTAACAGTGCAGTTAATTAAATATTAGTGCATATAGGCTTAAATTTTGACCCGTTCAATTTTTAATGCATGTTTCACTATTTATTTTTTGATCAACCTACTTGCTTATTTGTCGAAAATAAAAGAAGGTAATCACTAAATGGAAGTGCGAAATACAGGTTCCGCCCCACGGGCGCCTTCTTCGAATACAGTTCAGATCAAATTGTTCCTGACAATAAATGCGTTTTGTCTAAACAAAGCAGTAAAAAAAAAAAGAGAAGGGAGGACTACTCCGAGTCCTGCTCGTCATCCGAGCACTCGACGTACTGCTCCGCCGCTGCCGGATCCGTCGCAAACAAGAAGTCGCCAAATTCCTCCAGGCGGGAATATGCAAAAGGTCTCCTCGGCGTATGAGAACTCGAGGACTCTCCCCTCTGGTGCCCCGAGTGCGAAGAAGAAGGAGCTCCAAACCCAGCCGTTCCGCTCGCGAACTGGCCAAATCCCTGTGCAAAGTCCTCCCCACCAGCTGTGGGAGTAGGCGAACCTCTCAGCCTAGACGGCCTCGGCTCACGGACATCCACGCTCCTCCGGGAACTGCACCGCATGAACTCCACGAGTCTCCTAGCGTAGGCGGCCCACCCGTCCACCAGCCTCATAGCGTCGTTGTACGTGCGGCCAGACACCTGCGAACCAGGAAGGTCATCAGAAGACGAACAGAAAGTACAGATGCAACATTTGCAGAATACTACTATCAAAAGCAGAAAATCAAAGAGTGCTCAGCGAAGAATTGGGGTCAGCCCTGTATCGTGGTCTCGGCTCAGCCGGGAGTGGGATCACCAGTCGTCTGCGTGAGCCATCCAGTCCCTCGTACGCCAGCCTCGCGCGTGGGATCGGAAAATCTCGAGGACCTCCAGGGACCTCGCCCTCCTTATGCTGCACCGCGGGCTCCTCAGCCTCATCCTCAAAAAAAAGTATCATAGTCGGCTCCCACTATGACGTACTCGGTATAGTACACGACCTGTCTATACCCCTCCAGCTCCTCCACCGGCATCTCCCAAGGATGCTGCATGTGCACAGGAGGATCCACCGGCACCAATGGAAGGGACCCCGGCCTATGCTGGCGAGTCACCCTCTCCCCCAGATACATTGCGTCGCTGTGAAGTCCCACCAGGAGCTTCCGCCGCCGTGTAACCTCGCTAGCAATCTGAACGGGGACAACATCGAACCTACCCCACCAGGTCAACTGGATCCTCTCGGAGAACTCTCAGCTCAGGGCCTGAGACACCTCCTCGTATGACACTCGCGTACCCACTCTCGACGAGACCGGCCTCTTCGCCTTCTTCTACCAAACCAGCAGGGCGGGGTACAAGGGTCGATACGCATCCTTAATGTCCCACTCCTGCGGACTGAACACCTCGTAGCACCAGACTTGCCAAGCAAATGGAAAGTTATGTCAGCTACAAAGCAGATACATACGAGTACATAAAAGAGGCAAGGAAGAGAAAAAGACATGAACTTACATCCTAGACAGGTGTGAAGCAGCTCAAGGAACTCTCCTCTCCCCGCGAGAACCTATCCAGGGAATGATAGAGCTCGGCCAGTCCAGCCTCCCCCCATGCGAACCCCCTCACGGCATCCATATCTGTCAGTGACCCGAGCAGAGGGAAGTGACAGGATGTATCGGAAGTCGGGAACAAAGTCGCTGACAACGCGAACCAAATGAACCCTCGAGCCAGGCGCTCCGCGGTCATCCTCAAAGATCCAGCCAAATAATCGGCGATACCCACCTCCAGATGCCTCTCCATCGGCCTGTACCGAATGCCCAAGCCCCTGGCATCAGTGATATCAAAACCCAGCAGCTCAGACAACTGCTCCGGGGCATAACCGTCAACCCACACCAGCGTGTTGCCATAGGTCGGCAACCCAGTGATAGCGGCAAAATCCGTGGGAGTCACCGTCGCCTCCCCCCATCTGAAATGGAAAGTGTGGGTCGTATCCCACCAGTACTCGCTCAGGGCAACATACATGGACCTGGCCCTCGGCGTCGTAGCGATCGCAGCTACCGCACTGATGAACCCAGCCAGTCCGGAGTCAACCACCAGCTGCCGTGGACTCCTCTCTCCCTCTCGAGCCACGTTCGGGAGCAACATCAACAGAGTGCATGAACGCATGTCAAAATGATGCAATGCAATGAAAGTTCTCATTCATTTCTTACATATATTTCAAAATCATTTCGAAATCTCCGTCGAATCCGGAACTTTCAAAACATTTCGAAAACTCCGTCGAATTCGGAACTTTCAAAACATTTCGAAAACTCCGTCGAATCCGGAACTTTCAAAACATTTCGAAAACTCCATCGAAACCGGAACTTTCAAATTCCTTCGAACATTTCGAAAATATTGCTCCGTCTCGAATTAAAGCTACTTTAATTTTGGAAAATGCATCTAGACATGGAATTTTGCAACCAAAATTTTTATGTCATCCACCCATGGTGTCAATTGAACTACATCCTAGTCAATTTCGACAAAGGTTCATGGCAAAGTCAAAAGCCCCAATTCAAGCACAAAAATCCCTAAGTAAATTCCTAAACAAATTTCTAACATTTAAAGAATGCACATTCTTAAAATTAATGGAATTTGTAGGAAGCTTACTTGTCTTTCGATCCCTCCCTTGGAGTTGTGTCTATCCCTAGCCGGGTAAAACTCCGCCGGATTCAATGGATGAATGATGGTTCGAATGATCCGAACCAAATGCGTTCTTTCGTCATCGGTCCTTCCATGACGAGCCATTGGGTCCCAATCACCTTCCATATCGATTTTCCTTCGCAAATCCGAGCAAATCTTGCAATTTGGGTTGGATTTTCTCTCTTCCTCTCTCTCCCTCTCGTCGGAATTAATGGAGAAAATGGATTCTCCTTCCTCGGCCTCGGCGCTGAAAAGGACATGGCCAATTTCAATCAAAGTCCGGCCGGACTCTTGTTGCACCAGAAATTTTTTTGCCACTTTGGCCCCTCAGTTTTTCGCAGTTTCAATTTTACCACTTTTGTCCCCCAAAAGTATAAAATTTCCTCCAGTTAGACCTTTCTAACACCCCACCCCTCGAGGATGAAATCTCAGTTAGTTTTCACTAACACCCGTCTCCAGACGTTAAATTCCCAGTTTGTTTTCACTAACGCCCGTCTCCAGACGTTAAATTCCCAGTTAGTTTTCACTAACGTCCGTCTCCAGACGTTAAATTCGATTCTCAGTTGACGTTTGACGTTCAAACGCTCAATCATGTCTCCGGACATTCCAGTTACAATTCCGTCTCCAGACGTTAAATTCGATTCTCAGTTGACGTTTGACGTTCAAACGCTCAATCATGTCTCCGGACATTCCAGTTACAATCCCGTCTCCAGACGTTAAATTCGATTCTCAGTTGACGTTTGACGTTCAAACGCTCAATCATGTCTCCGGACATTCCAGTTACAATTCCGTCTCCAGACGTTAAATTCGATTCCCAGTTGACGTTTGACGTTCAAACGCTCAATCATGTCTCCGGACATTCCAGTTACAATTCCGTCTCCAGACGTTAAATTCGATTCCCAGTTGACGTTTGACGTTCAAACGATCAATCTTGTCTCCGAACATTCCAGTTACAATTCTGTCTCCAGTCGTTAAATTCGATTCTCAGTTGACGTTTGACGTTCAAACGCTCAATCAAGTCTCCGGACATTCCAGTTACAATTCCCGTCTCCAGACGTTAAATTCGATTCTCAGTTGACGTTTGACGTTCAAACGCTCTATCATGTCTCCGGACATTCCAGTTACAATTCCGTCTCCAGACGTTAAATTCGATTCCCAGTTGACGTTTGACGTTCAAACGCTCAATCATGTCTCCGGACATTCCAGTTACAATTCCGTCTCCAGACGTTAAATTCGATTCTCAGTTGACGTTTGACGTTCAAACGCTCAATCATGTCTCCGGACATTCCAGTTACAATTCCGTCTCCAGACGTTAAATTCAATTCCCAGTTGACGTTTGACGTTCAAACGCTCAATCATGTCTCCGGACATTCCAGTTACAATTCCGTCTCCAGACGTTAAATTCGATTCCCAGTTGACGTTTGACGTTCAAACGCTCAATCTTGTCTCCAGACATTCCAGTTACAATTCCGTCTCTAGACGTTAAATTCGAATCCCAGTTGACGTTTGACGTTCAAACGCTCAATCATGTCTCCGGACATTCCAGTTATGATTCCGTCTCCCGACGTTAAATTTTCTAATGATTTTTACCATCATATATCCCCCGGCAGCTGCAATAAGCCCGAACGCCAAGGCACGAACGCCTTGCAACAATCCCTCTTCGGCCATCCTCGTAAGCCCGAACACCTTGTCACTTCAGCAAGTGAACATTCATCTCCCCGGCAGCCAGTCGTAAGCCCGACCGTTCCACCTCAGCGGCCATCAAGGTAAGCCCGCACAACAATCCCTCTTTGGCCATCAAGGTAAGCCCGAATGCTCATCCCCAGCAGGATTCTAAAGAAGAAGCGTCGATCCTTCCGAGTTGTTAATAACGCCAGTTTAACACAACCGTTCTCATCATTACCGCCCTATCCCCAGCAGGATAAAACTGGAAGCAGCAATAAGCCCAGTACCCAAGGCACGAACGCCTTCATATCAGGATAAACGTATCCTCAAAACTCCGGTTTGAGGCGCCACACGCCCTCGTCAGCATCAGCAACTCCGGTTTGAGGCACCACACGCCCTCGATGGTTTCAGGAATCCCAGGTTCAGATGCCTCCAAACAGTCTCGCTCAGGTCAAGGTCCCCACGCGCGGCCCTTGCACCTACAAACTATGATCGGCTTGATTCCCGCTCGGGATACGTAGGAATCCTTTCGCTAAGGGTCCAGCTAGCTGACCGCCCAGGTCTTTCAAAGTAAGGCATCTCGATTTGGATCCTTATCTTTTTCAACGACCCCACCTCCTTCGGAGGAGACGTCGCTGAGGGGCTAACTGTAAGTACCCAAATCCGGATCGTCAAAATCCGTTAGAAAGTTAACCGAAATCCGTTAACTGGCTCGCTCCAGGTTAACCGGAACTCGTTAAACTCCCCGTTGCCATGCCAACGAGACGTCCCGGGACTGCCCCGTGCATCCCGACGTCGAAGCATACTTAACACGTGTCATCTCACATAAAAGTATGGCTTTCCCTGAAAAACGCACTTTTCGGCACTTTCCGGGGGCGTTTCGGACATTTTCCGGACTGTTATTTTAAAAAACGGACAAAACCGGGACCGGGGAACGAACTCCCACGCATTTGGTGAGTCATGGGACACGTGGCAGCCATGCCACAGCCCACACATCACCTTTCAATCAGAAATCAAAGGGAAAAGACTAAAATACCCCTGGTATACAGTCAAAGTCCGGCCGGACTCACTGTGCACATTTTCTGAAATTGCCAGCAAGCCCCTCAAAATTCCAAAATACCAAAAAACCCCTGGAAAACAGTCTAAGTCCGGCCGGACTCTTACTGCATTTTTCACCTATAAATAGGAGGGCTGTCAAAGCATAAAAGAACAACAAAATTACCCCAAAAAACTCACTACCCCACGGCACAAACCAGTTTCACCCCTCCCGAGCTCCCGTTTTGCCTCGATTTGCATGAAACCTCCGTATTTCGATCAAATACGTCCCTCACCACTATGAAACACCATTTCAAACCTCTTTCCGTGTCCCGTACACACCTTCCGAGCCAAAGAAGTCGACCCTGGCCATAGGTACAACTCCCTCTCTATAATCTCTCGTCTTGTCTCGGTTTACGCGCCAGTCGCTATAACCATTTCGAACACCGTTACTGAAATGTAGACGCCTCCGTCTAACGGGGTCCGATACGTTTTAGCCCCTCGATCCTCTTCTCTTTCCGTAAGAGAAGTAATCACGGGTTAAAACGGCGTTTCGACCCCGTTCCGTTTACTTTTTCTGTCATTTACCATTCTGGATCGATCGATCCGTTGATCGTCATTTACTTTCTGTCACTTACAATTCCGAGCCGTTTTTGGCTCGTTGATCGTCATTTACAACTCCGAGCCGTTTGGCTCGTCGATCGCCATTTACGATTCCGGATCGTTTGATTCCGTTGATACTGCTTTAAATACTGTCATTTACAAAGTCCGACCCGTTTGGATCGTGATAGTATTTACTTTTCAAAGTCCGAGTCGCAACCCGATTCATTGATTGCATGTCATTTAATACGTATTTTTCCCGTAAAAATCGTTAACAAAGTAATGCCCGGTTCAAAACCGGAGTTCGTCCTTCGAACTCTCTTTCAAAACGCGCGAAATGACGTTTGGCCTCCGAACGCTCATCTTTCAAACTAAAAGCCGCTATTTGACATTCAAAATCATTTAATACATTTTTTCCCGTAAAAATCGTTAACAATGAATCGCCCGGTTCAAAAACCGGAGTTCGTCATTCGAACTCCATTTCAAACTCAAATCGACGTTTGCCACGCAAACGCTCATTTCCGTCTCAAAACCGACGTTTGTCATTCAAACGATCGCTTTTTCAAAAGTCACCTAATCAACGTTTGACATTCAAACAAAGATTAAGCTTGTCATTCAAGCCCCCATTTCAAAACACACACACACACACACGATTTCGAGAAAGGTAGAAAGACTCGTCATACGAGGCGTTTCGGGTGATCTCAATATACTCTTCCCGAAACGTAACGTGACCTCCGAACCTAACAATCTCTGGTACTAAAAAAGATTTTTACTCGTTTTTGCTACCAATAAAAATGACCCCCATTTTCAAAGCCTTTTCCTAAGTTTTTGCTACCAATAAAAACGACACCATTTTCACAAAAGCCGTTTCTCAACGTTTTGGGCTCAAAATACAAAAACCGCGTGGCGACTCCTCATTTTTTCCTTCCCATGAAGCGAGGTATCAGACACCAACCCTCCGCGAAAGACAACCGCGTTTCGCGCTGCCCGCGCGAAATCCCGGGTAATTTCACCAACTATGTACCCTACTCAAAATGCTCAATTTTCTTCTCCAAACCTTGAATATCAAACATCTCAACAATATAATAGGTATCTTAGAACATCTGTTGGTGATGTAGGTAATTCAAGAACTTTATTTCAAGAAATTGAAGATGATGATGAAGAAGAGGGTAACATTACTCCTTCTAATCAATCCGGTAAATCCAAAAGTAAGCAGGATAAGATCGCATGGAACATAGCTGAAGATAAAGCCATATGTTCGTCTTACCTTGAGGCAGGTGGAGATGCTGCAATAGGAACTGATCAAAAGAGGGGTGACCTTTGGGCATATATAATGCTAAAGATTGATGCAGCTCAAAGAGAAAACACAAGCACCATAAATGTTAGATATAAGGATTCAGCATTTTCTCGTTGAAGAAGAATTAGCACTTGGGTGAGTAAGTGGGTTGGGGTCTATGCAGAAGCACAACGAAAAAGGAAGATTGGCTGGAGTGAAGATAATGTTATAGGAGAAGCTCGAGAAATATGGGAAAAAACAAATATTGGAAAAACTTTCCTACTCGAGCATTGTTAGGATATTCTGAAACACTTTCCGAAGTGACAAGGTGGGATAATTGCTGAAGATCAGCAAAGCAATCAAAATTCTAAGAGATCAAACTCAGATACACCAACAATTGAGGTTCGTCCTATGGGAGTGAAGAGGTTTAAACAAAAAGATAAGTCAACTACTTCTTCTCAAGTTGATGTAGATCATGTAACAAACTGCATCAATAGTCTAAATACAAGTCGCGAGCAAGATCCTGCGAGGCTTCAACTGGATAAACAAATGTTTGACTTTTTTAAAGAGAAAGAATAAAAAAAGCAAGCAGAGAATGATCAAAAGACAAAGTTCAAACTGTACAATACATTAATGGGAAAATCAAATTTGTCATCAGAAGAAATGGAGCTTTATGCCAGATTGCACGAAGAATTCAAGAATATTTAGTTATGTTAGTTTGATTTTGATCATGTGAAATATTTGTTTTAGTTTAACTATTATTGTTAGCTTAAACAATAGACCAAAAACATTTAATTTCTCATATCAGATTTTGGTTCTCTATTGTGTTCATTATTTCGGCCCTGAACTTTCTTGGTTCTGCGAGTGCTTTAGAGAATTTGCCTAAGTAAAATTCTCAATGAACTGGCCATGTTCACAATAACATAGGTGATGTGCTATAAAGAGTATCTTATATTACCCCACTTTTACTAATTTATGATGTATGTGTCGAGATTTTCCGTTGTATATAAAATTCTCCGCCCTTGTTATAGCTGCTTGATTATCACAGTGTATACATATAGAACGCACGGGTTTTGTCCAGAGGGAAATATCTTCTAAAAATTGTCTAAGCCATTCGACTTCTTCACCAGCTTTATCTAAAGCAATAAACTCAAATTCCATCGTTGATCGAGCTATACAAGTTTGCTTAGAAGATTTCCATGATATGGCACCTCCACCGAGAGTAAATACATAGCCACTAGTAGACTTGGATTCATCTGTATGAGATATCCAATTTGCATCACTATATCCTTCAACTACAGGAGGATAATTGTTATAGTGCAATGAATACTCTCTAGTTCGTTTTATATATCCTAAAACTCTTAATAATGCATTCCAATGCTCATTATTAGGATTACTAGTAAAAAGACTTAGCTTACTTACAACGTAAGCTATACCCGGCCTTGTGCATTGCATTAAGTACATTAAGCTTCCAATGATTTGAGAATACTCTAATTGTTGTTTCAAATTTCCAGTATTCTTGTGAAGAACTATATGGGGCAGAAATGGATTATTAGTTTCTTTAATTCCATGAGAATTAAATCTCTCAATCATTTTATCAACATAATGTGTTTGTGATAAACTAATTCCATTTGAGGTTCTTGAGACTTTCATTTCCAAGATTACATCTGCTTCACCCATATCTTTCATATCAAAGTTATTGGTAAATATTTTCTTTGTTTTATTTATAACATCAATGTCATGACCAAATATGAGCATGTCATCTACATATAAATAAATAAATACATATGTGTTACCAAAATTCTTTGAGTATACACATTTATCACATTCGTTTGTGATAAAACCATTCCTAATCATGACGTTGTCAAATTTCTCATGCCATTGTTTAGGAGCTTGCTTCAAACCATACAAGGACTTAACAAGTTTGCATACCTTGTGCTCTTGTCCTTTTACTTTGAAACTTTCAGGCTACTCCATGTAAATTTCTTCATTCAAATCACCATTTAAAAATGCAGTTTTTTATCCATTTGATGTATATGCAGATTATACATAGCTGCAATGGCTATTAAGATTCGAATTGAAGTAATTCTTGTAACAGGAGAGTATGTGTCAAAGAAGTCAAATCCTTCCATTTGACGATATCCTTTGCAATAAGACGAGCCTTGTATTTGTTCACGGAACCATCCGGTCTTAATTTCTTTTTGAAAATCCATTTGCATCCTATTGGTTTAGAACCTTTTGGAAGATCAACCACTTGCCAAGTGTTGTTACTTAAAATGAATTCAATCTCACTATTTACAGCTTCTTTCCAGAATGTGGATTCAGAGCTGTTCATGGCTTCCTTAAATGATTGAGGCTCATCTTCAATCATAAAGTTAGAGATAAAATATGGACCAAAAATTTTAGCAATTTTAGCCCTCTTGCTTCTTCTTGGTTCAACATCTTCATTGTTTTCAAAAGTGCTTTCACGTGGTCTCTTAGGATTATTTTCACAAATATCCTTTTTCATAGGGAGCACGTCCTCGAAAAATTCAGCGTCATGAGATTCAATTATTGTATTGACATGAATGTCATTTACTTCAGATTTGTGTACTAAGAATCTGTACACACTACAATTCATTGCATATCCAATAAATACACGGTCAACGGTCTTAGGTCCTAACTTTGACCGTTTAGGAGGTGGAACGGCAACCTTTGCGAGACACCCTAACACTTTGAGGAATTTATAGGAAGTCTTTCTTCCTTTCTCCAATTCATATGGTATAGAACCAGTTTTCTTGTGTGGAATACTATTCAACAAAAAGTTAGCGGATAACACCGCTTCCCCCCCCCCACACAGGTTTTGTGGTAAACTCGAACATCCAAGCATACAGTTAACCATATCTTTTATAGTTCTATTTTTCCTCTCACTAATACCATTTTGCTGCGGAGTATAGGGTGCAGTTGTTTGATGAATGATACCGAATTTGGAACATAGGTTACTAGATTCCATCGATTCATATTCACCACCCCTATCGGACCTTAATACTTTAATTGACTTTTCAAGTTGATTTTCAACTTCAGTTTTGTAAGTGATGAAAGCATCCATTGCTTCATCCTTACTACATAGCAAATAAATATAACAATATCTACTTCGATGAAGTAAATCAACATGGCTTGCTGCAAATAAAATAAAATTAGATTGACAGTGTTATCTTTTTTCAAAAGCAAGGATTGTTATTAAACTATATGTAATAACAAACGCTATATTAAAAAAATTGGTACATATATTAAAAAAATTGACACTAGTATATGTAATAACAAACGCTAGCTTTTCAAAAAAGTAACACTGGCACTCCAAACATCACTAACTGGTACTTCAAACAACAAAGTAACACTGACACTACAAACAAAACTCACTGGTACATATATTAAAAAAATTGGCACATTCAAAAACAAACACCACACATTATTAAACAAATATCATACTACAAAACCAGTAAATGTTAACACTGACACATATAATAACAAACACTTTCAATTCAGAAAAATAACACTGGCAATTCAAAAAACACTTGCTAGTAATTCAAACAACAAACAATGGAACTACAAAGTTGTAATGGCATTATATAAAAAAACACTGGCATTATAAAATTGGCTTACCTGTTTCGTGATTATTATCAACTACTTGAGAAATTTGATAAATTATAATAGCATTATCTGCAGTAATTCAATTATAATGTTAACTAATCAATTTTCGTGAGTATACTGGCACTTTGATTTATGAATACTTCGAATAATTACCAGTTTCATTTTCAAAATCATGTAATCTCATCTTAACATAATCAAAAATCGCATGGATTGAATGAAACAATTAGGAATGATTGTAAATATCTCGATTGATAATCTATAATGAAGAAGCTGGTGTAGTGAATTATATAGTACCTCAATCGACTGATACGGAATGATTTTCGCTTGAATTCTGCTTTATCTCGATGAATTTCTTGGTTGCGTCATAACTGTGTGTTTTACTGTTTGTGTTCCTTGAATTTGAGTTAATAAAAGGCGGTTCAATTTTGTCAGTGAAGAGGTCGTCCGGTTCAACACGCATTATAGATTTAAATCGGGTCCAAAAACTAGTTTTTTCATAACATTATGAAAAACTAGTTTTTCATAAGAGAAATTCTTTATACAGTGAAATAAATATATTTATTCAATTAAAATTGTAATCAAATAAATATAAGTGCAAGATATAATTATCTTTTTCATATCAAATAATTCACTTTCCAATAACCAGTAAAAAACAAAGCATGATTTAAAAACCAAAAAAAAGAGAGATACTATAGATATGGTGTGAAGACTTGCCTGATCGAGTCATGCGAAAATCAATGGGAAAAAGGAAGTTTGGTAATAAATGAGTGAGCACAAAAGTTGGACATTTCAATCAAATCTTTCTAAAATATTTGGTCCTAACAGTTTGCGTTATCAAGCTCACTAAGTGTTTTTGCCAATAGCCCGAGAAGAGAATGTTAGCTAACATTGCTGATTATGTTGTAGATTCAGATGTTACTGGAAATAAATAGTCTCATAACACATTTGACAAGTCAAACTCTTCAAGAATGTACTTTTACTGCTTCATCTCTCTTGATATTGCATCGATTTTTATCTGCTCGCATCTTTGTGGTAAAGTTTTTTTTTTTTTTTTAAAACACAACTCTTGTCTTGAGATAGCAAAAATGATAAGGGCCACTCTGTTTTTGAAATGCCTGTCGAGTTGAATATTCTCGCATAATAGACAAGGTAAATTTTGGGGTCTGCCATGGGATCGGAAATGACAGTGAGAGTGGACGTAGGAGGAGTAAACTCTGAACCACTTTAAACCCTTGTGTCTTTTGGTATTATCACACACAAACACACACAAACCTTCACACACTTACACCAATCACTTTGTATTTACATTATTTCACTTTATTTATTCCGCTGCACATTATACTCTTGTTATCTAATCAGTTAATATCTGACAGCTAAGAATTAACCTTAGCTGCCAAAGCTTAACTGTCTGATCTTATTTTAGTTGATCAAGTAAACAGGACCTTTCAATTGGTATCAGAGCTTGTCTTCACCTAAAAAAGTCTAACAACTTGTGAAGGATCCTCTTTCAAACCCACCATGCCTCAACCAAGAAGAAATAATGAAAAAGACATTCCACACATTGATGACTGTGGATCTTTTGAAATTTATGCATCTAAAATAAAAACATATCTTGATGCAAACAGTATTTGGAACTGGTATGCATTAGAAAATAAAGTCACCTATCCAATCCAACCAGATTCAAATGGTGGAGCCAGCAAAATGAAATCCCCCGAAAATTGGATTGAGTATGAAAGGCAATTAATTAGTGCCAACCTTAAAGTCAAAAACATACTTCAAAAGAGTGTGAATGACTCTTTGGCACAAAAGATTGCTAAAGAACCAACTGCAAAATCAGCCTGGGAACTCATCCATACCAAATTCACCAAACACACCAGTGTTAGAACTCAAAATTTGTACAACTTGCTTAGGCAACTAGACAACTTTAAATTCTACCCTGGTGAATAGGTCAGTGCTGCTAGACCATGGTTTGAAGACCTTGTCAGGTCCATTGCTGACCACGGAAAAACCTTTGAGAATCAAGACCTATGCCTGAAAATATATTCTAATATTCCCCAAGAAAATGAGAAGGTAGCCTTACCTATAAGAGAAGGTGCAGAATGGAGCATCATGATTGTTGAGCAATACTTTGGGAAGCTTGAGGCCTATGAACTAGAAGGAATGATAAAAATTGAACCTGTTCCTTCTATATCAAAAACACTTGCCTTGGCTGCCCAAGAAACTCCTCACAAACCCATTACTCAACAAGATATTGACTCCATGGTTCTCATCTCCCTTCAGAAAGTAAACCACCCCTCAAACAACCATATCTCACAAGGAGACCTGCCAAGTCTCATATCCATGGCTGTTAGAAATGCCATGAGAACTCATAAGAAGACATTTGAGAGAAGCTACAGTCCATCCACATCTGATCAAGAAAACCACTAAAAAAAATTGAATGCTTCCACTGCAAAAAACTTGGTCACTACTCATCTGAATGTCCTAAACCAAAGAAACCTAAGGATAATCAAACAGTTAAGAAACTCACCTACTCAAAAGAAATCATTCACAGTTCCAGATGCAGCTACTTCAACTACTCCAAAAGGAAGAATGAGAAAAACAAAGAACAAGTAATGATTGCAGACTCATCCAAATTCAGTGATGAAGAATTTGACTACAGTGACTCTGACAGTGAAGGAGAAGAAGCAATGATATGCCTAATGGCTGGAGATGATGAAGAATCAGATAGTGAAGAAGACCTTGAAGCATTGGCTATTGTTGAAGAATTAAAACAGGTACCCAATTTTAACTCTTTAAATATTGAAGAATTTAAACAATTAGTTAGCACTCTCTTAATTCAAATAAAGAGACACCAAACTAGCTTTGCTTCATTGCTCACTGACAACCTTTCCCAAAGAAAAAACATTGAAAACCTTGAGAGAGCCAACCAAGGGTTAAAAGAGCAATGACTTATGCTTGAAAAGACAAATTGTGAGCTGACAGCTGAGAATTCAAGATCTCTTGAAAACAACCAAAATACCATCAATCTTGAAAAAGAAAATGAAGCTCTTAAAAAGAAGATTGAGTCCTGGAACAAATCAGGAGAGGCTGTGTCAGTTCAGCTACAACCAAAGACATCCTAGTGACAAATCAGGAATTGGAGCCCAAAATCCCACTCTGAAAACATACACACCTCCCACTGATGAAAAGGATATTGATAAGATGGTTCTTGAAAGCATGAACTATGCAAAGCCCAGCAAAATGTCTATCCCATTCAAACAAAAGAGGACTCAAAGAAACAAAGAGAAATCAATGAAACCAATGAAGCAAGCCCAAGTCAAATCAATGAAACCTATGAAGCAAGCTCAAGTCAACCTAAAGGAGAAGAAAAACAAGAAAAAAAAAACAAATACATCTGGTAAAGAAAAGGAACCAAAGAGCAAATGAAGAACAATCAGCAAAAATCATTTGGACAGCAACGATTCTATAACCATCACACATACTCCAAACAGTAAAAATCCAACTGGTAGTACTCAAATGGAAAGAGTCATGCTAGTAAAAATAACTCACCAAGATCATCTCACTCAAACAACTTTCATAGCCAGACTCAGTATCACCATAACCACAATCAATCCTTTTCTCCAAACCATTTTTTTCAACCAATCCCAACCTACTGCTCTCACACCATACATGATGCAAATCATGGGATATTAGAATACCCTAAACCAGTTTTTTGGAAAAAGGGCAATGAACAAAGCTAGGGTACCAAAGAATGTCTAATCTTTTGGACCCAAAAAGAATAAAAGGGTACCATAAATTTTATTTATGTTTTGTAGGAACCTAGGAAAGGACTATGTTATTTGGATAGTGGATGCAGCAGACATATGACCTACAACAAAGAATGGCTGCAATAATATATCCCTAAAAATGGTTCAAATGTAACTTTTGGTGATAATTCTCAAGCCAAAGTCAAAGGATCAGGAAACCTTGTAACTAAAGACATCATTTTCACTAATGTGTCTTATGTAGAAGGTCTCAAACACAATTTGATTAGCATCAGTCAAATTTGTGACAAGGGATATTATGTTGTATGCTCAAAGAACCACTGCACTGTCAAAGATGTCAACCATAAAGCTATTCTCACTGGAACAAGAAAGGGAAATCTCTACTGTCTAAACTTTGAAATTGTGGAGTCCTCCAATGCTTACTGCCTGTTATCATACAGTCAATCTGATATGTCATGGCTGTGGCACAAAAGACTCGCTCACCTCAACCATAAAAGCATTTCCAAATTAGCAAATTCCAACCAAGTCAAAGGTCTTCCCAAAATTCCCTTCAAAAAGGACAAGCTATGCAAAGCCTGTCACTGTGGCAAACAAAAGAAAACCTTCTTCTCTGCTAAGACAAGATTAGACACTAAAAAACCTCTACAACTACTTCACATGGATCTTTTTGGACCCATTAGAACCACATCTCTTGGTGGAAAGAGATACTCACTAGTGGTAGTTGATAACTACACTAGATTCACTTGGATTATCCTCCTTGAATCCAAAAGGGAAACCTTGGATCACTTGGTCAAATTGTTCAACAAAATTCAAAACCAAAAAGGTCTATCTATCATCAAAATTAGATCTGACCATGGTAAAGAATTTGAGAACACTGGTGTTGAAGAATACTGTGATCAGATTGGAATAGAGCACAACTTTTCTGCTCCAAGAACAACACAACAAAATGGTGTTGCAGAATGAAAGAACAGAACGATTTATTAAGCAGCCAGAACTATGCTGTTAGAAAAAAACCTGCCTAAATACTTTTGGGGAGAGGTTGTCACCACAACTGTGTATGTCCAAAAAAAGACTCTCATCAACAAATCTCACACCAAGACTCCCTATGAGTTATGGAATGGTAGAACACCAACCATCTCATACTTCTATGGTTTTGGAAGTAGATGTTTCATTCACAACAATGGCAAAAATTACCTTGATAAGTTTGATTTCAAAAGTAATGAAGGGATATTCCTTTGATACTCCAATACTAGTAAAGCCTACAGAGTATACAACAAAAGGAGACTTGTTGCAGAAAAATCAATTCATGTTGACTTTGATGAAAATAGTGATCAAAGACATTAATACAAATCCTGAGGTATCCCCTGTGCATGACTCCTCAAACATCATTCCTGAAGAAGATTCACCTTCCCTTCCCTATATTATGCCCAAAGACATTAATACAAATCCTATTGTGTCTGACAGCCAAGAATCTCAACCCAACAGCAAAGGTGCATCTGACAGCTATGATGCCCTTGGCATCTTACCTTCATCAAGCCAACAAAATACCTCTGACAACAGCCATATCCAACCTTGCTGCAACAACAATCACTCTATTCCTCAATATGAACCTATAACCCACATCATTCCACCTAACAGTAACATCTATATTGACCTTCCCATTCATAAAATGGCCATTACTCCAAATATGCCTATCTATGACTCATTGATGAGTGCCTTCATCTCCCAAATAGAACCCAAGAAAATAAAGGAAGCCCTTCAAGACCCTGATTGGATTGAAGCTGTAGAAGAAGAACTGGAACAATTTGAAAGGAACAAGGTTTGGCAACTTGTTCCTAAACCCAAAAACCAAACTGTCATTGGAACAAGATGGGTTTTTAGAAATAAAATGAATGAAGAGGGCATTGTTGTGAGAAACAAAGCTAGACCGGTTGCTCAAGGGTACAGAAAAGAAGAGGGAATTGACTATGATGAAACCTTTGCACCTGTTGCAAGATTAGAAGCCTTAAGACTGTTCCTTGCCTTTACCTCATTCAAGAAAATGAAGGTGTTCCAAATGGATGTCAAAAGTGCCTTCTTAAATGGAGTTCTAAATGAGAAGTTATTTGTGTCTCAACCTCCTGGTTTTGAGCATCCAAAGTTTTCAGAACATGTGTATAAACTGGACAAAGCCTTGTATGGCCTTAAACAAGCGCTTAGAGCTTGGTATGACACCCTATCAAAATACCTCCTTGGCAAAGGATTCACTAAGGGGAATATTGACAACACTTTGTTCATCAAGAAATATTGAGAAGACCTGCTACTCATCCATGTTTATGCTGATGACATTATTTTTGGATCATCAAATGAAGACTTGTGCACAGAATTTGGGGAAATCATGATGAATCAGTTTGAAATGAGCATGATTGGTGAACTCACCTTTTTCTTAGGCCTTCAAGTCAGACAAATTAAGGAAGGAATCTTCATTAACCAAGCAAAGTATACAAGGGACATGATTAAAAAATTTGACATACAAACTGCCTCACCTGCTAGAACCCCTCTATCAACAACCACCAAACTCCATACTGATCCTGATGGCCAAAGTGTCAATTAAACACTATATAGGAGTTATATTGGATATCTCCTGTATGTAACAGCCTCTAGACCTGACATCAAGTTTAGTGTTTGCCTTTGTGCAAGATTTCAAGCCAATTCTAAGGAATCTCATCTCTCAGTTGTCAAGAGAATTTTGAGATATCTCAAAGGAACCCCTAATTATGGTCTTTGGTATCCCACTGAATCTCCATTTTCCTTAATTGGATTTACTGATTCAGATTATGTTGTATGCAATTTGGATAGGAAATCCACAAGTGGTGGATGTCAGTTCATTGGATCAAGAATAATTTCTTGATCAAGCAAGAAGCAAACCTCAGTAGCTACTTCAACAGCAGAGGCTGAGTATATTGATGCAGGCCTTTGCTGTTCTCAAATCCTATATCTCAAAAGTCAACTCCAAGACTTTGGGATGGACCTTTCAAACATTCCCATTTTCTGTGACAACACAAGCACCATTGGAATGACAGAAAATCCAGTTCAACACTCTAAAACCAAACACATTGAAGTTAGGCACCACTTCATAAGATACCATGTTGAAAAAGGGAACATCAACTTGGCTAAAGTGTGTACAGAAGACAATGTGTCTGATATCCTAACGAAAGCCATGAATGAGAAAAGGTTTGAGATGCTAAGAGCAATGCTGGGAATGATAAATCTACCAAAATAATATTTTTTTCATTACTCAAATCAAAATAACATATGATTGCTGTCAACAGTTTGATATCTGACAGCTAACCATGCTTTTACCTAAAACATACAAAAACTTAAACCAAATTCCTTCCCTCTAACCTCTTCATAATTCAAACACAAAAACAACCACAAATCCTCATTACCAAAAGCTTCACAAACCTTCCTCTCTCTCACAGCTGATCCTCATATGAGAAATGTAATATGCGAAGAAAAAGAAGCTAAATTTCACTTTCAATTTTTAAAGTTAAATTTCTTCCTTACTTATTAAGGAAATCTCGACAAACTGCATTCTCCTCCATGGGACAACTGATCGTGGAGTCTACATCTGGCACCCTACCCCGCCACAAGCTCACCTCGGCACCACCACATCTCTCCAATATTGGCAACATAGACTAGGACATCCCTCTCCCCCCTTAATGTTTCTCTTTTGAATAAGCACTTTTTGTTATCTATTCCTAGTGGTTCTCTTTCTTATAGTAATCCATGCAACATTAATAAAACTCATAAACTCCTATTTTCCATTTCTGCTCTTCAATCTCATGCTCCTCTTGAACTTGTTTTCTCCGACGTTCGGACTTCACCCATCCACTCCTATGACAACTATAAATATTATGTCGTCTTTGTTGACCATTTCACGAAATAGACTTGGCTATATCACTTGAAACACAAATCTGACACCTTCACCCCATTTACCCGTTTCAAATCTCTTGTTGAGAAATACTTCTCACGACCAATAATTCAATTATTCTCTGACAACGGGGGGGGGGGGGGGGGTTGGGTACCTCAAACTTACACCATCTTTACTCCAAAAAGGGATCTCTCATCTTACTTCCCCCCCTCACACTCCTGAACACAACGGTTTTGCTGAACGCCATCATCGTCATCTTATTGAAACCGGCCTCACACTCCTCTCTCATGCAAAACTCCCTCTCATTCTGACCTC
Organism: Adenophora triphylla var. japonica; assembly: GCA_022495995.1. Lineage (NCBI taxonomy): Eukaryota > Viridiplantae > Streptophyta > Magnoliopsida > Asterales > Campanulaceae > Adenophora > Adenophora triphylla. Next base: position 221,516 of record JAFEMH010002288.1, on the reverse strand, counting down.
ACGCCTTAACAACAACCACATACCTTATAAATATTATGCCCACTCTCTCTCTCTTTATAATGACTCTCCCTATTTTCGGCTATTTTAAACACCACCTAACTACACCAAGCTTCATAGCTTTTGGTGTCTTTGCTACCCTTGGCTTAGGCCCTATGCTCCTCACAAATTTGTCCCTAAGTCCACCCCGTGCATCTTTGTTGGCTACTCACCTTCTCAAAGTGGATACCATTGCCTTGACCCAACCACAAATCGCCTGTACACCTCCCGCCATGTTAAATTTGTCGAAACAGAATTCCCCTACCTCTCCCTCACACCCACACCTACTGAATCCTCTCATATCTCCCCTATCAAATGATGCACCATATCCATTCCTATCCTATCACCTTGCTCCACCTCCTCACCACAGCAACCTGACACCACCATTCCTACCCCACCTCCTCAATCTGAACCTACTGCAGCCCCATCTCAACCTCTCACTACTGCCTGCGTCCCTGTCCCTCCCCTACTAACTCCATCAACCTTCTGCCACTCCTGATGTAAACACACCATCTCCAAATATAATCACACCAACCACCATTCATCCTACTCGCACTATCATAATCCGTCTCTCTAATAACATCCGAAAAACCGAATCCTAAATATGCCTAACTAGTCACTCTACCCTCTCCCACTTCCCTTCCCACCTCCACCAAACATGCCTTATCTTCCCCCCACTGGTATGCCGATATGCTTTAAGAGTATAACGCCCTCATGCGTAACAACACTTGGTCATTGGTTCCCTTCCATGAAGCACCTAACATAGTCGGATGCAAATGGATTTTTCGGATAAAGTATAACCCCGACAACTCTATTCATAAATATAAAGCATGGCTGGTTGCAAAGGGATTTCACTAACGCCCCGGCCTTGATTATTCCGACACATTGAACCCAGTTGTCAAACCGGTCACAGTCCATCTAATTCTCTCCTTAGCCATTAGTCAAGGTTGGTCTCTTCACCAACTTGACATCAACAATGCCTTTCTTTAAGGTAATCTCTCTGAAATTGTCTTTATTTCTCAACCCCCAGGCTTTCAAAACACCACCCACCCCTCCCATGTATATCGTCTCTTCAAAGCCATTTATGGACTTAAACAAGCACCACGTCCTTGGTACACCAAACTCAAACACTTCCTTCTATCCTTTGGTTTTCTCTCCTCTCTTGCTGACCCCTCTCTCTTTTTTTTTACTCAAAAGATTCCAATTGTCGCGTCCTTTTAGTGTACGTCGATGACATCATTGTCACCAGTCCTTCCGATACGTTCCTTTCAACATTCATCACTTGCCTTGCCTCTCGTTTCTCCCTTAAGGACCTTGGTCCCCTCTCCTACTTCATGGGTATAGAGGTCACACCCAATGCCAATGGCATTCTCCTCTCCCAATCCAAATACATCAATGACATACTCAATAAGCATAACATGATTCTTTCCAAACCATCCCCCACACCTATGTCCACCTATCTTCCTCTCTCGGCCACACCTCGCACACCCATTTGCAACCCTTCCGAGTTTCGCGCCATTATTGGCGGTCTTCAATATCTTTCTCTCACCCGACCAAACATTGCCTTCCCAGTAAATAAGCTTGCTCAATTCCTTCACCACCCTCAAAAAAATCATTGGGTATCTCTCAAAATACTACTTCATTATCTTCACAACTCGATGCACATGGGTATTCAGTTGTTCAAATAAACTCCTCTCTCACCCCATGCTTTTTGTGATATCGATTGGGCAGGTGACAAGGCTGACTTTATCTACACCACCGGCTTTGTTGTTTACCTTGGTCGAAACCTGTAGACACCCCATTCTGAACCAATAATTACATGATTACACTACTCTTCATCTCTCTTTTGTGTTTTGATGAAAGCATATTAGTTTTGTCATGTTTCGTTATGTTTCTAACTAACTTTGTTAGTTTTGGAACTAACTGACTAACAGAATAACAGAAGATGACAGAATAGTTAATTGACTAGTTGTCCCGCGCGGGACACACGTGTCTCGCGCGAGACATCTCCTCTGCGGAATGTGCAGATTCAATTTTCTTCTCCGTCTCAATCTCTTTTCTTGCTCCCTACTCTCCTAATCTGGGATTTACCTTATCTTGGACTCTCTTAGCGCCTTCCTAAGAGTTTTATTCCTAAATAAACTCTTCCAAATCAAGTCTTTGATTCCTTCCTTACTTGAGACTCCTAACTTGGTGATCAAGTATTCTTCACCTATAAATACAAGGACCCTCCTTTGTATTTGAGGAGGAGACACAAGAACCACATTCTATACCAAATACTCCCTAAAATTCGTTTTTTATCATCTTCCTACGAAGATCTCGAACCTCCGTCGAGGTTATTCATTAAAATCACTCAAAAATCAATTTAATGTTCAATTTCAGGCTAGTCCCGCACGAGACAACCCTTTGTCTCGCGCGAGACAAAGCCTCTGTAACCTATTATGTTTTCTGGTTTTTCTTGTTCGTTTTGAGATTCAAGATAAAATTCGAACATGCAAGGGGGATCCCAGATTACAGTATTTGCAGATTTCTTTCATCTCAAGGCTTCCCTTAAGATGTAGGACTCAAAAGTATAGTTCATTTTATTTAAGTAATGATTCTTATTTAAATTGCGTGAGATTGATTTTTTGATTAAAGACCGGTCCATGGAGGATTCAGGAGTTGTAAATTTAATTTAATTTATTTATTCTCTCTCTCTGTACTCTTTATGTGGAACTACGACGACCTGAGTCTTCCTGATTTGGGAGAAACGTAGGCAACCACTTGGTGTGGCCATTATCTGTTTTTCTTTTAGTTTTAAAAAAAAAAGACTTTCTATTTTACTCTATCACATAGAATTGACTCTCACACACGTGCACATCATAATATAACTGTCATTTCACTATATACCTTTGATAAAACTCGGGACCCACACTAAGGACGGATGACGGTAATCACCTAATCGCTGGTCTCTCCAAAGTTGGATCATCCCACCTCGTGTTTTCAATCCACCTAGATTGTCAATATCGCGAGGAGCCTAGCCGTAAACCCTGCATCAACCACATATCATGTAGATTTACTTTTTAGTACACTTCGTGCCCGGTCAGTTTGATCTCGGAGTCTTTGTAATCCCTTGTCAAGATCATTTTTTGTGCAATAAGCCGTGGAAAAGAAATCAATAAGTTGCCGCTTCGGATTTGTCCTTCGGAAATGTCCCTATAATTGTCCCTTCGGATTTTCCCTAAAGAGAAAAAAATTCTTACCAAATTTATTGCACAAAACTCGATGTTACTTGAGATAACTTCGACCCCTAGGTCCTCAGGTTTGGATTTTGAATGTTAGAAACCCCCAAAAAGGATTTTCCGTCCGACCAAAATTAGGATTAAAATCAGGAAAAAATGTGACTTCCAGTGGTGTTATCTCGCGCGAGACTACTTTTCCGTGCGGGACAAGTGTTTTGTCCTTTCGTGTTTTGGCCAAAACCTTCAAGCCTTCATACAACCTATTCAGCCGAATTGTTGAGACTCGATCATGGTTTAACACAGTTGCTACACATCAAGGTTCTTCGTCAAATCTCGACACAATGTCTACTTCTCTTCCTGTCACCGAAGCCGAAATCAAGAAAACTAAGGCCGAACTCATCGAAGCCCTGCTTAGGATGGATGAACAAAGTAAGAAAATTAAAGAGCAAAATGCCCAAATGGCCGCCCTCATGCAAGAGCTCCATGAGATGAAAGTCAAGAAATGAAGAAAGCAAAAGAAGAAAGATGGATCCTCTTCCGATGAAGAGGAATCCTACCCCAAGAAGAATAGGAAAACCAAGAAGTCAATTAAGAAAGAGGAAGAATATGATTCATTCTCTTCCTCATCCTCCTCCGATGATGATGGACATATCTCCAAGGGTACTAAGACCAAGAAGGAAGGCAGTGATGAAACTACTAAGCTTGGTAATCATGTAACTAAGAACTACCTTGAGAAGAAACTTGCAACCCTTGACACTTCAAAGGGATCATTTGTCCCATTTGATCCCGATGCTCTTCAACAATCCATCACCAAGTTTCCTCCCATGTACAAGACACCTGATATTGCCATGTTTAATGGCACTACTTGTTCTCGAGCTCATGTTGAGACCTACACTTGGGCTATGCTTCCAATGGGTGTTGATAACACAATCTTGGCCCAATGCTTTCCTAAAACTTTGGAGGGTGCTGCAAGGGATTGGTACATGTATCTTCCTATGACTACAAGGCTTGACTGGTCGTCTGCATGTTTAGTCTTCCAAAGGCAGTTCGAAGATAACTCCACTTACCGCCCTACTAGGAGGGATCTTGAACAAACCAAGCAACATGCAAATGAGTCCTTTGATGTCTTTGATAGAAGATGGAGACTCAAACTTACTTAAATTGTCGAAAGACCCACTCTAAAAGTGTAAATCCACATCTTCCTCCAATGCCTCCGTGATGAATTTCAAGAGAAGCTCGGCGGTAATTACTTTCCTAGTTTCAATGAACTTCATGAGTCCGGGATTAGGATTGATGACTTCCTAAAAAGTAAAAAGAAGGAAAGTACTTTTCGCTACAACAGGCCCACCACGAGTAAGGATGCTTCAGTCAATTCTAATACATTCAACCGCCCCAAGATCGGCAAGTATTCTGCTATTCCTCCTCTCGAAAAGAAAAAGAGGCACTATGACAAAATTGAAGGAATCACTCAAGAAGAACTCTTCGATGTGATTGTCAAGAATGAAAAGATCAAACCAAGGGAAGGTGGTCCTCCTAGGGATATGGGTCCTAATCATGCTCATCACTTATTCTGCAAGTATCACAACTTCACCGGCCACGACACCAAAACTTGCCACCACTTGAAGGACGTCATCCAAGACCACTTTGACAATGGAGGGTTAGAACGTCCCAACATCATCACCAATCCTCTCCCTCATAATACATGAAGAAGATGAAGCTCCATGAAGAAATCTACACTTATTACTTTGGGGCTACAACTATCCTCTCCCTCTCTCCTTTGATAGAAGTAGATTAGGTTTTAAATTTTCAAGTATGAACTCGAAGAGTCGTTCTGCCTTTCTAGTACTTCTCACCTCCTCTAGTTTTTGTCATCTAAACTATCGAGTATGCTTTTAATTTCTCCGTTAATCAAAGTCATTTTCTTTTCCTAAACACTTTCCCTACGATTGTTCTACCTCATGAGTATCATTTAATTCATGAAAAATAATGGACCCTCCATTCCCTAAATCATCACAAAAAAAAATAGAAACTTATGAACGAGTTGAAGAAGAAAGTTATCATTAGAAGGCTTATGGGCTAAACATTACCCCTACTGGAAGTCAAAGATCAACAAACGAAGAATGCCAAAGGTGCTTCTGTCAACCTTCATTCCACGAAGAGTGAGGCTACTCAATTCAAAGGCTTATGGGCTAAACATTACCCCTACGGGAAGCCAAAGATCAACAAATGAAGAAAGCTAAAGGTGCTGCTGTCGATCTTCATTCCAAGAAGAGTGCGGCTACTCAATTCAAAGCTTTGAGAGTACAAAAAAAAAAACTCTCAAGCTTTCATCACCCCCACAACAAAGGTGAAACTTCAAATGCATGAAGAACTCTCCCACAAAGAAGAGGAGTCAGGTGATATCAACAAAAGAAATGAAGATTACTCAACATCCTCTTACAACAAGTCAAGAAGACTTTCAGTATCAAAAAAAAATGTTTACCCTTAAGTCATACTAATGATTGGCTTTCTTCTCAAACTTATTTTAAAATTTCTAGATGATACACGATTCATTAAAAGGTAGAACAACTTTTCTAGTTGTTGAGTCTAGAGGTTTCCTGTTAGCTACTCTCATACACACTCTTGAGATCCAAGCATCAAAACTGGGGCTTCCTAACCTTTCATCCCCCAATCAATCTCTACTGCAACTCTTCAAACTAATCAAATTTGCATTAGGAGCTTTTCTCTTTGCTTCTCACTCTCATCATTAGAGAATACACTTCTTCAAAGAGTCAATGCTTGGATCACCTTCCAAAGAATAGAGTCCGTCTCTCCTCAACTAACTTGAGATCTCATTTCTCTCTTCTCAATAAGATTTTCTCCACTAAGTTCTCTTCGATTTAACATACTATTTAAAAAAAATATGAAAAAAGAGATGCCCGCTAGATTGAAAACCCGAAAGGGCGGTCTAGGCAAAAACCAAGGTGCGTCACTAAGAAAAAAATCAAGGACAAAGGGAGACTTTTCTTCAACCTTCTTCATCGAACATCATTCGATCTTCTTCAAATCAAACCAACAAGGAGAGCCTTCTTCGATCATATACAAATCAAGAGAGTAGCCTCACAAGCCTGTTCACAAAGTCATCTACCACATTCAAGCAACTTGGGGCTTGAGACAGGAAAGAGACTTGTACATAAAGTCATTACGACAGTCGACAGATTTATAGTCGTTTGCCTCCTAGAGACACGATTCAAGGGAAAATTAAGAATGAATATTTGCAACAGGCCTAGATGTGTTCACACAAGGTTACTCATTGAAATTCTACAACAATGAAGAAACAGTACGGTACTCTCGCACGACACAACCTCGCTGACTAGCAACAGATTCTGTATAAACCTGATTTGATCCCAACTTGTCAAACATAAGTTCACCCATCTCAAATATAAATCCATACAAATGTCCCTACATGTCCATATACCATGTACTCATACACAAACTCACCACCAGAATGACCAACCGGTCATTTGTACGAACAGACGTGAGCACCACCACATAAGTCAAGTTAAACAACTAAAATCTGAAAAATCTATGTGGAATCATTATGTGCTAACATGTACAGAAAGGTAAGAATCATTCGGGTCCATCCGAGACAAGCATGCATATATCCTTGCATTCAGTGGCGGATCCAGGAAGTTATGTTAGTGTGGGTCAAATTTTTTTCGGTGACTGATTTTTGTTGCAAGAAATATGACTTTATGACAAGCAGCTGATTGAACTTGAAATTCAGATGCTTGAACAAATGACTGTGATTGCTCTTCACAATTAACCGACTTGAAAAATCTTTTCATCACCTCGATTACTATTGTAATAATAAGAATGACAAAATGAACAAAATAAAATGATGTAGCAAAGATTTAAACACAAAAAATTGATAAAATCTATAGAAATCAGAATGTTATAGCACATATTATAACATAAAATAGGTAATATAGAAATCCTACAAAGGGGAAAATAAATTCTAAAAATAAAAAGGTATATTTCTAATAGGATGAGATGTACCTTTCCTTTTTTAAGAATCTGAAGGATGTTTAAAGCTCAGTTACCCCTTAAAAATCAGCTCTAAGTAACCCTAAAATCACAAAATTGAACATCTAATTTAGAAACTTGAGTAGAATTTTAAAAAACACCAAAAGAAACCCTAGATAGTTATAAACTGATGATCAAATCCCTAAAATTTTATCACCAAATATTTCTAAAATTATTCATTGTAATCGATGTAATACACAATCAAAAAGCAAAATTGAAATGAATTTTGAATTACCTTGGCATTTTGAGCAGTAATCAAATCAAGAAGAATGAAAATTTTGGAGGTTTAAGGAGAGAGCAGTAGGAGAACCGGAGAAGAAGGACCGAAAGATAATGAGGGAGAAATAGAGAGCGAACAAGAAGGCATCCGGCTCAGATCGACGAATTCCAATGATCGCATCTGTCGATTGCGTAGGTGAAGATGAGCGCAGAGCACATAATTGTTTTTTGCTTAGTTTGTGTGTGGCTTGGGTTTGGTTTTGTGTGTTTCAAATTTGCTTGACTTCTTTGACCAGAACATTAAATTTTTTTTTTAAAGCAGAGTGTGGGCCATGGCCCACTTTGGCCTCTAAGTGAATCCGCCGCTGCTTGCATTACAGGAGCCGATAGAACCTCCACCTCAACCGACAACTTCAAAGTCTGTGACGGCAGCAATGACAACAAAGTTCGTGACCTCGGCAACAACAGCAACACTTGTGACCTCAGGTGGAGCATCAGCAAAGTCTGTAACCTCAGCAAACTTCAAAGTCCGTGACCTCGGCAACGTCAACAAAGTCTGTGACCTCAGAAACTTTAAAGTCTGTGACCTCAACAACTTTAAAGTCCGTGACCTCGGCAACAACGGCAACGTCAGTAACCTCAGGCGGCGCATCATTAAAAACGGATATTTTCAGAATTGGGTCAAGTCCTTGATTCCGCAGTATGAATTTATCCATGGTTCAAAAGCACTCAAACAACCTCACCTACAGCTACATCAGTAACCTCGGGCGGCGCACTTCAACAACTTCATCAACAAACCATGTATCATCGAAATTGGGTCAAGTCTTTGATTCCTCCGTACGATCTTACCTTTTTCTTTCAAATTTGCTTTTCAAAATATCTTTTCAAAATACCTAAAACAACCTTTTAAGTGTTTTGGAGTTGAAGTACGTTTTGGTCTAATTCTCCGTAGAGATACGTAGGCAGCCGTGCGGCACGACCATCCCAATGTTAAGAATGATGTCTTTTCTATCGACGACATGACATCTTCCATAAGTCTTGTTGCCGAGGGGCTCTGTAGACACCACATTCGGAACCAATAATTACATGATTACACTACTCTTCGTCTCTCTTTTGTGTTTTGATGAAAACATATTAGTTTTGTCATGTTTCGTTATGTTTCTAACTAACTTTGTTAGTTTTGGACCTAGCTGACTAACAAAATAACAGAAGACGATAGAATAGTCAATTGACTAGTTGTCCAGCGCGGGACACACGTGTCTCGCGCGAGACATCTCCTCTGCGGAATGTGCAGATTCACTTTCCTTCTCCGTCTCAATCTCTTTTCTTGCTCCCTACTCTTCTAATCCGGGATTTGCCTTATCTTGGACTCTCTTAGCACCTTCCAAAGAGTTTTATTCCTAAATAAACTCTTCAAAATCAAGTCTTTGATTCCTTCCTTACTTGAGACTCCTAACTTGGTGATCAAGTATTCTTCACCTATAAATACAAGGACCCTCTTTTGTATTTGAGGAGAGGCACAAGAACCACGTTCTAAACCAAATACTCCCTAAAATCCATTTTTTATCATCTTCCTACGAAGATCTCGAACCTCCGTCGAGGTTATGCATTAAAATCACTCAAAAACACAAGGTAAACTCCTATACTTTCATATTCTCCTTCTCAATCCCTCTAATTGCTTTTAGAGTAGTGTAAACCCATCAAAAGGGTTAGCCTAGAGTCCCTTCAATCCATGAAAGTGATCTCGAAATATACAACTCGACATTCCTAATTAAGAAATTAATTAGGATTTTCTTGTTTTTATTTAATTATTATATTGTTTTGATTGATAATACTCAATTGGCAAGATCAATCTTCGGATTGGGTTGAATGGATGCTCCACGATCTTCCCATCCCATAAATTAACCCCCGAACCTTCGAATCTCTTTAAATTATCAAAAATATTTTTCTTATTGTTTTCCTAAATAAATAATAAGTGGCGACTCTATGTTCATTAAAATCGTATCGCTACAAAACCCTATAGCTTGGTCCTCAAAGAAGCAGCATGTGCTATCACGCTCCTCCACATAAGCTGAATTTCGTGCAGTTGCTGCCACCACCGCAAAAGTTTTATGGGTCAACAACCTTCCAACTGAACTCGGCATCTCCTCCTCCATTCCCCCGGTAATTTATTGTGACAACCTCGGTGCTGCAACCTACTCAGCAAATCCTGTATATAACTCCGAAATGAAGCACCTCGCCCTTGCCTTTCACTTTGTGCGAGAACAGGTTCACCTCGGCAAGCTTCGAGTTCAACACATATCTGTCTCTGATCAGCTGGCTGATGCTCTCACAAAGTCACTCTCCCGTGCTCGGTTCCTGTCCCTTATTTCCATAATTGGCCTCACTCAAGGACCGTACATTTTGCGGGGGCGTGTAAAGAATCACAATGATCCTCCCACTTCCGCGTCAATCTCCTAGTCTTTTCTTGTTATTTACTTTTCTTGTTTGTAGATAAGTTAACCAAATCTCTAATATCTTATCATTTTGTAATTATAATCATGTATATCCCTAGCTAAGTTTGTTGCACATTTTGTATATAAATACTCCTTCAAAGTGAATAATAAAAATTATCATTTGCTAAACTTTATATAACAAACATATGAATTTGAAACAAATATCACAAACCCAAGTTATTGGTGCATGCATGATAAGTTACTCCATATTATTTAATTTTTATATTATCAAATAATGATTTTTTTTTGTAATTAAGACCATAATAAGTGAGTCTTTTAAAAGCAAGGAATGCCTCTCTCTGTATTTAAGCATACAGAATACAGACTACACTTTGATTTTTAAATTTTTAAATTTTTTAACCAATCCATGGGGAAAAAACCACCAAAGCAAGAAGCACTAATACATTATTGCTAGGGTCCAAAACCCCTAGGAGAAGGAATCATGTCACCAATCAATATGGTGGGGTGAAGGCTGAGAGAAAAAGAAAGCCATGCAACTGATGAGATTGTGACGGACAAATTTCAATAAAATATAGGGGGCATTGCCCTTTTTGCTAAAAAAAAAAATTCATTTATTTCATGTCTACTTTTATTTTATGGATTTTTTTCTTTTTTAAATTTTCTTCAATTTCTTTATTTTAAAGGAGTAACTCGGATATTTAAATCATATTTGGACGTAGTACATGTTTGAAAGATACTCCGTCGTCTTATAATAAATATCGCATACTATTTTTTTTTTAATTTAATTGAACTTACACCAAGTTTTGAAGGCAATTTAATTATTTCATAAAATTTAACCTGATTGAACTATGGTTAACTATTAATAACAATTTAACTTAATTATTGATGTACGGTATGAAATACTATTCACCCTATCCCGATCGTAAAATTTAGGGAGAAACGCGTTTCTCCATAAGTTATGGAGAAACGGGTTACGGGTATCCAGAAGCTATTGAAAGGATATCCAGAAACTTTTTGTATTGGCCATGACCTTGTCCCATGGTTACTTCTGGATATCAGTCTCAAAGGTTCTGGATATCCAGAACCCTTTGAAAGGATATCCAGAAGCTTATGAAAGTGATATCCAGAAACCTTCAAAATGATATCCAGAAACTTTCAAAATGTTTCTGGATATTCATTTGATGGTTTCTGGATATACATTTGAAGGTTTCTGGATATCCAGAAACCTTCAATAAGCATTTTCTGGTCTTGGCCTTGGATTTGGCTTCAAATATGTTTCTGGATATTCATTTGATGGTTTCTGGATATACATTTGAAGGTTTCTGGATATCCAGAAACCTTCAATAAGCAATTTCTGGTCTTGGCCTTGGATTTGGCTTCAAATCTATTTTTTCTGGATATCCGCCCAAAGGCTTCTGGATATCCGTTTCAAAGCTTCTGGATATCCAGAACCCTTTGAGACTGATATCCAGAAATTTTCTTCTGGTTATCAAACGTATAGCTTCTAGCTATTAAAAACGCGTTTCTCCATAGTTATGGAGAAACGCGTTTCTCAGCAGACCTACTCTATCCCGATGGGCAATTCAATTGAACAAATATTTAGGAAAAATAATTATTCTAATAAAATTTATTATTGATAAATTATTAAAATATATTATCAATAATATTTTTAAAATTTTTCTTAAGATGATTAATTTGATGCCAATTATTGATTAAAGATCAACTAACTTTACTACTTAAAAGGTTAAAAAAAATAGGATTATCTTTTCGGGATGGAAAGTAATATAGTTAAAAACAATTTTTAAACTTGCATGCGAGAAGATTATCTTTTGTAATAAGACATCAAAATGAGACTTTTATGTCTTTTGTAGTGGGACAGAGTGAATAGATGAGGGAGATTCCCGAGAGTTACTATATAAACACAATGCCTAAATTACATGATGCTAGAAAGCATGGAAAAGGATGCAGTGCTAGCTGCGTATGAGCTTTGCAGTTATTTGTGTTATGTGATGTGTAAACAATTTTTACTTATAACTTTAAGGGCAAGCAAATAATATGAGAAATGTAATATGTGAAAAAAAGAAGCTAAATTTCACTGTCAATTTTTAAAGTTAAATTTCATCTTGTAACGACTCGAACCCGAAATCCGATCCGCTACGTGGGTACCACACATTGGCCCACTAAACACCTACTCAATTGGGTTAAACACAGTCCATCACAAACATTAAAAAGTTCAATGAATGATTTGATTTTTAGTGGTCGTGTATGGACCTTTTATATAGCACACAATGTGTGATGCGAGATATCACACATCTAACTATTTCCCTTTTGTCATCTTTATTCTTTTTTTCTCTTTGGTACAAAGGAAGTCCTATTGTCATATTTATGTAAATAAAATAACTATTTTATCCCTATAAATCCGCCCAATATAAAGTCCAAATAAGATTTCGTCACTTCAACAAATTTGAAGAAAAATAATAATTTTGTTAAAGTAAGTTGACAGAAGTGCAAGGTGAGAAAAATCAAACTTGTTAGTTGAACTTGTAGGGCATTGTATTTCTCTATATATTCCCATATCTCCAAACTAGATTTCAACTTTTCCTCTCTCTAAATTTCTACAAATAAACATGGAGTTCTTCAATGTCTCTGTCTCTGTCTATGTCCTATCCCTCTTTGTCCTTTGCATCTCCCTTGCACTTCACTTCCTCTTCTTCAAGCACAATTCAAGCAAGGGCGGGAATGAACTACCGCCTGGCCAGATAGGGTGGCCAGTGGTTGGAGAGAGTATTGAATTTCTCTCCACCGGATGGAAAGGCCACCCAGAAAAATTCATATTTGATCGCATGTCCAAATTTTCCCGTAAAGTCTTTAGAACATCTCTCATGTTGGAGGATGCTGCAGTTTTCTGTGGCCCCACCGGCAACAAGTTCTTATTCTCGAACGAGAACAAACTAGTTCAAGCTTGGTGGCCAGCCACGGTCGAAAAAATCTTTCCTTCTTCTAACAAAACATCCAAAGAAGAAGCTATCAAGATGAGAAAAATGCTCCCCAGCTTCTTCAAACCCGAAGCCTTACACCGATACGTGCCCATCATGGACCATATCACAAGGCGCCATTTTTCCTCTAGTTGGGAAAACAACGATCAGGTCGTTGTTTATCCCCTAACAAAGAAATTCACGTTCTGGTTAGCATGCAAAATCTTTGTTAGTATCGAAGATCCTCTAGAAGTCGAAAGACTTCTAGAACCTTTTGAACATATTGCTCTAGGGATTCTATCAATCCCCATAGACTTGCCCGGAACATCTTTCAGACGAGGAATCAATGCATCAAACTTCATTCGAAAGGAGCTTATTGCTATTATTAAGCAAAGAAAGATTGATTTGGCCAAAGGAACAGCATCGCCAACACAAGATATATTATCACACATGCTCTTAACAAGTGATGAGCATGGAAAATTCATGGAAGAATATGATGTTGCTGATAAAATTGTAGGGCTGTTGATAGGAGGGCATGACACTGCTAGTTCTACTTGTGCTTTTGTTGTTAAGTATCTTGCTGAGTTGCCTGAGATCTACAATGGTGTCTACAAGGGTATATCCCTATTTTCTCCTTCTTCACTACTACAATTTTATTTATTTATTAAATAATTAAATTTTATTCACAAAATATTTTAAAAATTCTGTCTTTTCCAGCACTGAAAAATGGGTTTTTAGAGTTTCAAAATTGTTAGAGAGTACAATTAAAATTGTCAGATCTGTCGGATCATCGGTTAAAACTCCGTTGACCAGCTGTTCAACTGAATGTTTTAAGTGACAAATTTGCAATTTTAACTGACAGTCTAGCAATTTAAATCACAATTTTTTCAAAATAAAATTAGTTACTATTTTTTTAATTGCTTTGATATTTATGACAGAACAAATGGAGGTTGCAAAATCAAAAGCTCCTGGGAAGCCATTGAACTGGGAAGACTTACAAAAGATGAAGTATTCATGGAACGTAGCATGTGAAGTTCTTAGACTTGCCCCACCTTTACAAGGAGGTTTTAGAGAAGCCATTTATGATTTCATCTACGAAGGTTTTCGAATTCCAAAGGGATGGAAGGTAAATAAAATGATCCATGATTTTTGTTTTCAATCTCACTAATAATTACTACTGAATTATTTTAACATAATTTTTTTTTCAAAAATAAAATAAAAATTGCAGTTGTATTGGAGTGCAAATTCAACACATAAAAATCCTGATTTTTTCTCGGATCCGCAAAAGTTTGATCCATCAAGATTTGATGGAACCGGACCTGCACCCTTTACGTTCGTGCCTTTTGGAGGTGGACCTAGGATGTGTCCAGGAAAAGAATACGCGCGTTTAGAGATACTAGTTTTCATGCATCATCTCGTGACCAAATATCGATGGGAGAAAGTCATTCCGGACGAGAAAATTATCGTCAACCCTATGCCTAGCCCTTCTAAAGGACTTCCGATTCGCCTTTATCCTCATAATATCCATAATTAGATTCTTGAATTCATGAAGAAAAAAAAAAGGATCACCAAAAATCTTGGGTATACAGAACAAAGCATAACAATATGTGCTTTTAAAAGTTGTAATATGTGTATTATTATGTTATATGTATTTTCTTGGAGATCAAACTCAAAATCTATGTAAACTGTTCTTGTAATAGTTACTCGTACTCCCTAGCTAGCCCGTGCCAATGGAACAGGGACAATATGTATGGTGGTCAAGTGAATAAAATTAAAAGATTTACACCATTAAAAGTACCACAATATTTCGGAACGCATGAAAATAAAAGGGAAATATGATATATTTGCCCCCCGTACTTACCTATTAGACGCAAATATACCACTCATCTTATTTTTTTTTACATATGCCCTCGTATGAACATTTAATTAGGGTAAATTTGACCAAAACTAACTTTTCGTCAAATTTTTAACGAAATTACTGACTAGGATGGCTTTATGGTAATTTTGCACATCCACGTCATTTAAATTGGCCAGATAATCTTGCTAACTATACATAACTATACTACATCGTTTTACCCCATGAAAGAAAATCCTTCGGAATGACGTCGTTTCATAAAACCCTTTCACTCTCTTCCTTCCCTCCATTCCCCTCGCTCTCTCTCTCTCTCCAAACTCTCCCACCATCACTAAAGAGAGAGAGCGCCAAGCTTTCCATCATCATCCATGTCGGCCAATCCAACTCAACTCCAATTCGCTCAAATCGCCGCCATCCTCGGCTATGAGCAAGCCCCCTTCAAAACCCTAATCTCCGACTTCGTGTCCGCCGCAAACGACCACCGTTCCCAAGCCGAATCTCTTTTCAATCTCTGCACACAAACCCAGCCTAATACCCTTTATCTCAAGCTTGCTCACCTCCTCCACTCTTCCCCTCATTAGAAGCCCGCGCCATGTCCACAATCCTCCTTCGCAAGCTCCTCACTCCTACGATTCTTATCTCTACCCTTCTCTCTCTCCTTCCACACAGTCAACCATCAAGTCAACGCTTCTAAATTGCGCCATCAATGAATCCTCTAAAAACATCACCAAGAAGCTTTGCGACACCGTCTCTGACCTGACCTGGCCGCCTCTGTCGTCCCCGAAAATTGGTGGCCGGAGCTTTTGTCATTTATGTTCAATTGTGTAAGTTTGGAAAATCCAAAATGGCGTAGTTTAGTTAGTTATAGTCAGCAAGCTTATCTGGCCAATTTAAATAAAGTGGATGTGCAAAACTATCATAAATCCATCATATTCAGCAATTTCATTAAAAATTTGACGAAAAGTTAGTTTTGTTCAAATTTACCCTAATTAAATGTTCATATGAGGGCATATGTGCAGAAAAATAAGATGAGGGATATATCTGCGTCTAATAGCAAAGTATAGGAGTAAATATATCATATTTCCCGAAAAATAAAATAGCAAACAATCAGAAATTACAAATGGATATTGACTAAGTTTGTTCTTAACTCTCGCATCAACTTGAGAGTAAATGAAAATTCAAATGTCTGATCGAAGTATCAAACTTGGAATGTGGAAAAATCTAAGAATGCACCATGTGATTGGAAACAGTAAAAATAATCACCCAAATTAAAAATTTGTGAAGTAAAAATCCACTTAAAAATAAAAAGAAGCATACATATAATGATCTGTTATAAATAAAAAACAGGCATACAATACATACGCATCCATATTGATCAAATAAAGAGAAGTTGCACACAAGAGGTATGTGATTTCTATAAAAATCCGGTCAAGCCTCTTATTTACTTATGTGATACTCTATAAAACTTAATGATCAATGGAAGCAAAGAACTGAAGAAGTGTTTCATTAAAAGTATGGGTGTCAAAAAGTTTTATCATTTTCTCCACCAACCATAAATAGAATTGCAATAACAAAAAATGAAACAAACTTAAATTATATTTAAAGAATTACCTGTAATCAGAAGCATGCAGATAATTGGTTTCAAGAAAAAAATTATTCTCTCAAACCTTATAAATCAAAATCATATGGTAAACTAAAGTGCAATAACGAAATCGACCACTTCTATCAATAAAACATAACATTAACCAAAAATCGATAAATCTATAAATTTCAGATGAATTACAAAAAATATATATATAAAAGGGTCACTCCTATCTCCTTCTACGAAAGGATCGACGAATAGGCAGGGGGGTTCCGACACTGGTGGCGCTGGCGAAGCGACGCCTGCGAGGTGACAGAGAGGGAGGAGGACCCGGGATGGTTAGGGCTTTACACCCCCCCCACACACCTTTCAAGCACCAGTTTTTAAAAGTCCAAAATGGACTGCACATGGCACTTCCAACTAATAGATTTCATCTCAAAACCAATGGATAGTTTTACCCCACCCCCCCCCCCTCAAACACCATTTTCTACAAATATAGTTTGACCCAAGAATTTTTTGCTGAGAATTAAAAGCATTATCAACTTCTAGAGGAGATAAATTCTCATCAACAAAAGTGTCACGAACTTCCTCCAAAGCAAGCTGAGTGTGTATGTGATCAAAGATTCTGCCATCTTCAAAGAACATAAATCCCCAACTTCAAATGTAGGCCTCCACGTTTAATCATCGAATAGAACATCTAGTCTTGAAGCTACATAATCCTGGCCTCCACGTTTAATCATCAAATACAACATCTTCTCCTGGAGCTACATAATCCTGTAAATTAGCTTCGTCGTTTCCAGAATCAGTTAAATAAACTTCTTCTATCAAATTATGAGCTTCTCTAATCGATGGCAGTGGATTAACCTCAGCAGTATCAATCCCTATCTTTGTTTTAAAAAAATGTCAACCCATCTGAAACAACATCCCTCTCACCTTTAATTAACTCCTCTCCTATATCCAAACTCACCTCATCTACAACTTCAAATCACCACCTCCAACGTCCTCTCCGTCACCAAGTCCCCCTACCTCCCTCTTCAAACCAATAAATAGAAAATGGTACTACTGACTCAGCTGCAAAATGAATACCTATTTATATACAAATGTTTCCCCAAACTGAAAGTTCATTTTCTAACTAAGTTAGTACTAAACTCAACCTTTGTCAAATATCTTGTTCCAACACCTGTCCTTAACCTCATTTATTTCCTTGGAACCCATAAAATAGGCTTTCACTATGCTATGAGAGAGAGATACAATTAATCACACATTCAGATTGCCCACATCTAAGATAAGTTTCTAATCAATCACACAAAAGTATAACAGCGAAACAACAATCTTAACCAGCAAAACTTAATTGATGAATTCAGAATGAGATAGAGAACATGAAGGACATGAGCTGCTTTTGCAACCGATAAACAAAAATTTCAATTAATAAAAACGAAATTATGAAAGTAAGGTGAAAGCAAACTGAGTGGTATAAACCGAGATACGACATGGGCTTGTCCTGGTAAGGCCCAAGTGGATTGGGCCCTAAACATAATCCATTAGTTTCTGCTACGAGGTAAGACATAGGCTTACTCATCCATCTATCTCGTCATCAACAAGGCCAACCAAGGCTCAGAAAGCGAGCATAAACAAAGCCCAACTCAAAGGGCCGAGGAGACCTCCCTCGTAGGCCGAGATCATCTCCCTTGAGGACGAGGTGCCTCCCTCGGTTATGATATCATCACTACAGGCTCCACTTATTTCTCATCTCTTCCCCGGCTCATCATGGACCGAGATGGCCATGTATGACGAGGAGGGAATATTTGCATCTCGGCATACCGGCATGACAGCTTGTGCAGTCCCATTCCAACAAGGACAATAAGCAGTTATAATCTAATCAGGATTGTAACCACCTCCTATATCAATTTAAGTCAAATAAGGACTCTCCAACATATATAATCTTCCTAGGATTATATCTTATCTCTTTACAGTACAAGATCAACATGAATTCTACATATCCATTCCTATAAATACAAGCCATATCTCAATATTTTGGTACGTTATCTCTTTGACTCGAAGCTGTGTCAATTTGATTTCTCTATATATAAAACGTGAACTTACTCTTGTTGGTGTAGTGCCCTAGGCATTTAGTGTTAGGAAAATATAACGGAAATCCGAAAAGGCTTTCTTTAAGAAAATAACTGAAAATAACAAAACCAGAAAAGAAATGAAAAACCGGAAAAACTGAATTAAACCGGGAATGCAAAGAGTCGAGGCTTGTGTTAGACACAATCTCCGTAGGAAGTAATTACCCCGCACTGGTGCAAACGGTAATTGACAATCTTCTCGTAAGATGCAACGACTTTAACTGTCGTTAATAGGAGCACTCCAAATTAACGACTTCGGCGAACAAATCTAAGTATTTGGAATTTCTGGACTTGAAGGAAATTTATGCTTCAAGATGCTTTTTATCTAACTTGCTAATGATAGATGGATGACTGAATGAATGAATTGCCAAACCTGGTGGGGGGTATTTATAGTTAGTGAAGAGTTGGGGTGCCCTTTGGGAATAAACAAAATTGGCACCCGGTGGATTCTGGACCGTCAAATCAGATTCTGGTGAAGGGCTCAGATCTGCTGGATCGGACCCGCTCATTCCTAAGGGGCGCGGGCCGTGCTTTTATCCATCTGGGTCTGACCCATGACTCCCCGAACGGACAAGGGCTAGGTTCTGCGAACCTGATCTGCCGGACCTTCCAACTGGGCCAAGTACATCTGCGCCTAAGGCAGCCCACTACCATTGACCAAGCCCAAGTCGCCTAAACCACGCGAGCCACAGACTGGACACCATCGGACCTCGATTGAGTTTCTAAAAATCAAAGGCTCTAATAGCTCTTAGCGACGATGCGCACGTGCAAAGTGCAAAGTGCGCCTCTAAAGCGCCCTTCGCGCCCTTCGCGGGCTTCGCGCGCTTTGCGGGTGTGGTCCAAATTGAGCTAGTATAAAACTTGCACAATTTAGGCTACTCCTTGCATGGTTGGCCCAATGGTCCACTTAGGTTGGCCCAAGGAGGAACAACTTGATGCCTCCTCCTTATTTGCATCCACTTATAAACTTTCTTTACTTTTCATTTCTAATCAATGTGGGATAACTCTTTTATATCCCATAAACTCTTCATTTTCCCATTTCAAGTTACAATCTTTAGCCATTAATTTCTCATTCACCCGAAAATGGTTTTGAGTAAATAAATGCATTTTCTTAATCTACAATAAATGTAGATTATAATTTTGTAACTTATTTCATTTAACAATAAATGAAACCCATTTGAAAATTGGGTCAAAACTTGGTCAAACCTAGTTTATAAACCCATTTCCAACAATCCCCCACATGAGTGACAATTAATGCATTATGCAGATTCGTCCAAAAGTTCCGGCGAACTACTATTGCATCGGGATATGTATCTTATGGCCTTGAACCTTCCCTAGTGAAATACTATCAGATATACTACCCATTTAGTAGCCATTTAGCAAATGAAATGCTCACAAAGTTCCGGCGAACTACTATTGCATCGGGATATGTAAAATGGGACGTGGCCCCCAAAATAAGTGGCTCACAAGATGTAATCCCCTATTGTAAGTACCCCAATCTGGATCACACCCTTTCAAACACACGGGAAGCACCGCAGACTCATCAACGCAGTCTCGACGACCCCTCTCACTCAAAACCCTCTCAAAACCCCCAACCAAACCAAGGGAGGAGCCTTTCTGGGATAAAAAGGGACAAAAGGACCTTTTGGGAATTTTCAGGAAATTGGAAAAGCAAAAATGGTCCGTACGGACCTCTTTGTTTTCATAATTACTGAATCCCCTTAAAGTCCACAATATTCCCTCAAATCCCGGAGAAAATGATTACCCTCATGCTTAGTTGGTCCGTACGGACCTCTTTGCATGCAAGATGGTCCGTACGGACCTTATTGCTCAGGGGACATCATGATTTCAGAATATTCACCATCATCACAGATTCCCTCAAATCGAGGAAAACCAAAAGTTTGGATTACCAGGGAGGTCCGTACGGACCTCTTTGCACCAAATCTGGCACTATAAATAGAGGGCTCCCCCTCCTCATTTTCACACACCTCCCACTTCTCTCTTCCTCCCTAGGCCTTCTGGCTTCCCCTCTAAGTCCTTCTGAGGCATTCCCGGCCCCTTTCGGATCCTTCCGAGGCCTTCCGAGCCCCCTCGTGGTGCTCCGAAGCCTCCCCGAGCGCTCCCGCGACGCTCCCACGCTGCCCCGAGGCACTCTCGAGGTACTCTGAGGCCCCTCGTGGTACTCCGAGGCCTTGCCTGGTCTTTCCACGGTGTCCCGGCTCTTTCCGAGTCAAACCGGCAATCCCAAACCACGCCGAAACTCTGCCCGAGTGACTCCTGCCACCTCAACGCGCGCCGAACCTCTGCCCGAGTGATCCCGACGATCCCCACGCACGCCGAACCTCTGCCCGCACGCAGCTTGCAACATCAACTCACGCCGAAACTCTGTCCGCAGACAACCGGTCCCTCCCAAAGCAACCCCGATCCGTACCGAAACGCTACTCCGACCTCAAACACTATTCCTCAGCGGAAGACAGACACGAACCAACATTGGTAAGGCTTCCTTCCTACACTATTTCAATACCTTTCCATACATAGCATACAATGTAGACATCCGAGACAGCATGCATTTTTAAAAGCACACACACACACAACATTTAAAGGATATTAGGGGTATCCGAAAGACTCGTTTTACGAGGTGACTCGGGTGAGCTCTAATATTCTAATATTCTCTTCTCGAGGAGTCATCTGACCTCCGAACTCAAAATCTCATCACACAAAAACAGTTTAAAATTATCTTTAAACTGATGCCCTTTTTCAATGTTTTGGGCTTAATAAAAACGGCGTGGCGACTCTACAAATGCGAAAACAAACGGCGAGACACAACCAACGAACAAACCGCTGCGAGGCGGGGGGAAATGCCAGATGCCGGGGTGCGAGCGCGCTGCCTCTCGGATCCGGGTGATTTCAGTTGGCGACTCTGCTGGGGATCATTTTGTTTTAAAAAAAACTTTTAAACAAAACAAAAGATTTTTAAAACAATGATGAGGGTCAAACTTTCATTTTAACCCTTCCTTTAACTGTTGTGTGTGTGTGCACGTGCTTCGTTTTTATTTTACAAAAAAAAAAAAATACAAAAAAAAATGCATCAATATACATCTGTGCATACATTTAAAATTCTTCAAAAACTTCTGTTTTACTCAGAAAAATAATTTTAGAGACCGCACACTACTCGCACTGCTGCCTCGGTTACACCGCACACTACTCGCACTGCTGCCTCGGATACACTGCACACTACAACCCTTAACCCGGAGTGGTCTCAGTTGCAGTCCGTTTGGTCTTCCTAGGCCTCTTGGGCGCGCACGGGATCATTCCAAACATCCCATCCTAGCCAAGCGTCAACCCTGCACGTTTGAGTCTTGAGTCACACTCTGTCCAGACTCGGTTGGTTTTTACCCAGTCCGTGTCATACAGCCTGGATACATATACCATGCCGGCCATTTTCGGAGTCAAGGCTCGGAATTCAAGATCCCTTGCGCAAGCAAGGCGGTGAAAGGTCATGCTAAAATCTTGACCTGATCTTGATTTCCGAAGCTAGACCCAGACGATGTTCCGTCCCGGATATACATCCATGCTCACATGACACCATGGCATCACGCCTTTGATACGTCAGCCATGACAATATGACCCAGCCATCGCCTAACGTCACAGATCCCTTGCGCAAGCAAGGTAAAGAGAGGTCATGCCGAACTCTTGACCTGATCTTGACTTAGTGGCCGGCTCGGTTCACTATTCACATGGCTAACGCATCAAAACGAACATGACAGGCTCGGTCCTTAGGTTCGATTTTTCTTTTAGGCCGGTGGAAACCGCTTGCACTATAGGACCCTCGCCCGGGGCTGTCCACCCTGGGATGTCGAAATACAGGTGCAAAACGAGGGGCTTATAGCCGCACAGATGGTCTCCACTGACCCAGGATTTAGCATAGTTGCGAAAAAGAAGAGCAATCTTTTCCAACCTACCTAGGATTCTGAGAAAACATGTTTTAAGTAAATTAAAAAAAAAATTCATAAATAAAAGAAACGGAAACCGCATGCCACGTGAGCTTTCCCCTTTTATCCCGTAAGGCCATTCCTGTGTCTAAACCTTGCCCATCACCCCCTCCAGCTAAAAGAGAGTGGTCGAGAGTACCCGGGAACCCGTCTCCCAGTGTCAAAACAGCAAGGTCCTACCTCCTTCCCAGCATCTGTCACCAGGACATTCCGTCAACTCCCCATGGCCAAGTCAGTGGATAACAACGATGAGAACGGGACCTTACCCCCAAGAAATTTCCCAACATTGGAAGAAGTTTGGCAGGTCCTCATGGCTATTGAGAAACGTCAAGGTGAGCAACAAGCCTGGATCGAAGGTGCCATGCACCACTTCGGAACATTAGCCACCCAACTACCTGGGGCTTCCCAAGTCATGACTGCTCCTACAGCCTCTAACGTCTCTCATTGTTTCCCAGAAGTCAACCTGTTACCCTCATACGAGCCATGCAGTTATGACGTAAGGCCACAAGACCTTCCAGAGGGAAGCCTGCCCATCCAGCCTCCTGAGGTCCCGGTACCACCGCCGAACAACGAACACATCTGGTGGGCGGCGATTGCAGTGCTTGTCTGGAAATGGAATTCCAGGATGAAATGAATGAGGGCCGTCCTCGAAGAAAGAAGAAGCTATCTTCTCAACAAAAATTGAAAAAGAGGTACGAATCCGGTGATCCCACAGTCGGAACCCTTGGAGAACCCTCAGGAAAGTTTGACTACTATGTCATCTACTCCAAAGAAGCCTAGCTCGCACAAGGCCATGGCAATGTCTCGCTCCATGATCACCGGGACGAGCATCGCACCGCCACCGAAGGCCCGAAGGTCCAGATAATCCAACCCCGTCTTGGGAAGATCTCAAAGCCACTATTGATGCTTAGCAAAAGCCATGACAGTGAACGAATTGAAATGCGCAGCCCGGCCTTACGCCAATCAGTGCTCCTCCCACTACGTAAATGGGAGAGACAAGCAAAACCATAAGTCCCGAGGTGAACGTTCTGACACGTTCCGGTCAAATCCCAGTGAATCCTCCACGGACAGACAAAAGGCCAACCATACCTGAGCCACGAACTGAAAAGGGACCCTACGCCAAAGAAGTTGAAATCTTGGACCCAAAGGCTGAAGATCCTGTCTTGACACAGCTCCAGCGCACTCGTGCTAACATCTCACTCTGGTCCCTACTCACTTCATCTTACCCGCACAAGCTCAAGTTGGAAGAAAGCCTGGCCTGCACCATGGTTCCCATCACGGTGACACCCGATGAAGCGGTTCCAGATGATTGGCAATGTTAACTACAGCAACATCATCACTTTCACAGAGCTCGACCTTCCAAAATTTGGGGCCGACCACAATGAGCCTCTCTACATAACAGCTTCAACCGGACGAGCGTCGTCCCACGGGTCTTGGTAGATGTGGGCTCATCCATGAACGTCCTTCCAGCCAAGATGATGGATTTGCTAGAGATCAAAGCAACTGATCTAAAGCCCTCGACTCAGGCAATCAAGGCATACGACTCAACATCCCGCCCAGTCTTGGGAATAGCCACCTTGAACCTGTGGTTTGGAAAACAAATGGTCCCGACGGATTTCCAAGTCATCGACATCCCGATCACATTCACTGCCATTTTGGGACGCCCTTGGCTACACCAGATCAATGGGGTGGCATCCACTCTTCATCAGTGCGTAAAGTTCGTCCAAGGAACAGATCTTACCATCATCTACGGTGATAGCGTAGTCAACGAAAGGACCGACACAAACGGCGTCCCGGTCTTAGAGATCAAACCCGACGATGATGGCATGATGCTAACAGGGTTCACCATCGAAAGCCCAAAGGCCCAAGTGTGCCACATAGACCTGCCTTTGATTTGGGACAAGATCCCTCCCCCGATGAAAATGATGAAGCACATGAACTACATCCCAGGGCTCGGTTTGGGAAAACGCCATCAGGGCACCCAACAGATCATCAATATCAAAGAACAGAATACCCTGCACGGCCTGGGATACATTCCTACTCCCGAACACATTGCGGAGGACAAGCGAGCTGCACGAAAACACTCCGCAGATAACAAAAGAGGCATGCACGCAACCTCCGATCTTCGTCCTTACAGCTTCGACATGACCAAGTACTTCACAAAGAAGGCCGGCAACTTGGAAGAAGATCCAGAAAAGGGAACAGAGCTGATCAGCGCCAAACAAAGCTGGCCTACAACCATGGACAAGCTCCAGCAGAACCTGGCAAGATTCAGAGGCCTCAAGCCAAATCCCGTCCGAAGAGCATTTCTCGACACACCGCCTCTACTGGGATCCATGACCACCACTATTCACAACGAATTTTGGTTCGGGAAAACCCCCTCTTTGGCAGAAGAACTCGAAAAACTCTCTGTCAACACTCCTGCCCTCAACAAGCGGGACGAGTCTGCATTCGAGCTAGTAATGCCCAAGACAAAAGCAAAAGACTCCGCAGACGATGCTTGGGACGAGCCACTGCTCCACCTGCTCTTCAAAGAAGAAATCGAGATGCCAGATCTAATCGATTTTGTTTCTGATAACTCTGTGATAGCAATGATCGGGAACGGTGACATAAAGCCTTTCAAGCCCCATCTCCTATCAAGCTCATTGCCACTCAATAACTGGGCCACCTTCTCCGGACCCACTGCCAAAGAAAAAGGACATGATCGAACAACTTGGTCTGACCCCTCGAGTCCTAGAGTCTAGTGTCAAAACTCATCCTGAGTCCATTATCTTTGAATTTGAGTCTATCGAGTCATCTGATGGCCTCACGCCAGAAGATTACGAGCTCATTACCAATAATGTATTCCCGTATGCTCTTAATGAATGCTTCGATCTTTCCGAGTATCCTCTCATTGCATCTTTAACAACTGATAAATTAACTAACAGACAAACAGTTAATAATGATTCACTTGATAAAGAAGCAGACACATTAAACGAACAATACATTAAGCACATCTTTAAGCATGTTGTCAAACGAGAGAAAAATCGGGCCCAAGCTGCCGAGGAGGTTTTAACCAAAGTGAATTTGGGAACTGCTGAAGAGCCAAAAGAGACGCAAATCAGAAGTTTCTTCACCGGCACAGAGCAAGATGCATTGACTGCACTGCTCAAAGAGTTCGTGGACGTGTTCGCTTGGTCTTACCGAGACATGCCCGGATTAGATCCTAACATTTTAGAGCACCGGATCCCTTTGAATCCCGAGGCTAAGCCCATCAAGCAAAAGCTACGCCGAATCAAGCCAGAATGGTCTTTACAAGTCAAAGAGGAGATCGAAAAAATGCTCCGCGTCGGCTTCATCAGGGTGATCGAGTACCCCACATGGCTCTCCAATATTGTCACGGTCACCAAGGCCAATGGAAAAGTACGCTGTTGCGTGGACTTCCGAGATCTCAACAAAGCAAGTCCCAAGGACGATTTTCCACTACCCAACATCAACATGTTGGTAGACACTACAGCCAATTTCGAAGTCAAGTCCTTCGTGGACGGATTTGCCGGATACAATCAAATCAAGATGGCCGAAGAAGACCAAGAAAAGACAGCTTTCACAACCCCCTGGGGAACCTACTGCTACACAGTAATGCCGTTCGGACTAAAGAACGCTGGGGCTACCTACCAACGGGCAGCAACCACCCTCTTCCACGATATGATCCACAAAGAGATCGAAGTGTACGTCGATGACATGATCGTTCACTCAAAGGGATCAGATGGACAACACCTCACAGACTTGAGAAAATTCTTCAATCGCCTCCGAAAACACTCAATGAGGCTTAACCCCGCCAAATGCACATTTGGGGTTAGCCGAGGCAAGGTTTTGGGATACATGGTCACCGAGAGAGGCATCGAGGTTGATCCTCAAAAGATCAAGGCTATCATCGAAATGAGACCACCGCAAACTCGCATGCAGGTGAAAAGCTTCATGGGCCGCCCGCAATATATCGCCCGCTTCGTCAACCAATTGACCTCTATGTGCGAGCCAATCTTCAAACTGATGAAGAAGAACGCCGACATCGAATGGAACTCAGAATGCCAAGATGCCTTTGAGAAAATAAAAGCATACCTTGTGAGTCCTCCGATTCTCTGTCCTCCCCACGAGGAAAAGCCACTATTGCTGTACCTAACTGTGACCGACACCGCAGTTGGAGCCATGCTCTGTCAAGAAAAGAAGGAGTCACGAGTCGAAAACGCCATCTACTTCGTCAGTCGAAAGTTTCAAGGCAGCGAACTCAATTACTCAGCCCTCGAGAAAACCTGCGCAGCTCTGGTATGGGTTATCGGGAAACTACGGCACTACATGCAGTCGCACACGGTACACTTGGTTTCCAAAATGGACCCAGTCAAGTACCTCTTCGACAAACCATCTCTGTCAATGAGGCTCGCCAAATGGTCTTTCTTCCTAGCGGAATTTGACATCAAGTACGTGAACCAAAAGTCAATCAAGGGACGGGCCATGGCTGAACAACTGGCTGATTTCCCCACCAACGAGGCTCGAGGCCCCGAACCACAATTTCCAGACGAGGGAATCTTCGCAATCGAAGGCGAAAACCAATGGCAACTGTTCTTCGACGGAGCGGCCAACAAAAAGGGAAACGGCATCGGTATGCTCTTGGTAGATCCCAAGGACGAGCACACCCCAATTGCTATAAAGCTCAATTTCGAGGTAACCAACAATGCCGCCGAATATGAAGCTTGCGCTGCTGGACTACAAGCCACACTCGAGAGGAATGTCCAGAAACTCAAAGTTTATGGGGACTCAGCCTTGATCATCAACCAAGTCTCCAACAAGTGGAAAACCATAGACCCGGGCTTGCAAAAATACCATGCCTGCATGGAGGACCTCATCACACAATTCGAAGAGGTCACCTTCCACTACTTGCCAAGAGACCGAAACAGGTTTGCAGATGCCTTAGCCACCTTGGCTTCCCTTGTGGAAATCCCTGAAGGAAAAGCAATCAAACCCTTCAAAGTCGGACGAAAGGAAATTCCTGCCTACTGTTGTGAGATCGAACCAGAACCTAAGCCCGTCAATGAGCCATGGTATAACCAGATCTTCCAGTACCTCAAGAATGGGGTAACCACCTTCATGAACAAGGAAGACCCACGCACAGAAGGGGTCAAAACCAAGAGCATCATGGCCCTAAAACGCCTCGCCTCTCACTTCGTCATCCTCGGGGACATGCTATACAAGAAACGCTACCATGGGCCACTCCTACACTGCATCAGCCAAGAAGAAGCAAACAAGTTCATGAACGAAGTCCACAATGGGGCTTGCGGTCCCCACATGAACGCCAGAGCCCTGATGCAAATCATTCTCAGGATGGGCTACTACTGGATCTCCATGGAGGCAGATTGCATCAACTTTGTCCGAAGCTGCGACAAGTGCCAACGGTTCTCCAACCTCAATCATCTACCTCCTCACGATCTCTACTGCATGACTACACCTTGGGCATTTGCCACTTGGGGAATTGATGTCATCGGGAAAATCGCTCCGCCAGGCAGCAACGGTCACGAGTTCATCTTAGTAGCCATCGACTACTTCACCAAATGGGTCGAAGCCAAGTCCTACAAGGTACTCACCTCCAAGAAGGTCGCGCATTTCCTCAAGGAAAACATCATCTGCCGATACGGCATCCCAAATGAGGTCATATCAGATAATGGTTCACACTTCGAAGGGGAATTTGACAGACTGCTGGCTGAATTCAAGATCACACGCCACAAATCTTCTCCCTACCGGCCACAAACAAACGGCTCCGTGGAAGCAGAAAACAAAACCCTCGAACGGATCATCCGAAAAATGACCACCCGAGGACGAGATTGGCCCGAGAAGCTGCACCTTGCACTTTGGGGCTACCGCACATCAGTCAGAACAGCCACGAGAGAAACCCCATTTGCCCTGACATACGGGATGGAAGCAGTCCTTCCCATCGAGCTGGAAATTCCCTCACTCCGAGTGCTGGAAAATGACATCAACGAAGTTGAATGGCTCCGGCCGACACGACGAATTGGCTCGCTAGACGAGCGACGACTAAAGGCCATGGAACACGTCCGAGCCTATCAAAGCGGGATGGCTAGAGCTTTCGACAAGAAAGTCGATCCCGAGACATCGGGAAGGCGACCTTGTACTCAAAGAAAAGCCTCCCACTCGAACTAACCCATCGGGAAAATGGGAACCAACATGGATCGGCCCTTTCGTGGTTCAAAAGATCTTCTCGGAGGCGCCATGAAGCCGACAGGACCTAGACGGCAATCCCTTCTTGAATCCGAGTCAACGGAAGCAAACTTCGCGAGATACTTCGCTGAAGAAGAACGACCGTGCATCTCTTGGCACTCCATGTAGTGTCGAACTACGCAGACTGAGTCCTCTAGTCCGGGGAACGTAGGCAACCTTAATTGGTCCGGTCTAAAAATACACAAAAAAGTCAAAAGTTTGAATGTCAATCAAGACCTCCATCAAGCTACGCACTTTTCAAGAACACGCCCCAGCAGTCACCTTGACCAAGTCAAACGACGGCGGCAACATCAAAGGACATCCGAGGGTCACTCAGCATCAAACGACTGACTCATGTCTGCTTCCAAGCCAGGGGCTTGTCTTCGCCCTCACGCGCTTCAATAAAAAAAAAAGAGCTCGAGCAAGGGCTCACAAAAAAAAAAAGAGCTCGAGCAAGGGCTCACAAAAAAAAACAATAAATAAAAAAAAAGAAGCTCAAGCAGAAGCTGCAAAAAAGAGGTCAAGAGCCCGACGCCAACAAGAGGCAAGGAAGCTGCGAAAAAGACCGTCAAAACGACTTGTCAAGGGATCATTCAACCTCTCAGCCAAGCATGAAGCCTAAGCAGAAGGGATTGCCGTCATGGCCCAGACTGCTTCAGCCCGCAAATGCAAAAGAAAAGTTCAAGGACGGACGCCGACAAAGTGCACAAAAGAAACAAAGGCAAACAAGAGATCTTGCGTCTCGACAAAGCTTTAAAAGTAAATCACAAATCACTAACGGTTACAACATTTCTTGATGAGTTCAAGCACGGTCTACTCTCAAGTTCACAACATGCTAAAAGACAGCTTAATACATTTAACTAATAATGTGTTTGCAATGCAATGAATGGATACCTAGGAGGTCATTCCGCGCCGTCTGCGCTTGTCCCCTCGCCATTCTTTCCTTTCTTCCCTCGTCCCCGGCGAGTCTTCTTTCGCTCCACGTGAACCAACTCTGCGTCTCTCAGTCCGAGATCAGGGGTCCTCCCCGTAGAGTCAAACAATCCAGTAGCTCTCAGGGCTTCATTCGCCCGTGCTTCGGCTCGGATCTCCTCCCTGCGAGTCTGCAAAAGAGGACCCCTCCCTGTCAGTCGGTCAACTCTAGTCTCGTAGTCAAACAAAGTGTCTCCCGTCACATCCAAAGGGTCAGACCAGGCTTCGGCACTCCTAAGGCAATAGCTACTACGGCAACCGGGCCCCAGAATCGCTACACGCCTGCTCTCCGAGACCACTTGTGACTGCCCAACACGCTGCTCATACCAGGCCAGTGCGAGTCGTCAATACGACACTCTCCCGACGTCTAAGGAGTACCACAGGAGGGAAAGCGGAATACTTCCATACCCTCAGAAAATACAAGAAAGCACCTGGAGCTGCCATACAAAGAGGAGCTATCTCCGCAGTAGCAAGGTCATCCCAGCCCAACAAAGGCTCCTGCTTCATCCCAAACTGCCGGGAAACAAGCGACGGAATATAGAAGGAGGACCAAGACAAACCTGGAATTCTGACAACGTAGGACCCCTCCTGCAAGATCCTCCTAGTCTCAATCCTCCGGTGCGGAACCCACCGGCGGATCTCGATGCGTACCAAGCTGTGCCATCCATCTCTCCCAGGCGGACTGATCCCTATCCCACACAAGAGGTCGCCGAGCAAATGACCACAGACTAAACGACGTCGGAGCCTCGGGCATGGCTGAAGTCTCTCTCGCAGCCACAAGGTGAGCAAAGCGGGGCTTCCTCTAATAAAACGATCCCCGCGCCGCTGACGATCGATACCATGAAGAGTCTCCCCACACCAACGGGACAATATCCTCTCCGGCTCTGCAAAGGTGCCCTACCACATCTAGCAAAGCCCCATCACAAATGCCAAGGGAGCTGACCATGAAAAGCGTCGCTATCGTGCACAAGGCGAATGCATCCCAAGAGACGTCACTCTCATCATCAACCATGAACCGCTCCGGCAGCTCAGAAATGTCGATATGACCCGAATCAAGGATCATGCCCTGCACTTCTTCCAACGAAGTACGAAGAAAGCCTGCAAGCTTCACGCTCACCGCAACACCACCCATCAAAGGAAACGAGATGGCCTCCACCTCCGGTCCTCCAATCAAAGCCCGAAAATCCTCAAAAGTGGGCACCATTTCATTGTAGGAGAAACAAGACACGTGCCTCCTAACATCCCAGAACTTCGCGGCAGCCCGCAACAAATCCCAATCAGGAACCAACTCCTTAAAAGACCAAATCGAGCAAAGACGAAACCTTACCTCGAAAGCCCGTCTCTGATGCCTCATACGGCGCCGCATCCACGTTTTCAGCTGCTCAAGGAAGTGTGCTTGCCTCTCCTGCGAAAGCCTCGGCAAAATTCTAGGGACGTACGAAGAATCCATGGCAAAAATGGAGGTTCCTAGAGAAAATGGGGAAGAAAGCTCGAAAATGGCTGCAAATGGGAAATGGGGAAGAACCAGACACTGGAAAGCATTTATCTCCTTCCCAAAAGCAAGGTTGGTCCGTATGGACCTCTTTGCAATACAGGTATGTCCGTACGGACCTCCTTGCAAAAAGAACCCATTTCCCCAGCAAACAGTACAACAACCACTGTCCTCAGCAGGACCTTGCTCCAAACTGCCCAAACGCTGGCCAAAGCCATTCCCGGTGAACATACACTACCCACAAACGCACTCTCAGCTCACATGGCATGCACAAAATAAAAAAAATATACTAGCAACAATTTCTAGGACAAATCCCGGGAATCACAAAAATTGACATTACATCTTAAAATAAAATGCTGTTTGCCGTGCAAATATGAGTGTTTTATTACAGGAACATCAAATGTCTGTTGCTAAACAAAAAAAAAAAGAGAAGATATGGAAAGAGGGAAAGCAAATGGACCCTAATCCGACTCTTCAGCATCATCATCATCCTCGCCGAGGTCCTCCAGAGAGAAGTCGGGCATCCCTGCGAACTCGCCCGTCACGTCCTCGTCGTCAGAGTATCGAGCCCCCGCCGGAGGCTGCCACTCGAAGTAATCCGAAGGATCAAATCCGACGAAAGGATCGAAGAAAGAAGGCTCTGAGGATCCCTCACCCTGTGCGTCCTGCGGAGGGAAGAACTGATAAAAGGGCTGCTGCCTCGGAGCTCCCGAAGACGTCCCGGCATCCATGCTATGCCGCCCCCTCGAAGGTCCCTCCTGCTGCGGCTCCGGCTCGGCTCTCGGTGGAGGAACGTCTACAGAATGCCTCGAAGGCATAGGCTGGTACGCCGGCACGCGTCGCGAAGACCGGCAAGATATCTTCGACGCCATCTTCTTCGCAAACGACCTCATCGCCACATAACGGCGAGTCAGCATATCATAGGCTCTCCCGGACTCCGCACCAACAAGCGGCCAAGGAAACGCTCAAAGAATACAGCTTATACTCAACAACAAAAAGAGAAAAATACGTAAAAGATGCCAAGATGGAAAAGAGTCAAGCACACTCACCGATCTATCGGGATCCACTCGGTATGCAGCAGAGCTCGCTCGTAACGGCATGCATACACCCTCCTCCTCGATCCGTCCCCACGGACATACGTGAAATCCGGCCCCGGCATCGGAACCTGCGGGGAGCCCGCGGGGCGCCTCTCTCCTCGCCGGTGCACTGCGGCGTCCTCAGCTTCCTCCTCACGAAGGCCCCGTACTCCTCTCCATACAAAATGAACTCCTCGGCGCCCACACCACCAAGGTACCTCTCAAAATCAAGCACATCCATATCCCGGAATCAAGCATCCCAAAGGGAGGGTCCTGAGCCACAGAAGCACACCTGGGCCATGCTGCCAGAAGACCCGCTCCCCCAGGTACATGACATCGCAGGTCAAGCCCCGCAGCATCTTCCGCTGCGCTGTCACCTCGGGAGCCCCCTCGAACTCATCACCCTCATACCGAGCCCACGGGAACAAAACAAACCCCTTCGGGCTACCCCTCTCTAGACGCTCCTGCACATCCCCGTAGGCGATGGTGAGCTTCCCCCTGCTGCTCCTCCTCTTCCTCGCTGTACGAGCCTGCACCAAAGATAGCAGGATACGCAGAATGCCCCGGATCTCTATCCCACGGGAAGCACTGAAAAACCTCATAGAACCACACCTGTGACAAAAACAGAAAAGGCTCAGTGCAAAAGAAAACGGAGAAAGGACAAGTTGCTAAATCAAAAACAGCAATAAACTCATACCTCCAAAGCGAAGTCAAAACAGGCCAATGAACTGGCCACACCCCGGCTAAACCGGTCCAAGGAGAAGTAGAGCTCGGCCAAGCCTGCCTCGCCCCAAGCGATGTCACAAACTCTATCCAGATCAATCAAGCTCTCCAACAGAGCAAAGGGAGCCGCAGTCGCATGGTTCGAGAACAAAGTCTCGGAAAGTGCATACCACAAAAAGGAGCGCGCCAGCTGCTCCACCGACACCTGGCCGGTACCCCGGACATAGGCCCCAATGCTGGCCGTGATCCTCAGCTCCACATCGCTATACAGCATCCCCAGAGCCCTGCGAGGACGAGGCTCAAAGCCCAACAGCTCGGTCAACACAGCATCGGATCATATCCCTCCACCGCACTGGCCCTCCTTTGAAGGAAAGCCCAGTAATCGCAGCAAAATCGGTCGGCGTCACCGTCACCTCTCCCCAACTCAGATGGAAGGTGTGGGTGGTATCCCACCAATACTCGGAAAGGCCAAGGAAGACGCTCTTGTTCTTCCTCGTATCAGAAACTCCGGCCAGAATCTCTACGAACACACCCAGGCCAGAAGCGTAGACCAGCCTCCTGGGACTCGGCCTACCATCCACAGAAATATCAGGCATCCGCTGCCACAGCTCAACAACAACCTCGAGCGATCCCCGAGTCTTCATCCTCTTGGCCTTCCCAGCCATAAGCCCCGCATCCTGCAGGTAAACACAGCAAAGGTACGTCAATCACAGTACTTAATATAAAATAAAAGGCACAAAAGTCCGTCCCAACACGGAAAGCCATGAAAATAACCCGTCACAAAACACGGCACACATTGCACATATTCTTCACAAATAACCCGTCACAAAACGCGGCACATAATTTTCACATACATTATACATATTATTTTTCCCATGCAGTCCGTCACAAAAAACACGGCACACACTGTACACATTTTCTCAAAAAAAAAAAAAAAAGGGGATTAAGCCCTACACGACACATTTTCAAAAAAGTCCGTCCCAACACGGCAAAGGCACATATAACCCGTCACAAAAACACGGCACATATTGCACATATTTTCCCCACAAAGTCCGTCACAAAAACACGGCACACACTGCATAACACATTTTCAAGAAATCCGTCCCTACACGGCACACACTTTCCGACAAAACCCGTCACAAAACACGGCACATTTCTTAACAAAAAAAAAAAATTATCACTACACGACAAACTTTTCTCATAATGTACATACATAAATAGCATACGGTACAAAACACCAAAGCATGCATTTCATTAGAGAGGCACTTTATTTTCACAAATAAAAGCTAATCTACACATTTCTGCACAAAATACACATACCCACAATTTTTACATGTCCATTTTCAACAATTCATCAAGAATTTCACAAAAGGCATAAAAAAATAACAGAAAATTCAAAAATGCGAAAACTAAAATCTAGTTCTAGCATTCAAAAATTCGAGCAGGGAATCAAAACGGAACGGATTTCTTACCTCCCCGACATTCCTAGAACGACGATTGTGCACCTCCGGATTCGGATACAAGACATCCGGGTTCTTCGAAGATGGAACAAACGAAATCCAATTTCTTTGGAGCTCCATCCGTTGCTCGACCACCTCTTGACTGCGTTGACGACGATTCCTTCGAGATCCTTCCGCCATTGCAAGCGATTCAAGCGAAAAAATGGAAGATTTTGGTAAAAATGGAGGTTTTTTCCTCTCTCTCTCTCTCGCCTGGTTCACGAACTGAGGAAGAAGAAGTGGGGGAGCTCGGCATTTAAACCTGGTCAAAATCTGGGAACTGTAAAAAACCAAAGTGGTCCGTACGGACCTCTTTGCAGCCAGGTTGGTCCGTACGGACCTCTTTGCAAGGGGTGGCCAAATTACTTTCCTGCCCTTATAATCTTTGCCCCTGGCTGTCCTAAGGCCTTTTCCAGCAAATCCAAGTGCAGAATGGTCCCTAACCCTTCAATTCAACCACCGGCAGTCAGTGTAAGACCGGTCCTCGCCCACTTCAACGGCAATTCAACCACCGGCAGTCAGTGTAAGCCCGAACCTCGCCCACTTCAACGGCAATTCAACCACCGGCCGTCAACGTAAGACCGGTCCTCGCCCACTTCAACGGCAATTCAACCACCGGCAGTCAGTGTAAGCCCGAACCTCGCCCACTCAACGGCAACTCAAGAAGGAGCCAACACCTCCCAGTACGAATATCAAGGCACGAGACGCCTCCAAAACGCTCGACGGCAATTCAAGAAGGAGCCAACACCTCCCAGTACGAATATCAAGGCACGAGACGCCTCCAAAACGCTCGACGGCAATTCAAGAAGGAGCCAACACCTCCCAGTACGAATATCAAGGCACGAGACGCCTCCAAAACGCTCAACGCACCGGCCCTCAAAACAGGTCCAAAGACACTTTCCCAGCAGGAAAAGCCCCTACAAGGTCACGCATCCCTAGCAATTCAAGCACCGGCAGTCAGTGTAAGCCCGAACATTGCCCACTCAACGGCAACGCAAGCACCGGCCATCAAAGTAAGCCCGAGCTCCTCCTCCAACAAGTCAAAGGGAAGTCGTACAAGACTGCATATCCCCAGCACCGGCCATCGACCTCGCCCACTCAACGGCAAAACAAGCACAAGAAGGAGCCAACACCTCCGAGTACAAATCCCAAGGCACGAAGCGCCTCCAAAATGCCAAATGGTGAAGCAATCACCGGCCATCATCATTGCCCACTTCAACGGCAACTCAAGCACCGGCAGTCATCGTAAGTCCAACCTTCTCCCCAGCAGGTAAAGCGCAAGGCATTCACACCTCTCGCAATCAAAGCACAAGGCAGCCATGCCTCCAAAACCGCCGCCAGAAGACGATTCAAAGTCCTCCCGCGTGGCACCAACCGCCGCCAGAAGACGATTCAAAGTCCTCCCGCGTGGCACCAACCGCCGCCAGAAGACGATTCAAAGTCCTCCCGCGTGGCACCAACCGCCGCCAGAAGACGATTCAAAGTCCTCCCGCGTGGCACCAACCGCCGCCAGAAGACGATTCAAAGTCCTCCCGCGTGGCACCAACCGCCGCCAGAAGACGATTCAAAGTCCTCCCGCGTGGCACCAACCGCCGCCAGAAGACGATTCAAAGTCCTCCCGCGTGGCACCAACCGCCGCCAGAAGACGATTCAAAGTCCTCACGCGTGGCGCAACCACATTCAGAAGACGATTCAAGTCCTCACACTATCCCCAGCCCAGAAGGCTTTAAACCACTCGGTCCGGAAGACCGTATAAACCTCCCAAATCACTATCTCCGGCCCGGAAGGCCTTAAATCACCCGATTAGGAAAATCGTAAAATTTCCATCCCAGGACACCACCATGTCCTCACAATTGACCTCGGCGGTCACCACATCTTAGGACACCACCACGTCCTTACCACTGACCTCGGCGGTCACACGACACTTCAGGGCACCACCACGCCCGCATTCACAAAACACTCACCCCACACCCGAACTACGACCAGGCTTGATTCCCGCCAGGGATACGTAGGAATCCTATCACAGGGTCCAGCCTACCGACCTAAACGGTCACACAATAGGACACCACCACGTCCTCACACTGACAACCCTGGTCACATTATCTCCCAGCACGCGATCCAGATTAGGACCCTTATCTTATCGGCGACCCCACTTCTTTCATAAGTGACATCGTCGAGGGGCTTCTGTAAGTACCCCAATCTGGATCACACCCTTTCAAACACACGGGAAGCACCGCAGACTCATCAACGCAGTCTCGACGACCCCTCTCACTCAAAACCCTCTCAAAACCCCCAACCAAACCAAGGGAGGAGCCATTCTGGGATAAAAAGGGACAAAAGGACCTTTTGGGAATTTTCAGGAAATTGGAAAAGCAAAAATGGTCCGTACGGACCTCTTTGTTTTCATAATTACTGAATCCCCTTAAAGTCTACAATATTCCCTCAAATCCCGGAGAAAATGATTACCCTCATGCTTAGTTGGTCCGTACGGACCTCTTTGCATGCAAGATGGTCCGTACGGACCTTATTGCTCAGGGGACATCATGATTTCAGAATATTCACCATCATCACAGATTCCCTCAAATCGAGGAAAACCAAAAGTTTGGATTACCAGGGAGGTCCGTACGGACCTCTTTGCACCAAATCTGGCACTATAAATAGAGGGCTCCCCCTCCTCATTTTCACACACCTCCCACTTCTCTCTTCCTCCCTAGGCCTTCTGGCTTCCCCTCTATGTCCTTCTGAGGCATTCCCGGCCCCTTTCGGATCCTTCCGAGGCCTTCCGAGCCCCCTCGTGGTGCTCCGAAGCCTCCCCGAGCGCTCCCGCGACGCTCCCGCGCTGCCCCGAGGCACTCTCGAGGTACTCTGAGGCCCCTCGTGGTACTCCGAGGCCTTGCCTGGTCTTTCCACGGTGTCCCGGCTCTTTCCGAGTCAAACCGGCAATCCCAAACCACGCCGAAACTCTGCCCGAGTGACTCCTGCCACCTCAACGCGCGCCGAACCTCTGCCCGAGTGATCCCGACGATCCCCACGCACGCCGAACCTCTGCCCGCACGCAGCTTGCAACATCAACTCACGCCGAAACTCTGTCCGCAGACAACCGGTCCCTCCCGAAGCAACCCCGATCCGTACCGGAACGCTACTCCGACCTCAAACACTATTCCTCAGCGGAAGACAGACACGAACCAACATTGGTAAGGCTTCCTTCCTACACTATTTCAATACCTTTCCATACATAGCATACAATGTAGACATCAGAGATAGCATGCATTTTTAAAAGCACACACACACACACACAACATTTAAAGGATATTAGGGGTATCCGAAAGACTCGTTTTACGAGGCGACTCGGGTGAGCTCTAATATTCTAATATTCTCTTCCCGAGGAGTCATCTGACCTCCGAACTCAAAATCTCATCACACAAAAACAGTTTAAAATTATCTTTAAACTGATGCCCTTTTTCAATGTTTTGGGCTTAATAAAAACGGCGTGGCGACTCTACAAATGCGAAAACAAACGGCGAGACACAACCAACGAACAAACCGCTGCGAGGCGGGGGGAAATGCCAGATGCCGGGGCGCGAGCGCGCTGCCTCTCGGATCCGGGTGATTTCACCTATGTTGATCAATAAAGCAAAGCATTAATATGCATTTTATACATATTTTGTCTCATACTTCGCACACACATTTGAATGTTTTGAATGTTGAACATTGAAAGACTCGTCTACGGATGAGGCGTGTTGGGTGAACTCTCGGTTCTTCCTAACACGTAACCTGACCCCTAGACTCATTTTCTCATTTAAAAGGTTTTCAATGTTTCCTTTAAAACGGCATGGCGACTCCTATTTTTTTTCGACGAGTGTTCATTCAGCGTGGACAAGACTGCAGCGCAATCTCATCCGCGCGGATAGGGATGCAATGTCAATATTTTACAGTTTCCATTTTAGTCACTGTAATTTCCAGAAATTTAACTGGATTTACAGGAGTTAACTGGAATTGCAACTGAAAAACAGAAAGTAAATGGGGATTTGGATTTTGGCATCCTTGCTTGTCCTCTCTTTCCCTAGACTTTGATTGGTGGTCATAAGTGATGAATCCACTTAATCAAGTCAACCCGGGGGTATGTTAGGACTTTGTGAGCATTTCATTTGCTAGGGGAAAGGGGAATTTGACATGAAAGTAAATTGGCAAGAGAGTTAGGTCAAGATGTATCAACTTTAGAGGAAGATCTCTAAGGTGGTCATAAGATGACCATCCTTGAGATCTATAATCAAGTGTATCTCCTACATCTTGTGTGACCTATTTTGTAAGTCTAGATGATGTTCATCCAAGGAAAGTGTTCCAATGTGAGCATCTTAGACATGAGGAGGGGGATTTGCAAGGAATGTAAATAATGTGGACCTTTTGAAATGATCATCTATGGAGATTGACTCCAAGATGACCATATTTAGGTCAAGAAAGTAAGTAACAAACAAAAACTAGCTAATAAAAAAGAGGGCAAAGGGGAAATGCATAAATAAAATGTGGATTCATGTAGAGAATCATCCATGAAGATGAACTCCATGGAGATCCTCTTGGATCCTCTTGGATCCTAAACAGCGTGCCTGTTTTTTGCAGAAAGCAGTTTTGGCTTTTTCTAAATGGTCAATATTCCTTTTTCTTGAAAATGACAGGTTTTCAGCGAGGTAATTGTCCATTTTTTTTATTCCTAAGAGGTCCTTCCTCATTCAAATTGTCAAAATAATGTCCAAAATGCCCCTAAATGATTATAAATCATTAATTTGGGCTGACGGAACATTAACGACCCAGATTGGGGTACTTACAGTAGCCCCTCGGCGACGGTACTTCCAGGGGAAGTGGGGTCGTCGACAAAGTGAGGATCCCAATCTGGCAAACGTTACCGAGATGGGCGAGGAGGTGACCGAGGCGATCGAATGGCTAGAACCTTAACGAAAGGATTCCTACGTATCCCATGTGGGAATGAAGCCGGTCGTAGTTCAGATTTTGAGGGGGGAAAGGAACGGTCAAACGAATGGACCTCCCACCGCATTTTCATTGTCGAAGGTAGACTCGACTAACGAAGGCGTTGCCGAAGGAAGGCTCGACTTAGTGGTAGCATTGTCGAAGACAAACTTGACTTAGCGGAAGCATTGCCGAATACTGATTCGACCTAGCGGAAGCGTTGTCGAAGACTGATTCGACCTAGCAGAAGCGTTGCCGAAGATAGACTCGACTTAGCGGAAGCGTTGCCGAAGACTGATTCGACTTAGCGGAAGCATTGCCGAAGACTGATTCGACTTAGCGGAAGTGTTGCCAATGACAGACTCGACTTAGCGGAAGCGTTGCCGAAGACTGACTCGACTTAGCGGAGGCATTGCCGAAGACAAACTCGACCTAGCAGAAGCGTTGCCGAAGACTGACTTGACTTAGCTGAGGTGTCTATACTTGGATTTGAGACTTAGTTCAGGAGTATGAACCTAAGTTCGGACTTAGCTCAGGAGTATGAACATAAGTTGAGGCTCGGTTCAGAAGTATGAACCTAAGTCGAGGTTCGGTTCAGGAGTATGAACCTAAATTGGGACTTAGTTCAGGAGTATGAACCTAAGTCGAGGCTCGGTTCAGGAGTATGAACCTAAATTGGGACTTAGTTCAGGAGTATGAACCTAAGTCGAGGCTCGGTTCAGGAGTATGAACCTAAATTGGGACTTAGTTCAGGAGTATGAACCTAAGTCGAGGCTCAGTTCAGGAGTATGGACCTAAATTGGGACTTAGTTCAGGAGTATGAACCTAATTCGAGGCTCGGTTCAAGAGTATGAACCTAAATTGGGACGTAGTTCAGGAGTATGAACCTAAGTCGAGGTTTGGTTCAGGAGTATGAAACTAAACTGGGACATAATTCAGGAGTATGAACCTAAGTCGAGGCTTTGGTTCAGGAGTATGAACCTAAATTGGGACTTAGTTCAGGAGTATGAACCTAAGTCGAGGTTCGGTTCAGGAGTATGAACCTAAATTGGGACATACTCTCCTGTTACAAGAATTACTTCAATTCGAATCTTAATAGCCATTGCAGCTATGTATAATCTGCATATACATCAAACGGATGTAAAAACTGCATTTTTAAATGGTGATTTGAATGAAGAAATTTACATGGAGCAGCCCGAAGGTTTCAAAGTAAAAGGACAAGAGCACAAGGTATGCAAACTTGTTAAGTCCTTGTATAGTTTGAAGCAAGCTCCTAGACAATGGCATGAGAAATTTGACAACGTCATGATTAGGAATGGTTTTAAAACAAACGAATGTCATAAATGTGTATACTCAAAGAAATTTGGTAACACATATGTATTTGTTTATTTATATGTAGATGACATGCTCATATTGGTCATGACATTGATGTTATAAAAAAAACAAAGAAAATGTTTACCAATAACATTGATATAAAAGATATGGGTGAAGCAGATGTTGGGAATGAAAGTCTCAAGAACCTCCAATGGAATTAGTTTATCCAAACACATTATGTTGATAAAATGATTGAGAGATTTAATTCTCATGGAATTAAAGAAACTAATAATCAATTTCTGCCCCATATAGTTTTTCACAAGAATACTGGGAATGTGAAACAACAATTATAGTATTCTCAAATCATTGGAAGCCTAATGTACTTAATGCAAAATGCACAAGGCCGGGTATAGCTTACGTTGTAAGTAAGCTAAGTCATTTTACTAGTAATCCTAATAATGAGCATTGGAATGCATTATTAAGAGTTTAAGGATATATAAAATGAACTAGAAAGTATTCATAGCACTATAACAATTATCCTCCTGTAGTTGAAGGATATAGTGATGCAAATTGGATATTTGATACAGATGAATCCAAGTCTACTAGTGGCTATGTATTTACTCTCGGTGGAGGTGCCATATCATGGAAATTTTCTAAGCAAATTTGTATAGCTCGATCAACGATGGAATCTGAGTTTATTGCTTTAGATAAAGCTGGTGAAGAAGTCGAATGTCTTAGACACTATTTAGAAGATATTCCCCTCTGGCCAAAACCCGTGCGTGCTATATGTATACACTGTGATAATCAAGCAGCTATAGCAAGGACGGAGAATTTTATATACAACGGAAAATCTCGACACATACGTCATAGACACAACACCGTTAGACAGTTTTGATTGATTTCGTGCGATCAAAGGATAACCTAGCGGATCCATTAACTAAGGGTTTATCAAAGGAGAGAATAAATTGTGCATCAGAAGAAATGGGGCTAAAGCCTAAACAAATCTAAATCAACTTGATGGAAACCTAACCTAGCAACTGGAGATCCCACGGACTAGGTTCAATAGGAAAAACTAGTCATGATTGATTTGAGAGAAGCACTTGGAAGTTTATCTTAATCCCATTTCTATGATGCAAAAAGTGTTGCCTACAAATTGGTAGAGGTTAAGCTATTGCTTTTAATAATGGCTATAACTTGTAAATTAGTACAAGTGGGGTAATGTAAGATACTCTTTATAGCACATCACCTATGTTAATGTGAACATGGCCGGTTCGTTGAGAATTTTACTTAGGCAAATTCTCTAAAGCACTCGCAGAACCAAGAAAGTTCAGGGCAGAAATAATGAACACAATAGAGAACCAAAATCTGATATGAGAAATTAAATGTTTTTGGTCTAATGTTTAAGCTTACAATAACGTCTGACAGTTCATTACGTTACGTACACTGATCAGCCAAGTAAACTCGATAGATTCTTACTAAAGAAGGTTCAAAGCGAAAGCCACCTATCTTGATGCATTTATTTCTCAGCTATGCTCTTCTTCTTCTTTCTTTTCCGTGTCGGCTTCTTCCATTCATGTGGGGAATTTTTGGAATATTGGGTGAATATTAGGCTGAATGGTAAAGTCAACCAAGAGTCTAAAATCCAAAAGACACGTCAATTCAAATTCTATGAACTGCTCGGCCGAGCAAGGCATAAGCCTAGGCCGAGCATGACTGTCCAGAATCATGACCCTTCTATTAACCTCTGCTCAGGTGAGTCACTAAACTGCTCAGCCGAACAACCAGCCTATGCTCGGGCGAGGCACCAATAGTGCTCGGCCGAGCAATTGCTTTCGACATTGCAAAGTCTTGATCGGTGATATTTTTTTTTGGTTCTTTTCCTCCCATTGATTTTATGAATTCTTTAAGAAGCCAAACAAATGTTTCTGTCTTTTCATTTGTTAATAAAGCACAACCAAACATCACCGTGTTCCAATGGTTGTTCACCCCAACTATTGATGTACAAATTAAATTGTATTTATTTGTATCATAAGTTGTATCAAACACAACAACATCACCATACAATTCATAATCCTCATTCATCATAACAACTCTCCAAAACAAAGTAATGAGTCCACTTTCTTCCCCAAACTGCATTTTGAAGTATAATCCTTCATCCTCAATTTGGCTTAGTCTATCAACTACAGTCTGTGCATCGCCCATTTCTATTTTTCCATTCTCAATCTCAGTACAAAATTAATATGATCTCTTCTTGTATGCCCAACATATTCCTCCCCACCAGCTGTATTTGCTAAAACATTATATCCATTAGTTGGTTGATGCCAGCTTCTTCAAATTGCTCTATTATTTTACCTTTAGCTTCTGATATTGACCTCTCACTATGCTTGAAGTGGTTCCATTCTGGCCTTGTCATCTTATGGTTGTGTTAAGTTACATGTCGTGCAACTTCATATAAGTCTTCCTTAATTAATAACTTTACTCTCATAAAAGCTTGACAACCTGTCCTTTTAGAAGGAGCTTTTTTTCTCTTTAATTTTCTCTTAGGGTTTTCAATTCGTTTCAATGGATATGAAATCTCAATTTCACCGACTTCTAATGGAGCTGAAACATCAATTTCATTTCCTGTTCCTTTTGTGTATTATTGGCACGAACACATGAAATACTTATCTATTGGTGTTGATGTTTTCTTCGAGACACATGAGGTTGTCATCTTAACACTAAATCCCAATGCATTACAATGATTCTTGTACAATTGATACAATTCTTCCCATATCTTTGCTTTTATCCCCAACAGAGATGAAGTAAAATCAACATGGTTTGCTGCAAATAAAATAAAATTAGATTGACAATAACACTGGCACTAGAGAAACAGGTGCTGGCATATTATATTAGAAATACTGGCATCTTTTTTCAAAAGCAAGGACTGTTATTAACCTAGACATTCACTTGTATATGTAATAACAAACGCTCGCTTTTCAAAAAAGTAATTCAAACAAATATTGTACTACAAAACCAGTGAATGTTAACACTTGCACATATAATAACAAACACTTTCAATTCAGAAAAATAACACTGGCAATTCAAAAAACACTTACTAGTAATTCAAACAACAAACAATGGAACTACAAAAGTGTAATGGCATTATATAACTACTTGAGGAATTTGATCAATTATAGTAGCATTATTTGCAGTAGTTCAATTATAATGTTAACTAATCAATTTTTGTGAGT
Source organism: Adenophora triphylla var. japonica (assembly GCA_022495995.1). Classification (NCBI taxonomy): domain Eukaryota; kingdom Viridiplantae; phylum Streptophyta; class Magnoliopsida; order Asterales; family Campanulaceae; genus Adenophora; species Adenophora triphylla. The sequence goes on along the minus strand of JAFEMH010002288.1, from coordinate 177,472 downwards.
GTACTGGCACTTCGAGTAATGAATACTTCGAATAATTACCAGTTCCATCTTCAAAATCATGTAATCTCATCTTAACCTAATCAAAAATTGCCTGGATTGAATGAAACAATTAGGAATGATTGTAAATATCTCGATTGATAATCTATAATGAAGAAGCTGGTGTAGTGAATTATATAGTACCTCAATCGACTGATACAGAATGATTTTCGCTTAATTCTCCTTTATCTCGATGAATATCTCTGTTGCGGCATAACTGTGTGTTTTACTGTGTGTGTTCGTTGGATTTTAGTTAATAAAAGTCGGTTCAATTTTGTTAGTGAACCGGTCTTCCGGTTCAACACGCGTATTATAAATTTAAATCGGTCCAAAAACAATTTTTTTCATAAAAGCAATTCTTTATACAGTGAAATAAATATATTTGTTCAATTAAAATGTAATCAAATAAATATAAGTGAAAGATATAATCATCTTTTTCATATCAAATAATTCACTAACCAATAACCAGTAAAAAACAAAGCATGATTTAACAACCAAACAAAAAGAGAGATACTATAGATATGGTGTGAACACTTGCCTGATCTAGTCATGCGAAAATCAATGGGAAAAAGGAAGTTTGGTAAAAAAATGAGTGAGCACAAAAGTTGGACATTTCAATCAAATCTTTCTAAAATATTTGGTCCTAACAGTTTGGGTTATCAAGCTTACTGAGTGTTTTTGCCAATAGCCCGAGAAGAGAATGGTAGCTGTTAGAACCTAACTATGTAACTACATAGTCAAGTCTAGTTTTGACAAAGAAACATATCTAAAATAGACCTCAAACAGCCAAGATATACTCAACAAACATCAACATCAGATAGCCAAGATATGTCAAGATAAATCAATGATAGTAATGATCAAGAGAACCAATCCAATAAGACAAGTGTTATTTTATTACAAAGAGATCATTATATATCACCCAACTCAAACCATGCCATCTACTCATCAAGATCTAACAGCTAAGATCTCAACAGCAGAGATTGTTCAATCTAACAGCTAAGATTTTCTGTGCCATCAGCAATGCACTAATCCATGGATGACAAAGATATGCTATGCTCAAATCTCTCATCAAACATTGCCATGTCATCTCCTTGAAGATCTTTTGAACTTGGGTTGCAAATTCCAGCCTGTTTATAGCCAGTCAACAATGCTCTAAATACAAACACTATTCCAACCACACCATTTACTGCATTGTCTCCTCCAACGGTTACTTCCTCAGACAACATAAATGAAGCAACGGCTACTTCCTCAATCCTACTATATATTGGACCCAAATTTCCCATTCTAAGGGCTCCTTACAACACTCATTTCCAGTCCCATTTACAGCCCTTTTACACCAATTTACAGTCCCTTTTTCAGCCTTTACACAGCCCTTTTACACCACTGCAACCTCATCAACAAACTTCTGCAAAGCCTTTCTTACAGCCTTCTTAAAGCCATTTCCATAGCCTTTCCACACCCCTTTACAGAGCCATTTTATAGCCCTTTCCACACCCATTTACAGCTTCTTGACAACCTTCTGCAGTCCCTTTCCACACCCATTAACAATCCCATTTTACAGCCCTTCAACACACAACTTTTGCAACCTTCCCTGCACCCTTGCATATCTGCAAAACCTGCAACCAATTAACAATCAATTCTGAGCCACTTGAGACTGTACTTCAGGTGTATAAACACTTTGTAAACCACTTAAGACTGACTTTAAGTGTGTTCTGTAATTTGCTTCGTAACAAGCAAATCCCTAATTGACTGTACTAATTAGGAAGAGGAGGTTCAAGGAACTTGCCTAATCAATCACTGTAAATCTTAAAGGGAACTAGATTATAGTGAATTGATCTCACTTGTCAAGGTTGACAGTGAGGGTGGACGTAGGAGGAGTAAACTCCGAACTACCTTAAAATTCTTGTGTCATTTGGTATTATCACACACAAACACACACACACACCTACACACACTTACACCTATCACTTTGTCTTTACATTATTTCAATTGATTTATTCCGATGCACATTATACTCTTGCTTTTTGATCAGTTAATATCTGACAGCTAAGAATCAATCTCAGCTGTCAAAGCTTAACTGCCTGATCTCCCTTTAACTGATTAAGTAAAGTGGACCTTTCAGTAGCTAACACTGCTGATTATGTTGTAGATTTCAGATGTTACTGGAGGAGCAACTGCTTCCTTGTTCGTTGCAGTTTCTTGGGAAAAAAGGTAAATAAATAGTCTCATAACACATTTGACAAGTCAAACTCTTCAAGAATGTACTTTTACTGCTTCATCTCTCTTGATATTGCATCGATTTTTATCTGCTCGCATCTTTGCGGTAAAGTTATAATTTTTTCTTTTTAAACACAGCTCTTGTCTTGAGAGAGCAAAAATGATAAGGGCCACTCTGTTTTTGAAATGCCTGTTGAGTTGAATATTCTCGCATAATAGACAAGCTAAATTTTGGGGTCTGCCATGGGAAATGAAACTGTAAAACCCCCAATCCCACATCGGTAGGATATGAGCTTTAATTGTGATAGATAAGCATCCACTCATTACTATTGGTCACCAACAGGAACCATTCTGAATGTAGGAATTTCAGGAAACTTGTAAATACTCCCTCCGTCCCACCTCTAATCTCCTTTTTCGGATAGCCCGAAATTTCCTTTTTCATCTGTCTCGTCTGAATGAGGATAGCCCGAAACGGCAAAGTTTTTATACTACTTTTCCTTAATTACTATGCCCAAAAATTTAGTCTTCGTAGAGGTAGGACTATGCCCAAAAATTTAGTCTTCGTAGAGGTAGGACGGAGGGAGTATTTCTTTATGGGTGTATTTTTCCAAAAACTTCCAACCTGTTTGACAGGTATATGAGTCTATCATATAACGAAAGATTTGATACTCTTCTTCCTTTATTTGTAAAATTATTAAGCTCCTGCATAAAGGCATACAATCTAATTTCCTTCACTGACCATTGTGGTGTAATACGGGACGGAGGACGAAGGGGTGTTGTACGGACGGAAGACAAAATGAACAGATTTCAGCAAATAGCGTGTGCTCGGCCGAGCGGTTTCATTGACTCGGCCGAGGGGAAGGGAACAGCGGCTTGGATTTTCAGCATTGGTATGCTCGGCCGAGGCAAGGCCGTTGCTCGGCCGAGGGGTTCCTGGAAAAGTTGTGTCTGTTGAGTTTCGTGTCTTTTCATCTAAAGGGCATGTCTGATTCATTGTATGTCTTTTCATTAATACTTTTGGTACAGATTCATAGTCTTTCTTTATTTCTAGAATGTTCTTTTGATTATTATAAATAGTTATGGTAGGGCTTTGTAATAGATATACTTTGATGAATTAAACAAATTGATTGCTTTGCAATTGTGTCCCTTCTCGATAAACTTGGTCAATTTATTTTGGCTTGCAGAAGATCTCTTCGGAGTTCTTATCAAAACCCTAATTCGTGGATTCGAATTAGGTCAAGTAATCGGTAACTCGATTATTTGTCTATCCCGGTTACTTTAATTATTCCGCTGCATTATCTTCGCTACATCAGTTGGTATCAGAAATCGGTCGATCCTTGGGGTTCTCCGACGAGAAGATGACTAACAAGGGAGGAAGACGTGCTACCTTCGACTGCTATGATATTCTTCCGCGTCTCGAGATGGAGTTGGCTGAAGCTCGGCGAGGAGCCAGATGTGGTTCAAAATACTGGTCTCGGAGGGTTCAAATATTAGAAGAGCGCCATTCCTATATTTCTGAAGTTGTAAGAATTATGCGTTTACAGGAATTTTTGTGTGCGGAGGAAGATCGCAAGAACATCGAACTGCTTGACGCAAACGATCTAGATCCATTAAAAGAAGAAGTGGTTGTTCCAGTCAATTCCGCGAATCCAATCACAGAATTACAAGATAATAGTTGTGAGTTCAAGGAAAAGAATATTATTTTTGTTGATACTTTTATGTCCATGGGGGTAGATGAAGAGATTGTTTGTGAAGAGGCTGTAAGCGAGATAGAAGATGATCGACAAGATAAGGAAGAAGAATTAAAGGAGGAAGAAGAAATAAGTGTTGATTGGTCTAAACCCCCGGTCTTTGATGAAGATTTGGGAATTGATCCTGGGAAAGATGGGGCGGACGATCGACAGATGAGTGTTATCAATGCTAGTATATTTTTATTGCAGGAAGAACACAAATTATGTTGGCTTGGGGAAAAGAAACAAATTTATTCCAAATACTTGTTCCATTGGGACGGAAAAGTATTCTTTCCGAGGACGAGGAAAACTTCGATTTATTCAAAATATTTATTTTTCTGGGGCGGGTCTTGCCAAATATCGGACGAGAACTCGGGGTCGAGTTCTTTTGAAGAGAGGGTGAATGGTGTAATACGGGACGGAGGACGAAGGGGTGTTGTACGGACGGAAGACAAAATGAACAGATTTCAGCAAATAGCGTGTGCTCGGCCGAGCGGTTTCATTGACTCGGCCGAGGGGAAGGGAACAGCGGCTTGGATTTTCAGCATTGGTATGCTCGGCCGAGGCAAGGCCGTTGCTCGGCCGAGGGGTTCCTGGAAAAGTTGTGTCTGTTGAGTTTCGTGTCTTTTCATCTAAAGGGCATGTCTGATTCATTGTATGTCTTTTCATTAATACTTTTGGTACAGATTCATAGTCTTTCTTTATTTCTAGAATGTTCTTTTGATTATTATAAATAGTTATGGTAGGGCTTTGTAATAGATATACTTTGATGAATTAAACAAATTGATTGCTTTGCAATTGTGTCCCTTCTCGATAAACTTGGTCAATTTATTTTGGCTTGCGTAAGATCTCTTCGGAGTTCTTATCAAAACCCTAATTCGTGGATTCGAATTAGGTCAAGTAATCGGTAACTCGATTATTTGTCTATCCCGGTTACTTTAATTATTCCGCTGCATTATCTTCGCTACATCAGTTGGTATCAGAAATCGGTCGATCCTTGGGGTTCTCCGACGAGAAGATGACTAACAAGGGAGGAAGACGTGCTACCTTCGACTGCTATGATATTCTTCCGCGTCTCGAGATGGAGTTGGCTGAAGCTCGGCGAGGAGCCAGATGTGGTTCAAAATACTGGTCTCGGAGGGTTCAAATATTAGAAGAGCGCCATTCCTATATTTCTGAAGTTGTAAGAATTATGCGTTTACAGGAATTTTTGTGTGCGGAGGAAGATCGCAAGAACATCGAACTGCTTGACGCAAACGATCTAGATCCATTAAAAGAAGAAGTGGTTGTTCTAGTCAATTCCGCGAATCCAATCACGGAATTACAAGATAATAATTGTGAGTTCAAGGAAAAGAATATTATTTTTGTTGATAATTTTATGTCCATGGGGGGAAATGAAGAGATTGTTTGTGAAGAGGTCATAAGCGAGATAGAAGATGATCGACAAGATAAGGAAGAAGAATTAAAGGAGGAAGGAGAAATAAGTGTTGATTGGTCTAAACCCCCGGTCTTTGATGAAGATTTGGGAATTGATCACGGGAAAGATGGGGCGGACGATCGACAGATGAGTGTTATCAATGCTAGTATATTTTTATTGCAGGAAGAACACAAATTATGTTGGCTTGGGGAAAAGAAACAAATTTATTCCAAATACTTGTTCCATTGGGACGGAAAAGTATTCTTTCCGAGGACGAGGAAAACTTCGATTTATTCAAAATATTTATTTTTCTGGGGCGGGTCTTGCCAAATATCGGACGAGAACTCGGGGTCGAGTTCTTTTGAAGAGAGGGTGAATGGTGTAATACGGGACGGAGGACGAAGGGGTGTTGTACGGACGGAAGACAAAATGAACAGATTTCAGCAAATAGCGTGTGCTCGGCCGAGCGGTTTCATTGACTCGGCCGAGGGGAAGGAACAGCGGCTTGGATTTTCAGCATTGGTATACTCGGCCGAGGCAAGGCTGTTGCTCGGCCGAGGGGTTCCTGGAAAAGTTGTGTCTGTTGAGTTTCGTGTCTTTTCATCTAAAGGGCATGTCTGATTCATTGTATGTCTTTTCATTAATACTTTTGGTACAGATTCATAGTCTTTCTTTATTTCTAGAATGTTCTTTTGATTATTATAAATAGTTATGGTAGGGCTTTGTAATAGATATACTTTGATGAATTAAACAAATTGATTGCTTTGCAATTGTGTCCCTTCTCGATAAACTTGGTCAATTTATTTTGGCTTGCAGAAGATCTCTTCGGAGTTCTTATCAAAACCCTAATTCGTGGATTCGAATTAGGTCAAGTAATCGGTAACTCGATTATTTGTCTATCCCGGTTACTTTAATTATTCCGCCGCATTATCTTCGCTACATCGGTTGGTATCGTAAATCGGTCGATCCTTGGGGTTCTCCGACGAGAAGATGACTAACAAGGGAGGAAGACGTGCTACCTTCGGCTGCTATGATATTCTTCCGCGTCTCGAGATGGAGTTGGTCGAAGCTCGGCGAGGAGCCGATGTGGTTCAAAATACCGGTCTCGGAGGGTTCAAATATTAGAAGAGCGCCATTCCTATATTTCTGAAGTTGTAAGAATTATGCGTTTACAGGAATTTTTGTGTGCGGAGGAAGATCGCAAGAACATCGAACTGCTTGACGCAAACGATCTAGATCCATTAAAAGAAGAAGTGGTTGTTCCAGTCAATTCCGCGAATCCAATCACAGAATTACAAGATAATAGTTGTGAGTTCAAGGAAAAGAATATTATTTTTGTTGATACTTTTATGTCCATGGGGTAGATGAAGAGATTGTTTGTGAAGAGGTCAGAAGCGAGATAGAAGATGATCGACAAGATAAGGAAGAAGAATTAAAGGAGGAAGAAGAAATAAGTGTTGATTGGTCTAAACCCCCGGTCTTTGATGAAGATTTGGGAATTGATCCTGGGAAAGATGGGGCGGACGATCGACAGATGAGTGTTATCAATGCTAGTATATTTTTATTGCAGGAAGAACACAAATTATGTTGGCTTGGGGAAAAGAAACAAATTTATTCCAAATACTTGTTCCATTGGGACGGAAAAGTATTCTTTCCGAGGACGAGGAAAACTTCGATTTATTCAAAATATTTATTTTTCTGGGGCGGGTCTTGCCAAATATCGGACGAGAACTCGGGGTCGAGTTCTTTTGAAGAGAGGGTGAATGGTGTAATACGGGACGGAGGACGAAGGGGTGTTGTACGGACGGAAGACAAAATGAACAGATTTCAGCAAATAGCGTGTGCTCGGCCGAGCGGTTTCATTGACTCGGCCGAGGGGAAGGGAACAGCGGCTTGGATTTTCAGCATTGGTATGCTCGGCCGAGGCAAGGCCGTTGCTCGGCCGAGGGGTTCCTGGAAAAGTTGTGTCTGTTGAGTTTCGTGTCTTTTCATCTAAAGGGCATGTCTGATTCATTGTATGTCTTTTCATTAATACTTTTGGTACAGATTCATAGTCTTTCTTTATTTCTAGAATGTTCTTTTGATTATTATAAATAGTTATGGTAGGGCTTTGTAATAGATATACTTTGATGAATTAAACAAATTGATTGCTTTGCAATTGTGTCCCTTCTCGATAAACTTGGTCAATTTATTTTGGCTTGCAGAAGATCTCTTCGGAGTTCTTATCAAAACCCTAATTCGTGGATTCGAATTAGGTCAAGTAATCGGTAACTCGATTATTTGTCTATCCCGGTTACTTTAATTATTCCGCTGCATTATCTTCGCTACATCAGTTGGTATCAGAAATCGGTCGATCCTTGGGGTTCTCCGACGAGAAGATGACTAACAAGGGAGGAAGACGTGCTACCTTCGACTGCTATGATATTCTTCCGCGTCTCGAGATGGAGTTGGCTGAAGCTCGGCGAGGAGCCAGATGTGGTTCAAAATCTTTTGGTCTCGGAGGGTTCAAATATTAGAAGAGCGCCATTCCTATATTTACGAAGTTGTAAGAATTATGCGTTTACAGGAATTTTTGTGTGCGGAGGAAGATCGCAAGAACATCGAACTGCTTGACGCAAACGATCTAGATCCATTAAAAGAAGAAGTGGTTGTTCCAGTCAATTCCGCGAATCCAATCACAGAATTACAAGATAATAGTTGTGAGTTCAAGGAAAAGAATATTATTTTTGTTGATACTTTTATGTCCATGGGGGGAGATGAAGAGATTGTTTGTGAAGAGGCTGTAAGCGAGATAGAAGATGATCGACAAGATAAGGAAGAAGAATTAAAGGAGGAAGAAGAAATAAGTGTTGATTGGTCTAAACCCCCGGTCTTTGATGAAGATTTGGGAATTGATCTTGGAAAGATGGGGCGGACGATCGACGATGAGTGTTATCAATGCTAGTATATTTTTATTGCAGGAAGAACACAAATTATGTTGGCTTGGGGAAAAGAAACAAATTTATTCCAAATACTTGTTCCATTGGGACGGAAAAGTATTCTTTCCGAGGACGAGGAAAACTTCGATTTATTCAAAATATTTATTTTTCTGGGGCGGGTCTTGCCAAATATCGGACGAGAACTCGGGGTCGAGTTCTTTTGAAGAGAGGGTGAATGGTGTAATACGGGACGGAGGACGAAGGGGTGTTGTACGGACGGAAGACAAAATGAACAGATTTCAAAGAAATAGCGTGTGCTCGGCCGAGCGGTTTCATTGACTCGGCCGAGGGGAAGGGAACAGCGGCTTGGATTTTCAGCATTGGTATGCTCGGCCGAGGCAAGGCCGTTGCTCGGCCGAGGGGTTCCTGGAAAAGTTGTGTCTGTTGAGTTTCGTGTCTTTTCATCTAAAGGGCATGTCTGATTCATTGTATGTCTTTTCATTAATACTTTTGGTACAGATTCATAGTCTTTCTTTATTTCTAGAATGTTCTTTTGATTATTATAAATAGTTATGGTAGGGCTTTGTAATAGATATACTTTGATGAATTAAACAAATTAATTGCTTTGCAATTGTGTCCCTTTTCGGTAAATTTCTTTGAATGTTCTTATCTATTCGGTGGATTCCGATTAGTGGCGAACTTTCTTCCAACTCCGTATCCTTTTGGTGGATTCCAAGGGTGGTGAGTTCTTATCAAAACCCTAATTCGTGGATTCGAATTAGGTCAAGTAATCGGTAATTCGATTATTTGCCTATCCCGGTTACTTTTTATTATTCCGCTGCGTTCATTCCTTACATCACATTGCCTTCAAAATGAACAATTAACCCTTCCCAAGTTTCTTTTGTGTCCTGAAATTTTGCACCTTTTTGTTATGGTCCAGTGAGTTAATTATGATCAACCTTGATTGTCTATCCAAAACTGAGATAATTTTCAAAGAAAAACATCTTAAAATTAATGAAAAGCGAAAATCATGAATAATATATGTATAATAATCATGTTATACATTTCTTTCCTATGGTAAAACGTAGATAAATGGAGCACAAACAGATTAACTTAATTAAAGTACACGTACATAACTTGTATGCAACATTCATAATAATGTGCTTGTGGACGGCTGTAGGACTTTCTTGCGATATTCAGCAAGAGCCCACAATGGAAATATATTCCGATACCCCGCATAATGCAACATGCAGTTCTTCATGAAAGCTCCAGTGATTTCCTACCATTAGAAGTGATATTATTGTTATAGAGTCGTGGAAAAATATTAATTTTTCAGTTTATGATTATTATGAGTACTATTTTTTGCCCATGGTTGTTTACCTGCTGGGGAAAATCACCATTTTCCATTTGAGAGTTGATCAACAATTTTGCTCCATGGTGAAGTGGTGTTGAGTCTCTATTTTCCTTCAGGAATAAACTTCATATAATCAGCAAAGATTGAATAGATATAGAAAATATCCCTACAGATGAATAATAACAAACTGACCTGTCTAGAGTGCATCAGACCCATCATGGCCCATGCAGTCTGTACCAAATTGGACCGGTTTCTTTTCAGAGGTATGTATTCCTATATCATCCAACAATAGATACAAGTTTGTGATGACAACAGTGGCAAGAGGAGGTGAAATATATGTATGCTTTGAATGGATCAAATGTTCTACATTATTTTTATGTTGTAAATTACCTTTTTGGGCAGGATTCATAGCTTTCTCCCCATCCGCCATCTTCCTGCTGTGACTTTAGCAGAAAGTTCACAGCTTTACGAATTGCTAGGCAATTTTCGTATGTTTTACCTGAGGCAGCTAGCCCTCCAATAGCAAACATGGAACCATATGTGAAGCACACTCCCCAGTTCCCATACCTGGATATATAGTTATTCCAAAACAGAAAATAGTCTCATTTGTCAAGTCAACTATTTACCGATGATATCTGACTTGCTTTTGTTAGAAATAGGATCCGGACCAAAAAAAGTGGGATATGATTATTTTCTGGAACGGAGAGAGTATTTATTATATTCCACTTTATGCAGTTTGGAGAAGAGAAAGTACCATGAACCGTCAGGCATCTGTATGTCCTCGAGGTACCTAGTAGCATTTGCAATAAAATTATCAACTTCTTTCTCTCTGTGTGTAGGGTATAGTTTCTTGAAGAGTACTAGTGCCTGAATAGCTGTTGAGGTGCATTCCACATACCTAAGAGAAAATGGCCAGTTTAGCATCAGATAAAATAAATGAATACTTTGAAATACAGAGCTGTTAATATTTCTGATTCCTTACTCTCGCTCAATGACAATGTCACCAAAGAACTCTGACGGATTTAGTATCTACGACAGATCATAACAGTTATATTAGAAATCGTGAAAAATTATATATTTCGTGTAAAACAATGACAATGGATTTATTATGTCTTCTCATGTGTTTTTTAGGAATATCTACCTCCAACCACTCTGCGGAACCTGCAGGCTCCCAAGCTGGTAAACCACCATTTTTGCTCTGCATTACAAGGTAAGCAAAATAGTATTTAAAGCTACTAAGATAAAATGACTATTTAATATACATGTTTACCTTTAAAAATATTTCGAATCACCCAAAAAATATTTAATTTTGTGCTAAAGGCCTTATTTACCTGAAGGGACAGCAATATGTTAACGGCATCATATAATCGCTCATGTTTCAGTTTATTGCCAACAATTTCCTCCGGCATCATTGAAAAAAGCAGGCAGCACTGTAGAATAAATTAGGGAAAAAGAGATAATTAGAGACCTTATTAAATATTGTTATTGATAGATTATTCAGCTCATTTTCTTGATTATGGTTCTTGAGAAATTTTTTATTTTGCGTTTAAAACACGTTCTAGAGCAGAATTAAAAACCTACCTTCAATCCTTCTGCAGTGCAATCAGAAACTTGCCATCCATGATCTTGATCTGAAAATGTCCATGATCCGTTTGAAATATGTCGGTGCATGCTTTTGAAGTCATCTGAGGGATCATTCTTCACCTATAAAAAACATTTGAGTTGACAGTGATAAGTTTTACAAGGAAAATTTGATAGGATTTAAATAAGCAAGGTAAAAACTGTATTTTGAGGTTTTAAATAGAAAAATTAACCTGGGACTTCTGTATGAAATCATGTGCTTTCGTAAGTGTCTGACCAATTTCTTTCGTGAGATTACTAGCAAGAAGCGCTTGAATAGCAAAGCCCGTGTCCCACACTTGACTACCGAAACACTGTATTTTAGTAACAAACAATGAGATTCAAGCAACCGCTTGAAAAGATGCTAAGTTTATTTCAATTATTGAGCTCTTCACGTAAAAGAAAATTAATATGCTATGAAATGAAAAGCTGATTTGTGTGAAAGTAGGATATATTACCACAAAAGTGCAAATATTCATAGCAGCACTAAATTTTTGGACGCCAACGCGCCAAAAACATTTGCCTTACGACAGACATTCTCACTTATACTCCCTCCGTCCCAATATAAATGTGCTTCTTGAAAGCCAACGCGCCAACAACATTTTCCATACGACACACATTCTCATTTATATATGATAACGAGGCGCTGTGTTAAATATATTGCATTTATTTAACTTCCCTACTTCTTAGAAACATTAAAATCTTCTGCATCATAGTAGATTTTGTATTGTAACCTGCATTTTCATTCCGTCTTCAGCGACCCATAGATAATCCGGAATCCTTGCAAGGTGCTTCTTGAAAGAATCACCATCTGGGTCCTCAACCCAACAAGCAAGCATGCACAGAACCTACTCAAATCAGTAAATAAGTCAATATTATCTAAGGGTTGTCTTTAAATTAATTGTTACTCGCTCCGTCCCAAAATAAATGTCCAAAAATTTTCAAATTTGCTCTTGATCAAGTAAAAAATTGAATTTTTTGGTCATTCATTTGGGGGCGGAGGGAGTATAACTTTGGTCATGTCTATTAATGTAGCAGTTCTATGTAAATGTGCATTTACCTTTTCTACACACCCTATGGTGATGTATCTACTATTCTCATCTTCATAGTGAATGTGTTTCATGGCTGTATGAAGAGCTTTCTCTCTCAACTTGTTAAGAGGCCAATGATTCAGAAGTGGCTCCGTAAAAATTTGCATACAATCCCACATTATGTCTTGTATTAAAGGATGAGGGTAGTATAGGTCTTCCTGCAATAAATGTCAAAAATGGTCATTCCATTTGCATGAACCACAATCAAATCACAGTTTGGGGCATGTGCTATCTAACTGCTATAAAGATCCAACTGCTATACAGTCGGACGGTAGGAGCCCCAGATCCATCGTAGTATTATAAAGTGATAAACACATCATATGAACCAAACCTTTGCGCATGAATGGCGAGCCTTCTTCCAATTGATTTCTTCGTAAGGTTGATCGTAAAGTTCTTCCCTTAGTTGTAGAATTAGAGGGGTGATTGGACCAACAAACTTTTTCCCATAGAGATAAGACATAGGCATGTAAACCATTCGAGTATAGCACAACATTTTGGCTGCATTTGAGGGACGCAAAACATTATACTTGGAATATAAATTTCATTTCATAATAGTACAAATATAATTGAAATGAATCATGATTTATTCATACAAAGCGAGAACTTTATCTGCGAATGATCTTGAGGAGTAAAAAATTTAATATGTAATGGATGCACGTATTTAGGCGTTAAACCAGTAAATCCATTAACAAACCTGGATGCATAGGGAGAAATGAAGGAAGTATCCAAAACTCAGGCGGCATTGGGTTGCTTCCTGACCATTCATACACACCAAGTATCTGAAGAAAATATTGTTAGACACAATTTAACATTCTGTTAGATATTTAATGATTTAATCTTTAAGATTTAACAACAAAATTTACTTTTTCGGCACTTGTTTTCCAGAATCATAAAAATAGCCTTAAATTAGCGGCACTTTTGAACAAGTGTTGTTTTGTTCCTGCGTTTTTTCAAGATATACTGAACTTGTTTTTCGCTAAAAGGGAGTATTTTCCAACAGTACACTCTTGGTGAGAGTCATAAGAATTTATAATCATTTTAAATTTCATTTATTTACTTTCTTCATGAGATTTTATTATGATCATGTAAAAATTGTTTTTACCGAGAGCCAAGTCTTGCCCCAGGATGGTATGGCGGTTGCGCTACCATGGTCAATAATCCATTTTCTTGCTCTTTCGCAAGCATTATTTTCACCACCATCAGGCCCTTCTCCAAGTATACGCATACATATGTAGTTGAGTCCCGTCGAAAACATTGTGCTATGCCCCTCGATATGGAGTCCCCATCCTCCATCTTCGTTCTGTAACATGGTATAAAATTTTAGTTGCATATTTTGTATGCAAATGCCAAAAAACTAACGGAGTTGATGGATGGGGCACTGCCGCATCAGTGCCACGTCATCAAAATAATATTCATCAGCAACTCATTTAGTTTTTGACGCCGTAAGTTAAAAAAAAATTGTTGCATTATTTGAAAACGGATACGAAAGTACGTTATTTGTATCTGTCACTAACGAATACATAGCATTTGTTGAAAACTAGGATAAAGTACGTTGCATAAGTTAGTAATTATTCCGTTTATTTTTCTTTAACTGATATTACTTGAATAAAATCTAATCACTGTCGTTTTATGTAAATAAACAACAAAATTAATACCTGATGACAGTATATATATCTCATAATTTCTTTTCGATATTCAGCAGGAAACACAGTACCAAGATGCCCAGTTATGTATAAGCACATGACCTGCGATTTTTGTTTCAACCACAGTGATATGAGGAGTTTGCTATTTTACGGGCATGAGATTACACAAAAGTGGTTCAGAAGATTACGTTTGTTTTTCGCGCGAAATATGGGTTCGAAATGAATACATACCAGAGGTGGAATGAAAAATAAAGGACCAGAAATTTCGGCCGGCCAGTGTCCATCGCTAGCTTGCAAGGCTGCAAAGCAGTTGACTGCCCTCCATATTGTGGTTGTTGCTTTGTCATATGTAATTTCCTCACCATCTTTTAGCTTTACTTGAGGTATTGTTTGTATGAATTTGTTCTCTCTTAGAAACTGAAATGTAGTCATGTTAAATAATTCAAGATTAATATATAGCAGGGAGATTGACCGAAAAGTTCTAAAAAAAAGTATCATAATAATGCCCGAGAAGTTAATTCTCGTGTTGTCATGTTCGTACTATTTCTATAAAATACTGAATCATATATGAGTGTATATACTGCATGGCGGTGGCGACGGGTGGCCGCGGTGGTCAGTGGCCAGCAGTGGTGGGGGCAAGTTTTAATGATGTTTTATCATAATTGCACGCAGTGTTATACATTACTGCTTAAAAACTTTTAGATCATTTCGATTTAATCAGGAACTTAATTAGAAGTGATTTGTTTCGAAAAGGAATTTTTTGGTCAAATTCCCTAAATAATAATCATACACATCAATTATGAATAAAAAAATGATTTTTTTTTTCGTAAAATCTAGGGAGAAACGCGTTTCTCCATAAGTTTTGGAGAAACGGGTTACGGGTATCAAGATGCTTTAGAAAGGATATCCAGAAACTTTTTGTATTGGCCATGACCTTGTCCCATGATTACTTCTGGATATCAGTCTCAAAGGTTCTGGATATCCAGAACCCTTTGAAAGGATATCCAGAAGCTTATGAAAGTGATATCTAGAAACCTTCAAAATGATATCCAGAAATTTTCAAAATGTTTCTGGATATTCATTTGATGGTTTCTGGATATACATTTGAAGGTTTCTGGATATCTAGAAACCTTCAATAAGCAATTTCTGGTCTTGGCCTTGGATTTGGCTTCAAATCTATTTTTTCTGGATATCCGCCCAAAGGCTTCTGGATATCCGTTCCAAAGCTTCTGGATATCCAGAACCCTTTGAGACTGATATCCAGAAATTTTCTTCTGGTTATCAAACGTATAGCATCTCCACTCACGCCAGCACCGACGCCGGTCATGACTTTTAAATTATAAATTAGGCGTGTATGACATTAATCAAAACTTGGTTGGATTACCCCATAATAGCGTGCTGAACAAGTGGCCCAAAACAACCCAAATCTTGAAAATTTTGATACATTTCCAGAAATTTTTGTTGGACAATGATATGTGTCATTAAATTATTCAACCCATGGGCAAAATAGCTTTAAGTCAGGGAAAATGAAAATAATTTTGTTGGCTTATTTGAGAAAAAAAAATAAAAATACTTCAACGGTTCAAAAAAAATTGCAACAATAATTTTTTTTTCTAGTCTATAAATTGAGTCTAAATTTCATATACCCCCTATAATTTCTCAAACATTTTATTTTGTTCAATATTAGCCATTTTATTCATTTTAACTTTGTCCAAAAAAATTCCATTTTATAGTTATGGATCCTAATTATCCTAATTATTATGGAAATAGTCAATATTCCCAACAAAATCTAAATGTCAACAGAAACTCAAATGCCCAACTGCCTCTAGATCCAAATTTGTTAAACCATCCTCAACTATCTCAATTATTGGGATTTTATCCAACCAACCAAATTTCGAATCCTGTTAATGCTCCAAGTTTTTTTCAATCCCAAATTAATCCACATTTATTTTCTTTCCCAACTATATACCCTACTCAAAATGCTCAATTTTCTTCTCCAAACCTTGAATATCCATCATCTCAACAATATAATAGGTATCTTAGAACATCTGATTGTGATGTTGGTAGTTCAAGAACTTTATTTCAAGATATTGAAGATGATGATGAAGAGGGTAACATTACTCCTTCTAATCAACCCGGTAAATCCAAAAGTAAGCATGATAAGATCGCATGGAACATAGCTGAAGATAAAGCCCTATATGTTCGTCTTACCTTGAGGCAGGTGGAGATGCTGCAATAGGAACTGATCAAAAGAGGGGTAACCTTTGGGCATATATAATGCTAATGATTGATGCAGTTCAAATAGAAAACTCTCAAGCACCATAAATGTTAGAAATAAGGATTCAGCATTTTCTCGTTGGAGAAGAATTAGCGCTCAGGTGAGTAAGTGGGTTGGGGTCTATGCTGAAGCACAACGAAAAAGGAAGATTGGATGGAGTGAAGATAATGTTATAGAAGAAGCTCGAGAAATATGTGAAAAAACAAACAACGGAAAAAAATTCCTACTCGAGCATTGTTGGGATATTACGAAACACTTTAAGTGACAAGGTGGGATAATTCTTTGAAGATCAGCAAAGCAGTCAAAGTTCTAAGAGATCAAACTCAGATACACCAACAATTGTGTTTTACTTGATAACAACTTGGTTTTATCACTTGATGACTGAATGAAGGAATATGGGTCTATAAATAGGGTAGATTGAGTCAGTTGTGACTCTTTCACAAAAGTCACAACCCTCCAAGCTAGCACCTGTTCAGACATCAATCTGACCAAACAGCAACTGCTCGGCCGAGCAGTATTGGTGCCTCGCCCGAGCATAGGTTGGTTGCTCGGCCGAGCACTTTAGTGCCTCACCCGAGTAGAGGTTAACAGCAGAGTCATGATTCTGGACAGTCATGCTGGGCAAAGGCTTATGCCTTTCTCGGCCGAGCAGTTCATAGAATTTGAATTGACGTGTCTTTTGGATTTTAGACTCTTGGTTGACTTTACCATTCACCCTAATATTCACCTAATATTCCAACAATCCCCCACATGAATGGAAGAAGTCGACACGAAAAAGAAAGAAGAAGAAGAGCATAGCTGAGAAATAAATGCATCAGGATAGGTGGCTTTCGCTTCGAACCTTCTTTAGTAATAATCTATCAAGTTTATTTGGCTGATCAGTGTACGTAACGTATTGAACTGTCAGACGTTATTGTAAGCTTAAACAATAGACCAAACACATTTAATTTCTCATATCAGATTTTGGTTCTCTATTGTGTTCATTATTTCGGCCCTGAACTTTCTTGGTTCTGCGAGTGCTTTAGAGAATTTGCCTAAGTAAAATTCTCAACGAACCGGCCATGTTCACACTAATATAGGTGATGTGCTATAAAAAGTATCCTACATTACCCCACTTATAATAATCTACAAGATATAGTCATCATTAAAAGCAATAGCTTAACCTCTACCAATTTGTAGGCAACACTTTTTTCATCATAGAAATGGGATGAAGATAAACTTTCAAGTGCTTCTCTCAAATCAATCATGACTAGTTTTTCCTATTGAACCTAGTCCGTGGGATCTCCAGTCGCCAGGTTAGGTTTGCATCAAGTTGATTTAGATTTGTTTAGGCTTTAGCCCCATTTCTTCCGATGCACAGTTTATTCTCTCCTTAGATAAACCTTTAGTAAATGGATTCGCTAGGTTATCCTTTGATCGCACGAAATCAATCGAAATCATTCCGTTGGAGAGTAACTGTCTAACGGTGATGTGTCTACGATGTATGTGTCGAGATTTTCCGTTGTTTATAAAATTCTCCGCCCTTGCTATAGCTGCTTGATTATCACAGTGTATGCATTTAGCAGGCGCGGGTTTTGGCCAGAGGGGAATATCTTCTAAAAAGTGTCTAAGCCATTCGTCTTCTCACTAGCTTTAACTAAAACAATAAACTCAAATTCCATCGTTGATCGAGCTATACAAGTTTGCTTTGAAGATTTCCAAGATATGGCACCTCCACCGAGAGTAAATACATAGCCAATAGTAGACTTGGATTCATCTATATCAGATATCCAATTTGCATCACTATATACTTCAACTACAGGAGGATAATTGCTATAGTGCAATGAATACTCTCTAGTTCGTTTTATATATCCTAAAACTCTTAATAATACATTCCAATACTCATTTTTAGGATTACTAGTAAAACGACTTATGTGTTTGAGATAAACTAATTCCATTGGAGGTTCTTGAGACTTTCATTCCCAAGATTACATCTGCTTCACCCATATCTTTCATATCAAAGTTATTGGTAAATATTTTCTTTGTTTTATTTATAACATCAATGTCATGACCAAGTATGAGCATGTCATCTACATATAAACAAACAAATACATATGTGTTACCAAATTTCTTTGAGTATACACATTTATCACATTCGTTTGTGATAAAACCATTCCTATTCATGACGTTGTCAAATTTCTCAAGGCATTGTTTAGGAGCTTGCTTCAAACCATACAAGGACTTAACAAGTTTGCATACCTTGTGCCCTTGTCCTTTTACTTTGAAACCTTCGGGCTGCTCCATGTAAATTTCTTCATTCAAATCACCATTTAAAAATGCAGTTTTTACATCCATTTGATGTATAATGTTAACTAATCAATTTTCGTGAGTGTACTGGCTGTTCGAGTAATGAATACTTCGAATAATTACCAGTTTCAAAATCATGTAATCTCATCTTAACCTAATAAAAAATTGCCTGGATTGAATGAAACAATTAGGAATGATTGTAAATATCTCGATCGATAATCTATAATGAAGAAGCTGGTGTAGTGAATTATATAGTACCTCAATCGACTGATATAGAATGATTTTTGCTTGAATTCTGCTTTATCTTGATGAATTTTTGTGTTGCGGCGTAACGGTGTGTTCTACTGTGTGTTCGTTGGATTTGAGTTAATAAAAGACGGTTCAATTTTGTTAGTGAAGCGGTTGTCCGGTTCAACACGCGTATTATAAATTTAAATCGGGTCCAAAAACAAGTTTTTTCATAACATTATGAAAAAACTAGTTTTCCATAAGAGAAATTCTTTATAAAGTGAAATAAATATATTTATTCAATTAAAAATGTAATCATATAAATATAAGTGCAAGATATAATCATCTTTTTCATATCAAATAATTCACTAACCAATAACCAGTAAAAAACAAAGCATGATTTAAAAACCAAACAAAAAGAGAGATACTATAGATATGGTGTGAACACTTGCCTGATAGAGTCATGCGAAAATCAATGGGAAAAAGGAAGTGTTAGTGTAAAACACAGTTGCTATCCTGAATGATTTTTCATATTCTAGATGGTTTTCTAGATGATTTAGATGATTTCCTGTGCTGGAATTTATATAGTTGCACATTTCTTGATTAATTATTTATGTACTAATGTGCTAATATGATCTGTTTAGTATGTGTTGTAAGTCCATATTTCAGGTTACATGATGGAGTTATGAGCTAAACACGTGGAGAAATTTGAAAAAGAGAAAGTTATTGTAGACACCCCATTCTGAACCCATCGGATCACATTTATATCGCTCTAAGTCTCGCTTTGAGTCAAGAAGTAGAAATCCACCATTTCGTCATGTTTCGTTAAATTTTTGACTAACGACCGTTAGTTTGGGACTAAACTGCATACGAGTGTGATGATGTGCCACCGCGGAAGATTTTGATTTTTCTTTTCTTTTTTGAAAATCAAAACCGGAAACGGAGTCGCCACGCCATTTTTGTTTTAAGGGCCAAAACTTTGTAAAATGCCCGAGATGAGAGATTTGGGTTCGGAGGTCACGTTACACGCCGGGAAGAACGTTAGGGTTCACCCGGAATGCCTCGTAAAACGAGTCTTCCAAGCTTAAAAACCATTTGTGTGTGTGTGTGTGTGTTTCTTTGGCCAAAATAAGTTCAAACTGAGAAACTAAAAATTAGGAACTCTTTTTAAGACATTAAACAAGTCCCATAATTTTTAGTATGATTTTAGGGTTGAGTTTTGGTACTCAAAATGTTGTAATATTTCCTAATAATGGGCCTTTATTTATTTTGTTAGTCCATTACTTATCTTGGGGCCATTCTTGATTCATTTTTAGATGAAAGTCTTTCATGAAATAAATTGGAGGGAAATGAAAATTTCCAATTTCCCACCATCTCCAAATTTAAATATTTTCATTATTTTCCACAAATCTTTCATCCTTCCTTTTTCTACCTTTCATCTCCTATAAATAGATGTTCATCCTCATTGTGATTTTTAAGTTCCCTTGGGACTTCTCTTGTGAGAGGACCTTTGAGGGAGCTTGCTCTTTCTTTAGTAATTTGTATATATATATATTATATATATTTATATATATATATATATATATATATATATATATATATATATATATATATATATATATATATAAAGAAAGAAAGAAAGAAAGAAGGAAGAGAAGAGAAGAGATTAAAAAAGAAGTATTAACGGCTACTTTCAAAATACAGTTTTAACTGAATTTGAAATTTCCGAAGCGTTCCCAAGTTTCTGGAATTGGGGAGCGTCGGCTCCCATTGTGGGGGAGCGTCCGCTCCCTCTTCCCAGCGGTTGCGCCTGTTCTGAATTGTCGTTTCTGTGAAGGGTAATGACTCTTCCGATTCAGGTTCATGACTCCTCCGGTGTAGCCTGGCAGTACCCTTTCCCTCATTATAAATAAGGGACAGATTTCGGGCATAGATATATAGAAAAACATACTCTCTCTCTCTCTCTACCTTCATTGTTATTTTCTTGCTGTTTTTTCGAGATTGCTTTGGGCTTGAGTTTCTGGTTCCAAGGACATCACAAATTGCAGTTGTGAATGTTCTTATTGTGATAGGCATTACATCCCCAAGATAATTTTTCCAAGTAGCCATCTGCAACATATAGTGGGGAAAATATTATCTTGTAGATAGCCTATAAAACCTCCATACTTTTTTTTTTTTTCCTTTGAGTCTTTCTATCCTAGTATTCAAAATTTCATATTCAACAATTACAAGATAATATTTATCTCTAATGGAGACCTTGGTTGGAAAGACGCAAATTCATGAAGTTGAAAGGCTCGAACGTTTCAATGGATTGAACTATAAGAGATGGAGCATGAAGATTTATTTTGTGTTGAATGTGACAAAACTTGCCTATGTTCTGTCCGAGGGTTACCCACATGATGATTCCGCTTCAACAATTTCAAGTGATGTGGAGAGTAGTAATGGAGAAAGGCGTGGGCTCACGGATCGACAAAAGAAGTGGCTTGATGATGACTATGCTTGCCGATATACTATATTGAATGCGATGACGAATGCTCTCTTCAATGTTTTCCATAAGTTTCAAACAGCTTATGATTTGTGGAATGCTATTCAAAGAAGGTACGTTAATGAAGATGCCGGAAATCGATCTTTCCTTGTTAACAAATTCATTGAATTTAAAATGATAGATTCTAAACCCATTATTGATCAAGTAAATGAACTTTGTGATATTGCTACTGAATGTGCTGATGTTGGTGAACCAATATCGGAGACTTTTCAAGTTTCTACTATCATTGGTAAACTTCCTCCTTCTTGGAAGGATTACCAAAAGTCTTTAAAACATAAAAGAAAGTCTCTTAATTTGGATCAACTTCTTCAACACATTCAAATTGAGCATGAATCTAGAATTAGAGATGGATTTGATAATCAAGGAAAGATTGAAAAAATTCATAATATCGAACCGGCTTCCAACTCGGAAAATCATGGCAAAAAGTTTTTTAAGGGAGAATCTTCCAAGAACAAGAATAACAAAAGGAAAAGGGGAGATGACAACAATAACAACAAGAAGAAGCATAAGCACAACAATGACAACAAAAAGGTTGCTTGTTATGTTTGTGGAAAAGAAGGGCATAAAGCCTTCAAATGTTTCTACCGCAAGGGACAAAAGAAACATGAGGCTAATGTCATTGAAGATGATGATGATATGGTGGCTATGCTCACCGAAGTGCTCATGGTTGACGTCGACGAAGGTTGGTGGGTAGACTCCGGTGCTACTTGTCATGTGACTCCAAATAGGAGTGCCTTCAAGACTTATGAAACTCTTGATGGTGAAAAATCCGTGTTTATGGGCAATTCATCTACTAGTGTTGTTGTTGGAAAAGGGACCATAGAACTTCCTCTCACTTCGGGAAAAGTTCTAACCCTTAAGGAAGTTCATCATATTCCTAGTTTAAGGAAGAGTCTTGTGTCCGTTAAGAAACTTGATGATCATGGTTTTAGAGTTGTATTTGATTCCCAAAAAGTGATCATATCAAAGAAGGGATCATTTGTTGGGAAGGGCTATGCCAAAAACAATTTGTATTTGCTTAGTATGAATAAAATTTCTCCTTCTGCTTACTTGATTGACTCTATGAATCATATTTGGCATTATAGATTAGGACATATTGGTAGTAATGCTATGCATAGAATGATACACCATGAATTAGTTCCTAGAGATAGCATTGTTTTAACTACTAATACTTGTGAGTGTTGTGCCCAAGAAAAAATTACTAAGGAACCTCATAAATCCGTAGTTAGAAACACAAAACTTTTGGAATTAATTCATACCGATATTTGTGATAATAAAGATATCTTAACTAGAGGTGGGAAAAGATATTTTATTACTTTTATAGATGATTTCTCAAAATTTACTTATATATATTTGTTAAGAACAAAAGATGAAGCTTTTGAGAAATTCAAAATCTTTAAAGAGGAAGTTGAAAATTTGCATGGAATAAAAATAAAAAAGATTAGATCCGATAGAGGCGGAGAATATAAGTTAGGAGCACTTATAAACTATTGTGAAGAAAATGGAATAACAATGGATAAGTCCGCTCCAAATACACCACCTCAAAATGGTGTAGCGGAACGGAAAAATAGAAGCCTTTTAGAAATGGTTAGTGCAATGTTAATTCATTCTAAAATGCCTTATAGTTTTTGGGGAGAAGCTTTATTTACCGCGTGTTATATCTCTAATAGAATTATTCATTCAAAACATGATAAATCACCATATGAATTGTGGAAAAATCGAAAACCAAATATTAGTCATTTTAAAGTTTGGGGATGTATAGCTTATGTTTTAGATGCAACTTTAAAGAGACCAAAACTCGGTAGTAAAGCTACTAAATCTATTTTTATTGGATATGCTAAAGGGAGTAAAGCATGTAGATTTTTGAACCTAAGTTCTAATAGTGTACTCGAGGCAGCTAATGCAATTTATTTTGAGCACTTGACCATTAAGGATGCCGATAAACATGAATTAGAAAAAGAATTGACTATAGAATTAGAAGAGTCTCAACCTCCTCTAGATTCCGTCCCTTCTTCTTCTTCTAATCCTTCCCTAGCATCCGTCCCATCATCTTCTAGTGAACCTAGAAATGAACAAGGTAGTGAAGAGCCAAATCCAATTGAACTTAGAAGAAGTAAACGACAAAGAATTGAAAAGGATATAGGACCTGGAATGTTTACTTACATGTTAGAAGAAGATCCTAAAACCTTTAAAGAGGCTATGTCTTTACCCGATGCTAAATTTTGGAAAGTTGCTATGGATGATGAAATAAAATCTATACATGATAATAATACTTGGACCTTGACCGATCTTCCTCCTAACTCAAAACCAATCGGTTGTAAATGGGTATTAAAAAGAAAGTATAAAACCGATGGTAGCATAGAAAAATATAAGGCAAGGGTGGTCATTAAAGGCTATAGTCAAAAAGAAGGTATAGATTATTTTGAGACTTTTTCACCGGTTACCAAAATAGCCTCCATTAGGATAATGTTTGCTATTGCATCTGTCTATAAATTAGAAGTGCATCAAATGGACGTAAAGACAACATTTCTTAATGGTTAACTTGAAGAAGAGATTTATGTTTATCAACCCGAAGGGTATATGGTTAAGGGTAAAGAAGATAAAGTTTGTAAACTTAATCGTTCCCTATACGGTCTTAAGCAAGCTCCTAGACAATGGTATAAGAAATTTAAATCCGAAATCAAAAAATTCGGTTTTAAAAACTCTAAAGTGGAAAGTTGTGTATTTTCAAAGACAACTGATAAATATAGTGTAGTTATTACTTTATATGTTGATGATTTGTTAATTTTTGGTACCAACATGGATTGTATTAATGAAACTAAGAGTTTTTTGACATCGACTTTTGATATAAAAGATCTTGGGCCTGTTGATGTGATTCTTGGTGTAAAAGTGATTAAAAAGGATGGAAACTACATTTTGACTCAATCACATTACATTGAAAAAGTGTTACGGAAATTTAATTACTTTGATTGTAAGCCTTATAGTATTCCGATAAGCACTAATGTCACTTTAGTCCTTAATAATGGTGATCCTGTTAATCAAGAAGAATATGCTAAAATTATTGGGAGTCTAATGTATGCAATGAATTACACTAGACCCGATATTGCTTGTGCTGTTGGAATATTAAGCAGGTTTACTAGTAATCCTAGTAATGAACATTGGAAAGAACTCTATAGAGTTATGAGATATTTGAAGTCCACTATTAATTATGGATTACACTATAACTGTTCAGTTCCTATTTTGGAATGTTATAGTGATGCTAATTGGGCTTCTGACCGAACAACTTCTAGATCCACAAGTGGATGGTTGTTCACTATTGGTGGTTGTATTGTTGCTTGGTCTTCCAAGAAACAATCATGTGTTGCACTATCATCCATGGAATCCGAGTATATTGCTATGTCATTGGCAAGCAAAGAGTTGATATGGATGAAGAATTTTTTGAAGTGCATACCTTTTATAAATGGTTCAAAAGGACCATATACCTTGTATTGTGATAATCAAGGTGCGATTTATAATACTAAAAATAAAAGATTGTCTAGCAATAGTAAACATATTGCTATGAGGTACAATCATATTAGAAGATTGGTGAAAAAAGGTAAGATTGTAATTGAATATCTACCTACTGATCAAATGCTTGCGGATCCGCTGACTAAACCTTTAAATAGCACTAAGATCAGTAAAGCCATGGGAGATATGGGACTATTACCGGTTGATTGAGATAACTTGCCTAAACCTACTCCATCTTGATGATGCCCGTTATAACTGGTAATCATCATGCTCGGAGTTAAAAGGAAATTAGTCAAGAATTATCCGAGAGATGGCTACAGTTGTAGCATCTCCAGTGCATTATATATTCCTTGGATTAGTGGGGGTGCTAAACTATTCCAAGTTAAAGTCCCATGTCTGGCTAATGCACTGTTATCCACAACGAGTAGGTTGGACTGTGTCCTTAACAGAACTCATAGCTTGTATGGGGTGATGAAGCGGTTGTGGACACCCTTGATGAGTCTGCCTTTGCGAGTAGGAGGGTTAGGGCCGCTCTCTAGAGTTTCGGTAAAACTCGAGAGTACTCGCTAAATGGGATCAGCGCATGGCCCATAAACGCGCTGCCTAAGAGAACCATGAACTCTATGTATAATGTGAACTTTATGTTGTATGTTTTAAGAACGGAGATAAAGGCCTAGTCCTCTCTAGTCTCTTAGAATGTTTCAACATTTTGTTCAACCCTTGGTTAAAGGCCTAGTCCACCATAGGGCATACATTATACAATGCCCAACTTTTATTGAGTCTTTTATTGTCATTTTCATTATTAGTAAATTAGTGGGGGATTGTTGTAATATTTCCTAATAATGGGCCTTTATTTATTTTGTTAGTCCATTACTTATCTTGGGGCCATTCTTGATTCATTTTTAGATGAAAGTCTTTCATGAAATAAATTGGAGGGAAATGAAAATTTCCAATTTCCCACCATCTCCAAATTTAAATATTTTCATTATTTCCCACATATCTTTCATCCTTCCTTTTTCTACCTTTCATCTCCTATAAATTGATGTTCATCCTCATTGTGATTTTTAAGTTCCCTTGGGACTTCTCTTGTGAGAGGACCTTTGAGGGAGCTTGCTCTTTCTTTAGTAATTTGTATATATATATATTATATATATATTTATATATATATATATATATATATATATATATATATATATATATATATATATATATATATATAAAGAAAGAAAGAAAGAAAGAAGGAAGAGAAGAGATTAAAAAAGAAGTATTAACGGCTACTTTCAAAATACAGTTTTAACTGAATTTGAAATTTCCGAAGCGTTCCCAAGTTTCTGGAATTGGGGAGCGTCGGCTCCCATTGTGGGGGAGCGTCCGCTCCCTCTTCCCAGCGGTTGCGCCTGTTCTGAAGTGTCGTTTCTGTGAAGGGTAATGACTCTTCCGATTCAGGTTCATGACTCCTCCGGTGTAGCCTGGCAGTACCCTTTCCCTCATTATAAATAAGGGACAGATTTCGGGCATAGATATATAGAAAAACATACTCTCTCTCTCTCTACCTTCATTGTTATTTTCTTGCTGTTTTTTCGAGATTGCTTTGGGCTTGAGTTTCTGGTTCCAAGGACATCACAAATTGCAGTTGTGAATGTTCTTATTGTGATAGGCATTACATCCCCAAGATAATTTTTCCAAGTAGCCATCTGCAACATATAGTGGGGAAAATATTATCTTGTAGATAGCCTATAAAACCTCCATACTTTTTTTTTTCCTTTGAGTCTTTCTATCCTAGTATTCAAAATTTCATATTCAACACAAAAGACTCCTTGAAGTTGGAAATCAATTCTGCCAGAATGAAAAAGGCAGTGGACACTTGATATTAAAATGGATTTAAGAGCTTTAAAACTTCAAAATCTGGGGAAAGTCCGAGAATGAAAGTTGTTCAAAACATCTTAAATAAGGTTTCTGCAAAGGACTTTTCAATTTGGAGATGATTTGATGGACCAAAACCTTCTGGAAATCACAGATGTGAAATCTGGATTTCCGTAGACTGATAAACTGACCTTTAAAAGATAATTTAAAAAAGGGAGTTATACTCACGAAAAAAATAAAGTAAAAATATGTATGGAAATCTCTGGATGTTGGCTACAAAAGGTGTTTTGTAGTCAACACCAAATACCAAGTTCTTATTTGTCCAAAAAATTATACCATGGACAGAGGTCTTAGAGAAAGGCTACTGGACAGCAACATTCTCTTGAAGGAAAATATGATTTTAAAGGGGGTTTTGCATCCATGATTGTCCCCATTTCCTTAGGCTTTGATTACTAAACATTTTAGTGGTGATCTACTATATCAAGCCATCATTAGGGTACATTAGGACTTAAAGCATTTCATTTGCTTGGGAAGGGGAGTTTTAACCTTGAGAATGAAGATTTTATGTATGAAAATGATTTTTGATAACACTTTTAAGTGAATGATTTTGAGGAAAAACACTTTTAAGTGAGTAAGAAATGATTTGGACCTTTTAAATGGTCATCCATGGAAATTTATTCCAAGGTGACTACATTTTTATGTCAAGCAAAGGATGAACACCAAGTTGATGAACAAACTACATTTTTGAAGTTTGAAATGCATGCATGGATGAAGGAGTTTAGGGTAAGGAGAAGAAGGTTATACCTTTCTTCATTTGTGTTTGTGTTTGAAGCTTGAATTTGAGAGTGAGTGGGTGTGATTTGGGAAAATAATCAAGAGAAAAAGGTGGCAATTCAAGGGAATTCTCACTGTTTTCTCTAGTATTCTCGCCAAGGTCTTTGTGAGTGGATTGTTGTTGTGCCTCCTTTACGAGACCGAGGGCTCAATTTATAGGCCTCTGAAAAATTTAGAACCATCCACGCGGACAAGTCAAGCAGCGTGCACTGTTCATTAAATGCAGCTGCAGGCTTTGGACACAAGGAATATTTTTGAAAATATTCAAACTGGCTGCTGTTTTTCAGCTTGCCTAATTCGGATTTTTGGCTTTTTTGAGATTCTTTTCTTGGTTTAACTTTAAATGGCAATCCCTAATCTACCCTTGCTTTGTTAGAAAAGTTAGGAATTGTTAGAAATGTTAGGAATGTTAGGGCTTTCGTTAATTTTCTAACGAAAACACTAACAACTCAAATTGGAGCACTTACAGTAGCCCCTCGGCGACGGCTCTTTCGAAGGAAGCGGGGTTGTCGATAAGAGTAAGGTTCCATATTTGACAGGATGAAAAGGGGTGACAAAAGTGGTCGAGTGACTGGACCTGGTGATAGGCTACCTACGTATCCTTAAGAAGAATCAAGCCGGTCGTAGTTCGGGTCTTTGACCCTGGAGTGACTATTTTGAGGCGTCAACCTGGTGAGCGAGTTCTGCAGTCGATTTGCTGAAACAAACTCTGCTGGGGATTGTTGTGAATCCATGCAGCGGAACGGCCCAAGCTTGGAGTAATAATAAGATCAACACACACGAAAAGTAAATCACACACAAAGGAACACACAAGAATTGTTAACCCGGTTCGTTGCAACGACAACTACGTCCGGGGGCGCTACCAAGCCAAAATATTCTCTCTAATATTTTCAGATGTTACCATTTGTTTCTAGGCTATCACATGTGTTTATAGGGAACAATGAATCAAATCCTAGTAATACTCGAATTCCTACTCAAGAAAGTAATCTTCTTTCTATCCAAATACTACTATCAAAAGGAATCACCAAAGCAAGAGGAGATCTTGTCAAAGTAAGAAACAAATCAGTTGCAGAAATATCCTCCCCGACACGTGGGCGGTCGCCCACCATGGCATGGGCGGTCGCCCAAGTTGGAAATTCCCCGAGCCCAATCTTCTGTACAACTGGGCGGTCGCCCATCACCACCTTGGGCGGTCGCCCAGCTCGACAGTCCCCTTCGACGATTTTCTTCTTGATTCCTTTATCCATGGTTTTGACTCCACATCCCAACAATCTCCCACCTGGAGACAAACCATCCATGATACCTCTCTTGAAACAAATTTCAGTGGCCAGCTATTGCGTTGGTAGCGCTCGGCCTCTTGTCTAGTTATCCAAGTGAGTTGATGCTGAGCTACGCTTCAACATAACTGTCGGTTCTACCATGCTCCGAGTCTTCATTCCGACTGATCCTCCCTGCACATCCCCGCTCACTTGCTTGCTAACTATCGATCCTGAACAGCGCGAACCCACGTGCCCCACACAATCACAAGCTTGGAACCTTTGTGTGTTCTTTGCAACCCATCGCATCACCGTTCTAGATCCCGCTCCCATGTTGGCCAAATTGGCTCCGGGTCGGCCGACTTCATTACCCAATTTTCTACCAACATACCGTTTAGTGAAATTTCTCCCACCATGGCGATCTCGGCCACCACCATTCATCATTGGGATGCGCCTTCGTTTCCCCCAATGACTCATGTTGCATGTGGTATACAACATATTTTCCACGCCGCCACGAGCCACCAAGCTAGCTCCGCGGTTTACCTTCCATGTCCCACAACCGAAGGTCACCACACAACCCTCCTTATCAAGTTGCCTTATGGAAATTAAGTTCCTCTTCAAATCCGGAATATGTCGCACATCACATAGCCGCAAAACAGTCCCATCCGTTGCTTTGACCCGAACAACCCCTTTTCCAATGACCTTGACAGGATTATTGTTTCCCAAACGAACAACCCCAAAATCACCCGGAACGTACTGCTCCATTCTTTCTGCACTAGTGCATGAATGAAACGTCGAGCCCGAATCCAAAACCCACGAATCTGTTGAACTGCTCCCACCCAAGATTAATGCATCCGCTATCTCCTCAGCAACATTCAATTCCTTCGCTCTGCCTGACCGCTTCGGACAACTTCTCCTAAAGTGCCCCTTCTCCCCACAATCATAGCAAGTAATCACCTTCTTGCCACCCTTACTCTTTTCACTGACGTTTAGTGCTAGCCCCGATGACCCTCCGTTGCTCTTTCTACGAATTTCTTCGCCAAGAATCACATCAACGACATCCGAAAACTTCAACTTCACTTTTCTTGTTGAAACGTTAACTGCTATCACAGTCGTATCCCAACTTTCCGGCAAAGAAGAAAGTAAAATCAATGCTAGTACCTCGTCATCAAGAGTAACAGCCACGGAAGATAGTTGGGTCGCAGTAGATTTGAATTCACTTATATGATTTGTTGCCGACATGCCTTCCACCATCCTTATGTTCAACAGCTTCCTCATTAGATGAGCTTTATTCGCCGCCGATGGTGCCTCATACATGCTCGCCAACATCTGTAACATCTCCATGGTAGTTTTCACCTCCAAAACATTCTTCGCCACATCCTTGGTCAACGTTTGCCTAACAAGCCCTAACGCTTTCCGATCCATGATTTCAAATTTTGCTTCCTCTATGTCCGCAGGCTTTTCTTTTAATGGTAGATACAAATCCTTGTTCCACAAAACATCCTCGATTTGTGTCTTCCAAAAATTGAAATCCGTCCCATCAAACTTTTCGATCAACACCTTATTACCATCCTCCAAAGCTACCAATAAATCCATGGCAAAAGATAACCCAAGCAATGATTCGACAAAACCAAAGCTCTGATACCAATTGTTGTGAATCCACGCAGAGGAACGGCCCAAGCTTGGAGTAATAATAAGAGTAACACATACGAAAAGTAAATCACACACAAAGGAACACACAAGAATTGTTAACCAGGTTCGTTGCAACGACAACTACGTCCGGGGGCGCTACCAAACCAAAATATTCTCTCTAATATTTTCAGATGTTACCATTTGTTTCTAGGATATCACATGTATTTATAGGGAACAATGAATCAAATCCTAGTAATACTCGAATTCCTACTCAAGAAAGTAATCTTCTTTCTATCCAAATACTACTATCAAAAGGAATCACCAAAGCAAGAGGAGATCTTGTCAAAGTAGGAAACAAATCAGCTGCAGAAATATCCTCCCCGACACGTGGGCGGTCGCCCACCACGGCATGGGCGGTCGCCCAAGTTGGAAATTCCTCGAGCCCAATCTTACGTACCTGGCCCAGGCGGTCGCCCATCACCACCTTGCACGGTCGCCCATCACCACCTTGCACGGTCGCCCATCACCACCTTGGGCGGTCGCCCAGCTCGACAGTCCCCTTCGATGATTTTCTTCTTGATTCCTTTATCCATGGTTTTGACTCCACATCCCAACAGGGTTAGGACATGACCATTTTGGTCTGATGGCTAGAGTTGTATATCCGCACCGCTGGGGAAAGGAATGACCATTTTGGTCTGGTGGCTGAAATTGTTTATCCGTTCTACTGGAATAGGATGACCATTTTGGTCTGATGGCTGAACCTAATGATAGGCTACCTACGTATCCTTAAGAGGAATCAAGCCAGTCGTAGTTCGGGTCTTTCGACTATCTTCAGACGTCGACCCTAGAGTGACTATTTGGAGGCATCAACCTGGTGATGATGGCGTTTTAGGTGCCTCAGACCTTAAAGATGGCATTTTAGGTGCCTTGAACCTTGAAGATGGCGTTTTAGGTGCCTCGAACCTTGAAGATGGCATTTTAGGTGCCTCGAACCTTGAAGATGGCGTTTTAGGTGCCTCGAACCTTGATGATGGCGTTTTAGGTGCCTCGGACCTTGGTTTGAAATGATTTCCCTTGATGGTTTGGGAAAGATGGTCTTTTGACGGACTTCATTTGAAGGGATCGGTCTTACGTCTGCTGCCGAGGGAAAGGATGACCGTGCTGGTCGAGTGGCTGGACCTGTGATAGGCTACCTACGTATCCTTAAGAGGAATCAAGCAGGTCGTAGTTCGAAAAGTTGCTGGGGGTGGAACAGGATTCCGTTAACTTTCGTTGGACAAATCGGGCTTACGTTTTACAGCCGTTGATGATATTGATGAAAGAAACGGGATTCCGTTATCTTTCTCGGAGAAATCGGACTTACATTTTACTGTCGTGGATTATATTGATGAAAGAAACGGGATTCCGTTATCTTTCTTGGAGAAATTGGACTTACGTTTTACTGCCGTTGATGATATTGATGAAAGAAACGGGGTTTCGTTATTTTTCTCGGAGAAATCGGACTTACGTTTCTACGTTGATGATATTGATGAAAGAAACGGGATTCCGTTATCTTTCTCGGAGAAATCGGACTTACGTTTCTTGCCGTTGATGATATTGATGAAAGAAACGGGATTCCGTTATCTTTCTCGGAGAAATCGGACTTACGTTTCTTGTCGTTGATGATATTGATGAAAGAAACGGGATTCCGTTATCTTTCTCGGAGAAATTGGACTTACGTTTTACTGTCGTTGATGATATTGATGAAAGAAATGGGATTCCGTTATCTTTCTCGGAGAAATCGGACTTACGTTTCTTTGCCGTGAAGTTCTTTTGAAAAGGGGTTAACTTTGGTTATCCTGTTAAGTTGAGGACTAAACACGAGTACGAGATTTTTAAAGGGCAAAAGAGTCTTTTTGGTCCTTCAATCCTATCCGCGCGGAGTAATGAAGCCCAGACAGGTTTAAATAAAGGCCGTGGCCTTTTTGGTTCCCTCTTCCCCATTTTCCAGTTTCACGAGAGAGAGACGAGAGAGGAGGGCGAAATCCGCCATTGTTGGCCCTAGGAGCTTCGAAATCTTCCAATTTTCTTTGATTTTTGAGCAATGGAACACGGGGGAGTTGCCATTCAAGGCCAAGGACGTGGCCCGATTTCGGAGAGGCGATTAGAGCTAGTCCGAATGAGGAGGCATTACTCTCTTTCGCAATCGATTGCGGAGGAGCCATATCCCGATGCGTGGCAACATTGGGCCACTGATCCGAGTCTTCGCACGGTATACTTCGAATCTCTCCATTTCCTTTGTCGATTTTTGTTTGAAATTGATTTTTGTGATTTTTTTTTTTTTGAAAATTTCGAAAGTCATGTTCTTGGGCTTGAAATTCGATTTTGATGCTTTGCATGTTGTAATGAGTATGTGGGTAATCAAAATATGCATTTTGTTTGAAAAGAATGGGCATTTTGCCATTTTTTTTAAAAAAAAAAATTTCGAAAATTGTAATTAAAATTCGAAAATTGTGTTCTTGGCCCTTGAAATTGGACTTTGATGATTTACATGTTGTAATGAGTATATGGGTAACCCAAACATGCATTTTGTTTGAAAAAAGAATAGGCATTTTGCCGTTTTTGAAATATGAGATGATGAGAATTTGCCCGAATCCGGGACGGACTTTTTTTGTTGCACGTAGGATTCTTGCAATGTTGATATGAATGACATGAATGTATGTATGCATGCTCTTTTTTTTTTTTTTGTAAAAAGTATGATTTTTTGTGAAAGATGGGACGGATTTTTACTTCCGTTGATTCCTTGCGAA
The DNA here is from genome assembly GCA_022495995.1 of Adenophora triphylla var. japonica. Taxonomy (NCBI): domain Eukaryota; kingdom Viridiplantae; phylum Streptophyta; class Magnoliopsida; order Asterales; family Campanulaceae; genus Adenophora; species Adenophora triphylla. The sequence goes on along the minus strand of JAFEMH010002288.1, from coordinate 144,228 downwards.
TGTGGAAAATTGTTTATGCACGTTATTTTATGAAAAATGGGACGGAGTTTTTACTCCCGTTGACTTCATGTATGAATGAATGTTTAGATGGTATTTGCTGAAAACTCTTTTCTTTTGTGCGAGAAAAATGGGGCTGGGTCCATTATATGCCGTTATGCTGCCGAATTTTCTTCAGAATTTTATGTCTATGATGCATGTGTATGCTTTTAAATGCAAAAAAAAAAAAATTTTGACATTTTTTTTTTGTTTTTCTTCAATTGCAGGGTGGAGATCGTTTTGTGACGGAGCAGCTGAATAAGCTGAAAACTCAAGGATCAGTGGAGGCCGTAGTTGACCTGTGGGATCGACTTCCAGTCTTGGGCAGAGGAGTTCTGATGAGTCTGAGACAGATCGTCATTAGGACTGGGTTGTACGAGTTTATTGAGTGTCTGAGGGGGTTGGTTAAGTTCCCCAAGAGTAAGGGCCTGATCTTTGCTTTGGCACAACACTGGTGGGACGTGACCCACACATTCCATTTCTTCTGGGGCGAGGCCATGGTCACACCTTCCGATTACGCTGCGATCACGGGCCTGTCCTTTAAAGGACGGAGCATTGAGTGGAGAGACGGCTACAGTGACCAGGACCTGCAGGATCTTCTGGGCTTTACCCCCATTACCAAAAAGGGGATGGGGATGGAGTATGTTGTGGTCCACGGGAAGATCGTGGAGAGCATTGATAGCTATGAGGCTGGGGATGATAGAGTGGCTGCGGTGCAGATTGCCAGGGTTTTTTGTGGTTCGCTTTTTCGAGCACACTTTTTGGACACGCCGAGGGGACGGCGGTGTTCGCTTTGCTGAGGACATTGGAGGATGTGGAGATGGCTGGAGAGGTGTCTTGGGGGGAGGCCGGGCTGGCAGAGCTGTATTTTGCTCTGGATCGGTATAGCCGGAAGGCTGTCAGCTCCCTCACATGCTTTGAGTTCCCTCTAGAGGTATAAGCTTTTGCTTTTTCTCTTTTCTTTAAGCACGCATTGTCTCCTTCCGCACTTGATGGATGTGATTTTTACCTTTCGCAGGTATGGGCTCTGGAGTTCTTTCATGTCACGATGTGGCGGCAGCCGGCGGAGCACATCGGGGCATATCCGGCTATGCTCTCCTGGAGCAAGCATGCTCGGGAGAAGATAGGTTCCAGGGGGCGCACGACCCTCAAGTACAGGGATTGCCTGCCTTTGTCGAGAGCTGAGACAGATGAGGGGATGATTTTCTACCCCTGGGGCCGCTTCGACATGGAGCAGCTGAAGGGTGCAGAGAGGTGGACTGTGAAGCAGAGGATTTTGTGGGGCTTGACCTGCGATGTGTATTATCTGGGGCGAGGGTGCGCCTCTGATGGCACCGGTGGAGCCTCCCGCCGACATGATGCATCCGAGTGAGAGAGCGGAGACCTGGGGTGATTATCGAGGTGGCCAGCACTTCTCGATGTTTATGGCGATTGAGGAGTATTCGAGATTTATTTTGAGGAGGCTAAGGATGCCCCAGGTTCTTGAGAGAGAGGGGTTAGGGGTTGTGCGGTACCCTCGATCGGACTTTTCATATGTCCAAGATGGGGTCAGATTGAGGGTACAGATTCCTGTCCCTGAGCGGGTCCCACGAGCTTTTCGGCCTCGTCCGGATATGAAGGTACGGCTTTTGACTGTCTCTTCTTCTCTTCTTTCGCTTTCATCATTTTCGCATCACTTATTTCTGACACTTTTGTTTTCGTGCAGTTCCCGGCCGTGGTGGTGGAGAAGCTGACGAAGCAGGTGATTGGGGCCAAGAGGTTCCTCAGGAGGATGGTTGCTTGTGGGGCTGCTCAGGGCAAAGCGAGACATGCACATCCGGTGCCTGTAGAGCGGGAGACATCCCCTATTCCTTCGGAATATTCTACCGAGACTCCTCTTTCTCCCCTCATAGATCCCGGCATGGAGCTGCCTCTGAACCACGTCATTCTTGGGGACTTGCATGGACAGGGGCATGTTTGGCACCACGGTGGGTCTTCTTCACATGTCCAGGGATCAGACGCGTTCACGTTTGGATATGACTTCTTCGCGGATCTTGGCTTGCCTTATCGCGGCGTACCGGTTGATCCAGGCGAGCCTCTCTCTGGAGACGAGGACGATGATTTCGAGCCCGAGGTATTCATGGCTACTAAGGAGGTGGGCCCGAGCCGCAAGTAGGACCGGGGGAAAGCGCCGGCCACCGAGGATTCTGATTGATTATCAGTGATCGATTTCTGAGACTGGGATTGTACCTATTTAGACAGACACAATTTATTTTTCATGCACACTCTTTTTTTTTTTTTGGGAATGTAATAATCTAGGATTACTGTCATTTATTATTTTTTTTATCTATTATGAATGTAATGTTGCATGAGCCCGGTTTCTTGGCAAGGGTGTGAATGTTTGGTATATGAACTGTTTGGACAGGCTTTGCACAGGTTTCGAGCGGCTGGGATGAAATATTCCTCCGTGGTGCAGCAGTTGGAACTGCTGCAGATTTTTTCTGGTGGTGACACTTGTGTCCTCGCGGACAGGGTCAAATTCCAACAGTTTTCATTTATTTCGGTGGTTGGATCTGGTTTGGACCATAAATGTCATCTTCTCCAGTTCAAACTCACTGGAATTTCGGGAGAGAGGGGAGAAAAACCATGGAAATGACCAAAAATTCTCTAAAATTGTCCAAAGAAATCCAAATGTCATTCTTTGAAAAGTTCAATGAGTGGTGTAGGGAGATTATGCACGGGAGGAGGTCATTCTTTGAAGAAAGGTATAAGATACGATGCTTGTGGTCTCTCAAAGAATTGGTTCCGGACTATGATCTTTTGAGGGCTTGTTCTTCATTTTGGGATACAAGGAGGCATGTCTTTTGCTTTTCTTACAATGAAGTTGTTCCGACCGTTGAAGAATTCCGGGCTTTGCTTGATGGTCCGGAGGTGGAAGAGATCGCGATCCCTTTGCCCTGAGGAGCCTCTTTTGTTGATAGGTTGTGCAACCTTCTCCATCTTTCCCCGGAGGAAGCACAATGTATGATCCGCGGTCCCGATCATTTTGACATTTCTGGTCTTCCTGATAGATTTAGGGGTTTAGGCTTGCTTGATGATGCCTATTGGGATGCCTTTGCACTTTGCATGTTTGGTACCTTGTTCATGGTTTATTCCTTTGGAATTTGTCATCGGGCTCTGCTGGATGTGGTTGTACACTGCCGTTCGGGCCGAGATGTTGCGCCGTTGATCCTGGGAGAGACTTTTCATGCTCTTGACAGGTTGGCTACCGGGAGGCGGTATATGCACGGGGGTAGCCCGTTTCTTTTGACCATGTGGCTGATGGAGCGCCTGGGGGTTCTTCGGGAAACTTCTGATGCAGTCAAACCTTGGACATTTGCCAGGAGAGGGGTTACCGTGGATCTTGATGATCAGGGCTCGTGGGAGCGTTGGATGGCTTGTCGCCAGACTGCAGATATCAGGTGGTCGGTGCCTCACTGGCGGGTAGAGACCCAGAGAGTACTTCAGGATGGGTCTCATGTGGTTATGCTTCCGGGGCTTTCTTAGTCCAGCTTTTATATTCCGGCTATAGTTAGTGAAGAGTTGGGGTGCCCTTTGGGAATAAACAAAATTGGCACCCGGTGGATTCTGGACCGTCAGATCAGATTCTGGTGAAGGGCTCAGATCTGATGGATCGGACCCGCTCATACCTAAGGGGCGCGGGCCATGCTTTTATCCATCTGGGTCTGACCCATGACTCCCCGAACGGACAAGGGCTAGGTTCTGCGAACCTGATCTGCCGGACCTTCCAACTGGGCCAAGTACATCTGCGCCTAAGGCAGCCCACTGCCATTGACCAAGCCCAAGTCGCCTAAACCACGCGAGCCACAGACTGGACACCATTGGACCTCGATTGATTTTCTAAAAATCAAAGGCTCCAATAGCTCTTAGCGACGATGCGCACGTGCAAAGTGCAAAGTGAGCCTCTAAAGCGCCCTTCGCGGGCTTCGCGCGCTTCGCGGGTGTGGTCCAAATTGAGCTAGTATAAAACTTGCACAATTTAGGCTACTCCTTGCATGGTTGGCCCAATGGTCCACTTAGGTTGGCCCAAGGAGGAACAACTTGATGCCTCCTCCTTATTTGCATCCACTTATAAACTTTCTTTACTTTTCATTTCTAATCAATGTGGGATAACTCTTTTATATCCCATAAACTCTTCATTTTCCCATTTCAAGTTACAATCTTTAGCCATTAATTTCTCATTCACCCGAAAATGGTTTTGAGTAAATAAATGCATTTTCTTAATCTACAATAAATGTAGATTATAATTTTGTAACTTATTTCATTTAACAATAAATGAAACCCATTTGAAAATTAGGTCAAAACTTGGTCAAACCTAGTTTATAAACCCATTTCCAACAATCCCCCACATGAATGACAATTAATGCATTATGCAGATTCGTCCAAAAGTTCCGGCGAACTACTATTGCATCGGGATATGTATCTTATGGCCTTGAACCTTCCCTAGTGAAATACTATCGGATATACTACCCATTTAGTAGCCATTTAGCAAATGAAATGCTCACAAAGTTCCGGCGAACTACTATTGCATCGGGATATGTAAAATGGGACGTGGCCCCCAAAATAAGTGGCTCACAATATGTAATCCCCTATGTTGATCAATAAAGCAAAGCATTAATATGCATTTTATACATATTTTGTCTCATACTTCGCACACACATTTGAATGTTTTGAATGTTGAACATTGAAAGACTCGTCTACGGATGAGGCGTGTTGGGTGAACTCTCGGTTCTTCCTAACACGTAACCTGACCCCCAGACTCATTTTCTCATTTAAAAGGTTTTCAATGTTTCCTTTAAAACGGCATGGCGACTCCTATTTTTTTTCGACGAGCGTTCATTCAGCGTGGACAAGACTGCAGCGCAATCTCATCCGCGCGGATAGGGATTCAATGTCAATATTTTACAGTTTCCATTTTAGTCACTGTAATTTCCAGAAATTTAACTGGATTTACAGGAGTTAACTGGAATTGCAACTAAAAAACAGAAAGTAAATGGGGATTTGGATTTTGGCATCCATGCTTGTCCTCTCTTTCCCTAGACTTTGATTGGTGGTCATAAGTGATGAATCCACTTAATCAAGTCAACCCGGGGGTACGTTAGGACATTGTGAGCATTTCATTTGCTAGGGGAAAGGGGAATTTGACATGAAAGTAAATTGGCAAGAGAGTTAGCTCAAGATGTATCAACTTTAGAGGAAGATCTCTAAGGTGGTCATAAGATGACCATCCTTGAGATCTATAATCAAGTGTATCTCCTACATCTTGTGTGACCTATTTTGTAAGTCTAGATGATGTTCATCCAAGGAAAGTGTTCCAATGTGAGCATCTTAGACATGAGGAGGGGGATTTGCAAGGAATGTAAATAATGTGGACCTTTTGAAATGATCATCTATGGAGATTGACTCCAAGATGACCATATTTAGGTCAAGAAAGCAAGTAACAAACAAGAACTAGCTAATAAAAAAGAGGGCAAAGGGGAAATGCATAAATAAAATGTGGATTCATGTAGAGAATCATCCATGAAGATGAACTCCATGGAAATCCTCTTGGATCCTTGGGACAAAGAGGAAATGGGAGTTGAACAAAAGATGGTAAGTAGAATTACATCATTTTTACATGAAGTGTGTGCATAAATGAGAGAGATATGAGTGAAGAGAGTGACGGTTTACCAATTTTCTTGGGTTTGTGTTTAGAGTTTGAAGGTTTCAAAGGGTTAGAAGTGGTTTTGGGATGGATTAGAGGATGAATATGGTATGGAATTTGAATTATGAGAGTGTAAATGGCTGTTTGAGGGTGAACTTGGGCAGAGTGACAATAGGTTTTCGTATTTCTGGGCCTCTTGAAACTGAGGGAGAAGGGCTGTATTTATTGGTTGTCTGGGTGCTGATCTTATCCGCGTGGACAAGATTGTAGGTGCAATCTTGTCCGCGCGGATGACCTAAACAGCGTGCCTGTTTTTTGCAGAAAGCAGTTTTGGCAGTTTTGGCTTTTTCTAAATGGTCAATATTCCTTTTTATTGGAAATGACAGGTTTTCAGCGAGGTAATTGTCCATTTTTTTATTCCTAAGAGGTCCTTCCTCATTCAAATTGCAAAATAATGTCCAAAATGCCCCTAAATGATTATAAATCATTAATTTGGGCTGACGGAACATTAACGACCCAGATTGGGGTACTTACAGTAGCCCCTCGGCGACGGTACTTCCAGGGGAAGTGGGGTCGTCGACAAAGTGAGGATCCCAATCTGGCAAACGTTACCGAGATGGACGAGGAGGTGACCGAGGCGATCGAATGGCTAGACCCTTAACGAAAGGATTCCTACGTATCCCATGTGGGAATGAAGCCGGTCGTAGTTCAGATTTTGAGAGGGGAAAGGAACGGTCAAACGAATGGACCTCCCACCGCATTTTCATTGTCGAAGGTAGACTCGACTAACGAAGGCGTTGCCGAAGGAAGGCTCGACTTAGCGGTAGCATTGTCGAAGACAAACATGACTTAGCGGAAGCATTGCCGAAGACTGATTCGACCTAGCGGAAGCGTTGTCGAAGACTGATTCGACCTAGCAGAAGCGTTGCCGAAGATAGACTCGACTTAGCGGAAGCGTTGCCGAAGACTGATTCGACTTAGCGGAAGCATTGCCGAAGACTGATTCGACTTAGCGGAAGCGTTGCCAAAGACAGACTCGACTTAGCAGAAGCGTTGCCGAAGACTGACTCGACTTAGCGGAGGCGTTGCCGAAGACAAACTCGACCTAGCAGAAGCGTTGCCGAAGACTGACTCGACTTAGCTGAGGTGTCTATACTTGGATTTGAGACTTAGTTCAGGAGTATGAACCTAAGTTCGGACTTAGCTCAGGAGTATGAACTTAAGTTGAGGCTCGGTTCAGAAGTATGAACCTAAGTCGAGGTTCGATTCAGGAGTATGAACCTAAATTGGGACTTAGTTCAGGAGTATGAACCTAAGTCGAGGCTCGGTTCAGGAGTATGAACCTAAATTGGGACTTAGTTCTGGAGTATGAACCTAAGTCGAGGCTCTGGTTCAGGAGTATGAACCTAAATTGGGACTTAGTTCAGGAGTATGAACCTAAGTCGAGGCTCGGTTCAGGAGTATGAACCTAAATTGGGACTTAGTTCAGGAGTATGAACCTAATTCGAGGCTCGGTTCAAGAGTATGAACCTAAATTGGGACTTAGTTCAGGAGTATGAACCTAAGTCGAGGTTTGGTTCAGGAGTATGAACCTACTCTGGGACTTAATTCAGGAGTATGAACCTAAGTCGAGGCTTTGGTTCAGGAGTATGAACCTAAATTGGGACTTAGTTCAGGAGTATGAACCTAAGTCGAGGTTCGGTTCAGGAGTATGAACCTAAATTGGGACATACACTCCTGTTACAAGAATTACTTCAATTCGAATCTTAATAGCCATTGCAGCTATGTATAATCTGCATATACATCAAACAGATGTAAAAACTGCATTTTTAAATGGTGATTTGAATGAAGAAATTTACATGGAGCAGCCCGAAGGTTTCAAAGTAAAAGGACAAGAGCACAAGGTATGCAAACTTGTTAAGTCCTTGTATAGTTTGAAGCAAGCTCCTAAACAATGGCATGAGAAATTTGACAACGTCATGATTAGGAATGGTTTTAACTCAAACGAATGACATAAATGTGTATACTCAAAGAAATTTGGTAACACATATGTATTTGTTTATTTATATGTAGATGACATGCTCATATTTGGTCATGACATTGATGTTATAAAAAAAACAAAGAAAATGTTTACCAATAACATTGATATAAAAGATATGGGTGAAGCAAATGTAATCTTGGGAATGAAAGTCTCAAGAACCTCCAATGGAATTAGTTTATCCAAACACATTATGTTGATAAAATGATTGAGAGATTTAATTCTCATGGAATTAAAGAAACTAATAATCAATTTCTGTCCCATATAGTTTTTCACAAGAATACTGGGAATGTGAAACAACAATTATAGTATTCTCAAATCATTGGAAGCCTAATGTACTTAATGCAAAATGCACAAGGCCGGGTATAGCTTACGTTGTAAGTAAGCTAAGTCATTTTACTAGTAATCCTAATAATGAGCATTGGAATGCATTATTAAGAGTTTAAGGATATATAAAATGAACTAGAGAGTATTCATAGCACTATAACAATTATCCTCCTGTATTTGAAGGATATAGTGATGCAAATTGGATATCTGATACAGATGAATCCAAGTCTACTAGTGGCTATGTATTTACTCTCGGTGGAGGTGCCATATCATGGAAATTTTCTAAGCAAACTTGTATAGCTCGATCAACGATGGAATCTGAGTTTATTGCTTTAGATAAAGCTGGTGAAGAAGTCGAATGTCTTAGACACTTTTTAGAAGATATTCCCCTCTGGCCAAAACCCGTGCGTGCTATATGTATACACTGTGATAATCAAGCAGCTATAGCAAGGGCGGAGAATTTTATATACAACGGAAAATCTCGACACATACGTCATAGACACAACACCGTTAGACAGTTTTGATTGATTTCGTGCGATCAAAGGATAACCTAGCGGATCCATTAACTAATGGTTTATCAAAGGAGAGAATAAACTGTGCATCGAAAGAAATGGGGCTAAAGCCTAAACAAATCTAAATCAACTTGATGGAAACCTAACCTAGCAACTGGAGATCCCACGGACTAGGTTCAATAGGAAAAACTAGTCATGATTGATTTGAGAGAAGCACTTGGAAGTTTATCTTCATCCCATTTCTATGATGCAAAAAGTGTTGCCTACAAATTGGTAGAGGTTAAGCTATTGCTTTTAATAATGACTATAACTTGTAAATTAGTACAAGTGGGGTAATGTAAGATACTCTTTATAGCACATCACCTATGTTAGTGTGAACATGGCCGGTTCGTTGAGAATTTTACTTAGGCAAATTCTCTAAAGCACTCGCAGAACCAAGAAAGTTCAGGGCCGAAATAATGAACACAATAGAGAACCAAAATCTGATATGAGAAATTAAATGTTTTTGGTCTAATGTTTAAGCTTACAATAACGTCTGACAGTTCATTACGTTACGTACACTGATCAGCCAAGTAAACTCGATAGATTCTTACTAAAGAAGGTTCAAAGCGAAAGCCACCTATCTTGATGCATTTATTTCTCAGCTATGCTCTTCTTCTTCTTTCTCTTCCGTGTCGACTTCTTCCATTCATGTGGGGGATTTTTGGAATATTGGGTGAATATTAGAGTGAATGGTAAAGTCAACCAAGAGTCTAAAATCCAAAAGACATGTCAATTCAAATTCTATGAACTGCTCGGCCGAGCAAGGCATAAGCCTAGGCCGAGCATGACTGTCCAGAATCATGACCCTTCTATTAACCTCTGCTCGGGTGAGGCACTAAACTGCTCAGCCGAACAACCAGCCTATGCTCGGGCGAGGCACCAATAGTGCTCGACCGAGCAATTGCTTTCGACATTGCAAAGTCTTGATCGGTGATATTTTTTTTTGGTTCTTTTCCTCCCATTGATTTTATGAATTCTTTAAGAAGCCAAACAAATGTTTCTGTCTTTTCATTTGTTAATAAAGCACAACCAAACATCACCGTGTTCCAATGGTTGTTCACCCCAACTATTGGTGTACAAATTAAATTGTATTTATTTGTATCATAAGTTGTATCAAACACAACAACATCACCATACAATTCATAATCCTCATTCATCATAACAACTCTCCAAAACAAAGTAATGAGTCCACTTTCTTCCCCAAACTGCATTTTGTAGTAAAATCCTTCATCCTCAATTTGGCTTAGTCTATCAACTACGGTCTGTGCATCGCCCATTTCTATTTTTCCATTCTCAATCTCAGTACAAAATTAATATGATCTCTTCTTGTATGCCCAACATATTCCTCCCCACCAGCTGTATTTGCTAAAACATTATATCCATTAGTTGGTTGATGCCAGCTTCTTCAAATTGCTCTATTTTTTACCTTTAGCTTCTGATATTGACCTCTCACTATGCTTGAAGTGGTTCCATTCTAGCCTTGTCATCTTATGGTTGTGTTCAGTTACGTGTCGTGCAACTTCATATAAGTCTTCCTTATTTAATAACTTTACTCTCATAAAAGCTTGAAAACCTGTCCTTTTAGAAGGAGCTTTTTTTCTCTTCAATTTTCTCTTAGGGTTTTCAATTCGTTTCAATGGATATGAAATCTCAATTTCACCGACTTCTAATGGAGCTGAAACATCAATTTCATTTCCTGTTCCATTTGTGTATTATTGGCACGAACACATGAAATACTTATCTATTGGCGTTGATGTTTTCTTCGAGACACATGAGGTTGTCATCTTAACACTAAATCCCAATGCATTACAATGATTCTTGTACAATTGATACAATTCTTCCCGTATCTTTGCTTTTATCCCCAACAGAGATGAAGTAAAATCAACATGGTTTGCTGCAAATAAAATAAAATTAGATTGACAATAACACTGGCACTAGAGAAACAGGTGCTGGCATATTATATTAGAAATACTGGCATCTTTTTTCAAAAGCAAGGACTGTTATTAAACTAGACATTCACTTGTATATGTAATAACAAACGCTGGCTTTTCAAAAAAGTAACACTGGCATTCCAAACATCACTAACCGACACTTCAAACAACAAAGTAACACTACACTACAAACAACACTCACTGGTACATATAATAAAAAAATTGGCACATTAAAAAAAACTGTGATACATTATTAAACAAATATTGTACTACAAAACCAGTGAATGTTGACACTTGCACATATAATAACAAACACTTTCAATTCAGAAAAATAACACTGGCAATTCAAAAAACACTTACTAGTAATTCAAACAACAAACAATGGAACTACAAAAGTGTAATGGCATTATATAACTACTTGAGGAATTTGATCAATTATAGTAGCATTATCTGCAGTAGTTCAATTATAATGTTAACTAATCAATTTTTGTGAGTGTACTGGCACTTCGAGTAATGAATACTTCGAATAATTACCAGTTCCATCTTCAAAATCATGTAATCTCATCTTAACCTAATCAAAAATCGCTTGGATTGAATGAAACAATTAGGAATGATTGTAAATATCTCGATTGATAATCTATAATGAAGAAGCTGGTGTAGTGAATTATATAGTACCTCAATCGACTGATACAGAATGATTTTCGCTTAATTCTGCTTTATCTCGATGAATATCTTTGTTGCGGCATAACTGTGTGTTTTACTGTGTGTGTTCGTTGGATTTTAGTTAATAAAAGTCGGTTCAATTTTGTTAGTGAACCGGTCTTCCGGTTCAACACGCGTATTATAAATTTAAATCGGTCCAAAAACTATTTTTTTCATAAAAGCAATTCTTTATACAGTGAAATAAATATATGTTCAATTAAAATGTAATCAAATAAATATAAGTGCAAGATATAATCATCTTTTTCATATCAAATAATTCACTAACCAATAACCAGTAAAAAACAAAGCATGATTTAACAACCAAACAAAAAGAGAGATACTATAGATATGGTGTGAACACTAGCCTGATCGAGTCATGCGAAAATCAATGGGAAAAAGGAAGTTTGGTAAAAAAATGAGTGAGCACAAAAGTTGGACATTTCAATCAAATCTTTCTAAAATATTTGGTCCTAACAGTTTGGGTTATCAAGATTACCGAGTGTTTTTGCCAATAGCCCGAGAAGAGAATGGTAGCTGTTAGAACCTAACTATGTAACTACATAGTCAAGTCTAGTTTTGACAAAGAAACATATCTAAAATAGACCTCAAACAGCCAAGATATACTCAACAAACATCAACATCAGATAGCCAAGATATGTCAAGATAAATCAATGATAGTAATGATCAAGAGAACCAATCCAATAAGACAAGTGTTATTTTATTACAAAGAGATCATTATGTATCACCCAACTCAAACCATGCCATCTACTCATCAAGATCTAACAGCTAAGATCTCAACAGCAGAGATTGTTCAATCTAACAGCTAAAGATTTTCTGTGCCATCAGCAATGCACTAATCCATGGATGACAAAGATATGCTATGCTCAAATCTCTCATCAAACATTGCCATGTCATCTCCTTGAAGATCTTTTGAACTTGGGTTGCAAATTCCAGCCCGTTTATAGCCAGTCAATAATGCTCTAAATACAAACACTATTCCAACCACACCATTTACTGCATTGTCTCCTCCAACGGTTACTTCCTCGGACAACATAAATGAAGCAACGGCTACTTCCTCAATCCTACTATATATTGGACCCAAATTTCCCATTCTAAGGGCTCCTTACAACACTCATTTCCAGTCCCATTTACAGCCCTTTTACACCAATTTACAGTCCCTTTTTCAGCCTTTACACAGCCCTTTTACACCACTGCAACCTCATCAACAAACTTCTGCAAAGCCTTTCTTACAGCCTTCTTAAAGCCATTTCCATAGCCTTTCCACACCCCTTTACAGAGCCATTTTATAGCCCTTTCCACACCCATTTACAGCTTCTTGACAACCTTCTGCAGTCCCTTTCCACACCCATTAACAATCCCATTTTACAGCCCTTCAACACACAACTTTTGCAACCTTCCCTGCACCCTTTCATATCTGCAAAACCTGCAACCAATTACCAATCAATTCTGAGCCACTTGAGACTGTACTTCAGGTGTATAAACACTTTGTAAACCACTTAAGACTGACTTTAAGTGTCTTCTGTAATTTGCTTCGTAACAAGCAAATCCCTAATTGACTGTACTAATTAGGAAGAGGAGGTTCAAGGAACTTGCCTAATCAATCACTGTAAATCTTAAAGGGAACTAGATCATAGTGAATTGATCTCACTTGTCAAGGTTGACAGTGAGGGTGGACGTAGGAGGAGTAAACTCCGAACTACCTTAAAATTCTTGTGTCATTTGGTATTATCACACACAAACACATACACACACCTACACACACTTACACCAATCACTTTGTCTTTACATTATTTCACTTTATTTATTCCGATGCACATTATACTCTTGCTTTTTGATCAGTTAATATCTGACAGCTAAGAATCAATCTCAGCTGTCAAAGCTTAACTGCCTGATCTCCCTTTAACTGATTAAGTAAACAGGACCTTTCAGTAGCTAACACTGCTGATTATGTTGTAGATTTCAGATGTTACTGGAGGAGCAACTGCTTCCTTGTTCGTTGCAGTTTCTTGGGAAAAAAGGTAAATAAATAGTCTCATAACACATTTGACAAGTCAAACTCTTCAAGAATGTACTTTTACTGCTTCATCTCTCTTGATATTGCATCGATTTTTATCTGCTCGCATCTTTGCGGTAAAGTTATATTTTTTTTTCTTTTTAAACACAGCTCTTGTCTTGAGAGAGCAAAAATGATAAGGGCCACTCTGTTTTTGAAATGCCTGTTGAGTTGAATATTCTCGCATAATAGACAAGCTAAATTTTGGGGTCTGCCATGGGAAATGAAACTGTAAAACCCCCAATCCCACAACGGTAGGATATGAGCTTTAATTGTGATAGATAAGCATCCACTCATTACTATTGGTCACCAACAGGAACCATTCTGAATGTAGGAATTTCAGGAAACTTGTAAATACTCCCTCCGTCCCACCTCTAATCTCCTTTTTCGTCCTGAGGATAGCCCGAAATTTCCTTTTTCATCTGTCTCGTCTGAATGAGGATAGCCCGAAACGGCAAAGTTTTTATACTACTTTTCCTTAATTACTATGCCCAAAAATTTAGTCTTCGTAGAGGTAGGACTATGCCCAAAAATTTAGTCTTCGTAGAGGTAGGACGGAGGGAGTATTTCTTTATGGGTGTATTTTTCCAAAAACTTCCAACCTGTTTGACAGGTATATGAGTCTATCATATAACGAAAGATTTGATACTCTTCTTCCTTTATTTGTAAAATTATTAAGCTCCTGCATAAAGGCATACAATCTAATTTCCTTCACTGACCATTGCCTTCAAAATGAACAATTAACCCTTCCCAAGTTTCTTTTGTGTCCTGAAATTTTGCACCTTTTTGTTATGGTCCAGTGAGTTAATTATGATCAACCTTTATTGTCTATCCAAAACTGAGATAATTTTCAAAGAAAAACATCTTAAAATTAATGAAAAGCGAAAATCATGAATAATATATGTATAATAATCATGTTATACATTTCATTCCTATGGTAAAACGTAGATAAATGGAGCACAAACAGATTAACTTAATTAAAGTACACGTACATAACTTGTATGCAACATTCATAATAATGTGCTTGTGGACGGCTGTAGGACTTTCTTGCGATATTCAGCAAGAGCCCACAATGGAAATATATTCCGATACCCCGCATAATGCAACATGCAGTTCTTCATGAAAGCTCCAGTGATTTCCTACCATTAGAAGTGATATTATTGTTATAGAGTCGTGGAAAAATATTAATTTTTCAGTTTATGATTATTACGAGTACTATTTTTTGCCCATGGTTGTTTACCTGCTGGGGAAAATCACCATTTTCCATTTGAGAGTTGATCAACAATTTTGCTCCATGGTGAAGTGGTGTTGAGTCTCTATTTTCCTTCAGGAATAAACTTCATATAATCAGCAAAGATTGAATAGATATAGAAAATATCCCTACAGATGAATAATAACAAACTGACCTGTCTAGAGTGCATCAGACCCATCATGGCCCATGCAGTCTGTACCAAATTGGACCGGTTTCTTTTCAGAGGTATGTATTCCTATATCATCCAACAATAGATACAAGTTTGTGATGACAACAGTGGCAAGAGGAGGTGAAATATATGTATGCTTTGAATGGATCAAATGTTCTACATTATTTTTATGTTGTAAATTACCTTTTTTGGGCAGGATTCATAGCTTTCTCCCCATCCGCCATCTTCCTGCTGTGACTTTAGCAGAAAGTTCACAGCTTTACGAATTGCTAGGCAATTTTCGTATGTTTTACCTGAGGCAGCTAGCCCTCCAATAGCAAACATGGAACCATATGTGAAGCACACTCCCCAGTTCCCATACCTGGATATATAGTTAT
Organism: Adenophora triphylla var. japonica; assembly: GCA_022495995.1. Taxonomy (NCBI): domain Eukaryota; kingdom Viridiplantae; phylum Streptophyta; class Magnoliopsida; order Asterales; family Campanulaceae; genus Adenophora; species Adenophora triphylla. The sequence goes on along the minus strand of JAFEMH010002288.1, from coordinate 129,085 downwards.
TCCAAAACAGAAAATAGTCTCATTTGTCAAGTCAACTATTTACCGATGATATCTGACTTGCTTTTGTTAGAAATAGGATCCGGACCAAAAAAAGTGGGATATGATTATTTTCTGGAACGGAGAGAGTATTTATTATATTCCACTTTATGCAGTTTGGAGAAGAGAAAGTACCATGAACCGTCAGGCATCTGTATGTCCTCGAGGTACCTAGTAGCATTTGCAATAAAATTATCAACTTCTTTCTCTCTGTGTGTAGGGTATAGTTTCTTGAAGAGTACTAGTGCCTGAATAGCTGTTGAGGTGCATTCCACATACCTAAGAGAAAATGGCCAGTTTAGCATCAGATAAAATAAATGAATACTTTGAAATACAGAGCTGTTAATATTTCTGATTCCTTACTCTCGCTCAATGACAATGTCACCAAAGAACTCTGACGGATTTAGTATCTACGACAGATCATAACAGTTATATTAGAAATCGTGAAAAATTATATATTTCGTGTAAAACAATGACAATGGATTTATTATGTCTTCTCATGTGTTTTTTAGGAATATCTACCTCCAACCACTCTGCGGAACCTGCAGGCTCCCAAGCTGGTAAACCACCATTTTTGCTCTGCATTACAAGGTAAGCAAAATAGTATTTAATGCTACTAAGATAAAATGACTATTTAATATACATGTTTACCTTTAAAAATATTTCGAATCACCCAAAAAATATTTAATTTTGTGCTAAAGGCCTTATTTACCTGAAGGGACAGCAATATGTTAACGGCATCATATAATCGCTCATGTTTCAGTTTATTGCCAACAATTTCCTCCGGCATCATCGAAAAAACAGGCAGCACTGTAGAATAAATTAGGGAAAAAAGAGATAATTAGAGACCTTATTAAATATTGTTATTGATAGATTATTCAGCTCATTTTCTTGATTATGGTTCTTGAGAAATTTTTTATTTTGCGTTTAAAACACGTTCTAGAGCAGAATTAAAAACCTACCTTCAATCCTTCTGCAGTGCAATCAGAAACTTGCCATCCATGATCTTGATCTGAAAATGTCCATGATCCGTTTGAAATATGTCGGTGCATGCTTTTGAAGTCATCTGAGGGATCATTCTTCACCTACAAAAAACATTTGAGTTGACAGTGATAAGTTTTACAAGGAAAATTTGATAGGATTTAAATAAGCAAGGTAAAAACTGTATTTTGAGGTTTTAAATAGAAAAATTAACCTGGGACTTCTGTATGAAATCATGTGCTTTCGTAAGTGTCTGACCAATTTCTTTCGTGAGATTACTAGCAAGAAGCGCTTGAATAGCAAAGCCCGTGTCCCACACTTGACTACCGAAACACTGTATTTTAGTAACAAACAATGAGATTCAAGCAACCGCTTGAAAAGATGCTAAGTTTATTTCAATTATTGAGCTCTTCACGTAAAAGAAAATTAATATGCTATGAAATGAAAAGCTGATTTGTGTGAAAGTAGGATATATTACCACAAAAGTGCAAATATTCATAGCAGCACTAAATTTTTGGACGCCAACGCGCCAAAAACATTTGCCTTACGACAGACATTCTCACTTATACTCCCTCCGTCCCAATATAAATGTGCTTCTTGAAAGCCAACGCGCCAACAACATTTTCCATACGACACACATTCTCATTTATATATGATAACGAGGCGCTGTGTTAAATATATTGCATTTATTTAACTTCCCTACTTCTTAGAAACATTAAAATCTTCTGCATCATAGTAGATTTTGTATTGTAACCTGCATTTTCATTCCGTCTTCAGCGACCCATAGATAATCCGGAATCCTTGCAAGGTGCTTCTTGAAAGAATCACCATCTGGGTCCTCAACCCAACAAGCAAGCATGCACAGAACCTACTCAAATCAGTAAATAAGTCAATATTATCTAAGGGTTGTCTTTAAATTAATTGTTACTCGCTTCCGTCCCAAAATAAATGTCCAAAAATTTTCAAATTTGCTCTTGATCAAGTAAAAAATTGAATTTTTTGGTCATTCATTTGGGGGCGGAGGGAGTATAACTTTGGTCATGTCTATTAATGTAGCAGTTCTATGTAAATGTGCATTTACCTTTTCTACACACCCTATGGTGATGTATCTACTATTCTCATCTTCATAGTGAATGTGTTTCATGGCTGTATGAAGAGCTCTCTCTCTCAACTTGTTAAGAGGCCAATGATTCAGAAGTGGCTCCGTAAAAATTTGCATACAATCCCACATTATGTCTTGTATTAAAGGATGAGGGTAGTATAGGTCTTCCTGCAATAAATGTCAAAAATGGTCATTCCATTTGCATGAACCACAATCAAATCACATTTTGGGGCATGTGCTATCTAACTGCTATAAAGATCCAACTGCTATACAGTCGGACGGTAGGAGCCCCAGATCCATCGTAGTATTATAAAGTGATAAACACATCATATGAACCAAACCTTTGCGCATGAATGGCGAGCCTTCTTCCAATTGATTTCTTCGTAAGGTTGATCGTAAAGTTCTTCCCTTAGTTGTAGAATTAGAGGGGTGATTGGACCAACAAACTTTTTCCCATAGAGATAAGACATAGGCATGTAAACCATTCGAGTATAGCACAACATTTTGGCTGCATTTGAGAGACGCAAAACATTATACTTGGAATATAAATTTCATTTCATAATAGTACAAATATAATTGAAATGAATCATGATTTATTCATACAAAGCGAGAACTTTATCTGCGAATGATCTTGAGGAGTAAAAAATTTAATATGTAATGGATGCACGTATTTAGGCGTTAAACCAGTAAATCCATTAACAAACCTGGATGCATAGGGAGAAATGAAGGAAGTATCCAAAACTCAGGCGGCATTGGGTTGCTTCCTGACCATTCATACACACCAAGTATCTGAAGAAAATATTGTTAGACACAATTTAACATTCTGTTAGATATTTAATGATTTAATCTTTAAGATTTAACAACAAAATTTACTTTTTCGGCACTTGTTTTCCAGAATCATAAAAATAGCCTTAAATTAGCGGCACTTTTGAACAAGTGTTGTTTTGTTCCTGCGTTTTTTCAAGATATACTGAACTTGTTTTTCGCTAAAAGGGAGTATTTTCCAACAGTACACTCTTGGTGAGAGTCATAAGAATTTATAATCATTTTAAATTTCATTTATTTACTTTCTTCATGAGATTTTATTATGATCATGTGAAAATTGTTTTTACCGAGAGCCAAGTCTTGCCCCAGGATGGTATGGCGGTTGCGCTACCATGGTCAATAATCCATTTTCTTGCTCTTTCGCAAGCATTATTTTCACCACCATCAGGCCCTTCTCCAAGTATACGCATACATATGTAGTTGAGTCCCGTCGAAAACATTGTGCTATGCCCCTCGATATGGAGTCCCCATCCTCCATCTTCGTTCTGTAACATGGTATAAAATTTTAGTTGCATATTTTGTATGCAAATGCCAAAAAACTAACGGAGTTGATGGATGGGGCACTGCCGCATCAGTGCCACGTCATCAAAATAATATTCATCAGCAACTCATTTAGTTTTTGACGCCGTAAGTTAAAAAAAAATTGTTGCATTATTTGAAAACGGATACGAAAGTACGTTATTTGTATCTGTCACTAACGAATACATAGCATTTGTTGAAAACTAGGATAAAGTACGTTGCATAAGTTAGTAATTATTCCTTTTATTTTTCTTTAACTGATATTACTTGAATAAAATCTAATCACTGTCGTTTTATGTAAATAAACAACAAAATTAATACCTGATGACAGTATATATATCTCATAATTTCTTTTCGATATTCAGCAGGAAACACAGTACCAAGATGCCCAGTTATGTATAAGCACATGACCTGCGATTTTTGTTTCAACCACAGTGATATGAGGAGTTTGCTATTACGGGCATGAGATTACACAAAAGTGGTTCAGAAGATTACGTTTGTTTTTCGCGCGAAATATGGGTTCGAAATGAATACATACCAGAGGTGGAATGAAAAATAAAGGACCAGAAATTTCGGCCGGCCAGTGTCCATCGCTAGCTTGCAAGGCTGCAAAGCAGTTGACTGCCCTCCATATTGTGGTTGTTGCTTTGTCATATGTAATTTCCTCACCATCTTTTAGCTTTACTTGAGGTATTGTTTGTATGAATTTGTTCTCTCTTAGAAACTGAAATGTAGTCATGTTAAATAATTCAAGATTAATATATAGCAGGGAGATTGACCGAAAAGTTCTAAAAAAAAGTATCATAATAATGCCCGAGAAGTTAATTCTCGTGTTGTCATGTTCGTACTATTTCTATAAAATACTGAATCATATATGAGTGTATATACTGCATGGCGGTGGCGACGGGTGGCCGCGGTGGTCAGTGGCCAGCAGTGGTGGGGGCAAGTTTTAATGATGTTTTATCATAATTGCACGCAGTGTTATACATTACTGCTTAAAAACTTTTAGATCATTTCGATTTAATCAGGAACTTAATTAGAAGTGATTTGTTTCGAAAAGGAATTTTTTGGTCAAATTCCCTAAATAATAATCATACACATCAATTATGAATAAAAAAATGATTTTTTTTTCGTAAAATCTAGGGAGAAACGCGTTTCTCCATAAGTTATGGAGAAACGGGTTACGGGTATCAAGATGCTTTTGAAAGGATATCCAGAAACTTTTTGTATTGGCCATGACCTTGTCCCATGATTACTTCTGGATATCAGTCTCAAAGGTTCTGGATATCTAGAACCCTTTGAAAGGATATCCAGAAGCTTATGAAAGTGATATCTAGAAACCTTCAAAATGATATCCAGAAATTTTCAAAATGTTTCTGGATATTCATTTGATGGTTTCTGGATATACATTTGAAGGTTTCTGGATATCCAGAAACCTTCAATAAGCAATTTCTGGTCTTGGCCTTGGATTTGGCTTCAAATCTATTTTTTCTGGATATCCGCCCAAAGGCTTCTGGATATCCGTTCCAAAGCTTCTAGATATCCAGAACCCTTTGAGACTGATATCCAGAAATTTTCTTCTGGTTATCAAACGTATAGCTTCTGGCTATTAAAAACGCGTTTCTCCATAGTTATGGAGAAACGCGTTTCTCAGCAGACCTACTCTTTTTTTTTTTGGGAATAATTATTGTTTCTTTAAACCGGAAAGGATATTTTGTGTATAAAAATTCAAGAATTAGTGTTGGAAATCTTTTTCAAGATGGCGTATGAAATATCTCATGAAGTGCTAAAAGCATAGGCTCTTTATACGTTTAAATATAAATGTGACATACTCATTTTTCTTATATTTTTGTACCCACTTTTTCATAAATAGACGTGTTGTTATTTAAAATATATTAATGTGATTAGCTGGTACTATTACGCAAGTGATCTTCTGAAACCAAGACTTTCGTGGTAAAATTATTAGTTGCTTTTTGGTCTATTCCGGAGCAAGAGTAGGATTTTTAGTTGCTTTATTACTCGTTCGACTTTCTTCGTCACAAAATAAGATTCCTTTTTGGTCTATCCCAAAGTAAGGTTTAGTTGCTTTATAACTTAAAATGGACAATAAGACCCACTTGTAATTCTCACAACAAAAACATCCTACACACTCTCTTTTAATTTATTTTTCATGTTCACAATATTTATTTTTTCTTAATCTCATGTAAAGTCAAACTAGTAACCTTATGGGATGGAGGGTATAGTTGCTCACATGTATCTTAGGGTGTACAGGTAGGTATGAATTCATGTCACTAAGAATTTGTAAATATAATTAGAGTAGTAATCTGTGATTCTCCAAGATTATAATATTATCTCTCTTAGCCCGTGGATTAGGGCTGTGCAAAAAATTCGTGGAACCGGATCGGACCAGTAGAACCGGATCATACCAGTAAAAATCGGACCGAAAAAATAGTATTGATCTGGTCCTGGTTCCAAATTTTTATGGAACCAATTATTTGGTCTGGTCCTGGTTTTGAAAAAAATATATGCGGTTGTGGACCAAAACCGGAAAGGATATATATATATATATATATATATATATATATATATATATATATATATATATATATATATATATATATATATATATATATATATATATATATATATATATATATGTATATTAACTTTCTTACCATTTACCAATACGGCATAGTCCTTTTGTTTCTTTTAGATAGTTAAGTTTTTTAGTTGGGCTCAAGTGGTTGAACATGTAACACTTCTTTATTAACTATTGATTTTGTTATTGTAATTTGGTTCTTAAATATGCTCAAGTGGTCTGGTCCTGGTCCTAAATTTTTACAGAATCCAAGTATTTGGTCCGGTCCTGATTTTCTAAAATTTTGACAAAAACCGGACCAATCCGGACCGTAAACACCCCTGCCGTGGATATAGACAAGCTAATAAACTACGTAAATTTTGTGTTTGTGTGTGTGTGATTATGTTTGTTGATTGCTATATTTACTCGTAAAATTGCTTAGAATTTGATCTTGCGTCCGAAAATGTGTCCCAATATCTAAAATAAACGTTTGTTTGAGGACAAAGAAAATAGTACTACCTGGAAACGCCAAAGGAGGTCACCGCTAGGCTTAACATGGAAACGATTGTTCCAGAAGTCGATACGAGCTTGTTCAACTTCTGCTCTTTGTTCAGAGGTACCATAATCTGGATCGAACTCCCACGTTTGCCTTCCAACAAACTTGTTTGTACTGTACAAGTATTTATCATTGCCACCTTCTGCTATTTTCAGTCTCCACATTTTGCCTGTAGATCATACATAAACTTTAATTATTCTATGCAAATAATGTAACAATAAGTAACATAAAACAAAAATTAAAACATATTACACCGGATGATGTCACAACTTTTGGGGTTTCACTGAATATGAATACGGATATTTGGCTTGTTTGTGTATAATGATTGTACCTATAACACAACAAATACAATAATCACTGTTAGAGATCAAGTGTAAAAATCACTATTGTAAGCCTACGATGTAGAAATTGCCGAAAACGAAATTAAAATGGCCAGTAAGGTTGATCTGAAATTCACCCTGGATATCCCTCTCTACTTTGCTGATAAATGAGAAGTGAAATTAGGGAACAAGGAAAAATTGAAATGGGAGCAAAAGTCAAACCAAGAAAAGTGAGCCAAAAGGGATTGAAGCCACATATTTGAAGTGGCCATAATAGCATCTCCACTCACGCCAGCACCGACGCCGGTCATGACTTTTAAATTATAAATTAGGCGTGTATGACATTAATCAAAACTTGGTTGGATTACCCCATAATAGCGTGCTGAACAAGTGGCCCAAAACAACCCAAATCTTGAAAATTTTGATACATTTCCAGAAATTTTTGTTGGACAATGATATGTGTCATTAAATTATTCAACCCACGGGCAAAATAGCTTTAAGTCAGGGAAAATGAAAATAATTTTGTTGGCTTATTTGAGAAAAAAAAAATAAAAATACTTCAACGGTTCAAAAAAAATTGCAACAATAATTTTTTTTTCTAGTCTATAAATTGAGTCTAAATTTCATATACCCCCTATAATTTCTCAAACATTTTATTTTGTTCAATATTAGCCATTTTATTCATTTTAACTTTGTCCAAAAAATTCCATTTTATAGTTATGGATCCTTATTATCCTAATTATTATGGAAATAGTCAATATTCCCAACAAAATCTAAATGTCAACAGAAACTCAAATGCCCAACTGCCTCTAGATCCAAATTTGTTAAACCATCCTCAACTATCTCAATTATTGGGATTTTATCCAACCAACCAAATTTCGTATCCTGTTAATGCTCCAAGTTTTTTTCAATCCCAAATTAATCCACATTTATTTTCTTTCCCAACTATATACCCTACTCAAAATGCTCAATTTTCTTCTCCAAACCTTGAATATCCATCATCTCAACAATATAATAGGTATCTTAGAACATCTGATTGTGATGTTGGTAGTTCAAGAACTTTATTTCAAGATATTGAAGATGATGATGAAGAGGGTAACATTACTCCTTCTAATCAACCCGGTAAATCCAAAAGTAAGCATGATAAGATCACATGGAACATAGCTGAAGATAAAGCCCTATATGTTCGTCTTACCTTGAGGCAGGTGGAGATGCTGCAATAGGAACTGATCAAAAGAGGGGTAACCTTTGGGCATATATAATGCTAATGATTGATGCAGCTCAAATAGAAAACTCTCAAGCACCATAAATGTTAGAAATAAGGATTCAGCATTTTCTCGTTGGAGAAGAATTAGCGCTCAGGTGAGTAAGTGGGTTGGGGTCTATGCTGAAGCACAACGAAAAAGGAAGATTGGATGGAGTGAAGATAATGTTATAGAAGAAGCTCGAGAAATATGTGAAAAAACAAACAACGGAAAAAAATTCCTACTCGAGCATTGTTGGGATATTCTGAAACACTTTCCGAAGTGACAAGGTGGGATAATTGCTGAAGATCAGCAAAGCAGTCAAAGTTCTAAGAGATCAAACTCAGATACACCAACAATTGTGTTTTACTTGATAACAACTTGGTTTTATCACTTGATGACTGAATGAAGGAATAGGGGTCTATAAATAGGGTAGATTGAGTCAGTTGTGACTCTTTCACAAAAGTCACAACCCTCCAAGCTAGCACCTGTTCAAACATCAATCGACCAAACAAAGAATCGCTCGGCCGAGCAGTATTGGTGCCTCGCCCGAGCATAGGTTGGTTGCTCGGCCGAGCACTTTAGTGCCTCACCCGAGTAGAGGTTAACAGCAGAGTCATGATTCTGGACAGTCATGCTGGGCAAAGGCTTATGCCTTTCTCGGCCGAGCAGTTCATAGAATTTGAATTGACGTGTCTTTTGGATTTTAGACTCTTGGTTGACTTTACCATTCACCCTAATATTCACCTAATATTCCAACAATCCCCCACATGAATGGAAGAAGTCGACACGAAAAAGAAAGAAGAAGAAGAGCATAGCTGAGAAATAAATGCATCAGGATTGGTGGCTTTCGCTTCGAACCTTCTTTAGTAATAATCTATCAAGTTTATTTGGCTGATCAAGATACGTAACGTATTGAACTGTCAGACGTTATTGTAAGCTTAAACAATAGACCAAACACATTTAATTTCTCATATCAGATTTTGGTTCTCTATTGTGTTCATTATTTCGGCCCTGAACTTTCTTGGTTCTGCGAGTGCTTTAGAGAATTTGCCTAAGTAAAATTCTCAACGAACCGGCCATGTTCACGCTAACATAGGTGATGTGCTATAAAAAGTATCCTACATTACCCCACTTATAATAATCTACAAGATATAGTCATCATTAAAAGCAATAGCTTAACCTCTACCAATTTGTAGGCAACACTTTTTTCATCATAGAAATGGGATGAAGATAAACTTTCAAGTGCTTCTCTCAAATCAATCATGACTAGTTTTTCCTATTGAACCTAGTCCGTGGGATCTCCAGTCGCCAGGTTAGGTTTGCATCAAGTTGATTTAGATTTGTTTAGGCTTTAGCCCCATTTCTTCCGATGCACAGTTTATTCTCTCCTTAGATAAACCTTTAGTAAATGGATTCGCTAGGTTATCCTTTGATCGCACGAAATCAATCGAAATCATTCCGTTGGAGAGTAACTGTCTAACGGTGCTGTGTCTACGATGTATGTGTCGAGATTTTCCGTTGTTTATAAAATTCTCCGCCCTTGCTATAGCTGCTTGATTATCACAGTGTATGCATATAGCAGGCGCGGGTTTTGGCCAGAGGGGAATATCTTCTAAAAAGTGTCTAAGCCATTCGTCTTCTCACTAGCTTTAACTAAAACAATAAACTCAGATTCCATCGTTGATCGAGCTATACAAGTTTGCTTAGAAGATTTCCAAGATATGGCACCTCCACCGAGAGTAAATACATAGCCAATAGTAGACTTGGATTCATCTGTATCAGATATCCAATTTGCATCACTATATACTTCAACTACAGGAGGATAATTGCAATAGTGCAATGAATACTCTCTAGTTCGTTTTATATATCCTAAAACTCTTAATAATGCATTCCAATACTCATTTTTAGGATTACTAGTAAAACGACTTATGTGTTTGAGATAAACTAATTCCATTGGAGGTTCTTGAGACTTTCATTCCCAAGATTACAACTGCTTCACCCATATCTTTCATATCAAAGTTATTGGTAAATATTTTCTTTGTTTTATTTATAACATCAATGTCATGACCAAGTATGAGCATGTCATCTACATATAAACAAACAAATACATATGTGTTACCAAATTTCTTTGAGTATACACATTTATCACATTCGTTTGTGATAAAACCATTCCTATTCATGACGTTGTCAAATTTCTCAAGGCATTGTTTAGGAGCTTGCTTCAAACCATACAAGGACTTAACAAGTTTGCATACCTTGTGCCCTTGTCCTTTTACTTTGAAACCTTCGGGCTGCTCCATGTAAATTTCTTCATTCAAATCACCATTTAAAAATGCAGTTTTTACATCCATTTGATGTATAATGTTAACTAATCAATTTTCGTGAGTGTACTGGCTGTTCGAGTAATGAATACTTCGAATAATTACCAGTTTCAAAATCATGTAATCTCATCTTAACCTAATAAAAAATTGCCTGGATTGAATGAAACAATTAGGAATGATTGTAAATATCTCGATCGATAATCTATAATGAAGAAGCTGGTGTAGTGAATTATATAGTACCTCAATCGACTGATATAGAATGATTTTTGCTTGAATTCTGCTTTATCTTGATGAATTTTTGTGTTGCGGCGTAACGGTGTGTTCTACTGTGTGTTCGTTGGATTTGAGTTAACAAAAGACGGTTCAATTTTGTTAGTGAAGCGGTTGTCCGGTTCAACACGCGTATTATAAATTTAAATCGGGTCCAAAAACAAGTTTTTTCATAACATTATGAAAAAACTAGTTTTCCATAAGAGAAATTCTTTATAAAGTGAAATAAATATATTTATTCAATTAAAAATGTAATCATATAAATATAAGTGCAAGATATAATCATCTTTTTCATATCAAATAATTCACTAACCAATAACCAGTAAAAAACAAAGCATGATTTAAAAACCAAACAAAAAGAGAGATACTATAGATATGGTGTGAACACTTGCCTGATAGAGTCATGCGAAAATCAATGGGAAAAAGTAAGTGTTAGTGTAAAACACAGTTGCTATCCTGAATGATTTTTCATATTCTAGATGGTTTTCTAGATGATTTAGATGATTTCCTGTGCTGGAATTTATATAGTTGCACATTTCTTGATTAATTATTTATGTACTAATGTGCTAATATGATCTGTTTAGTATGTGTTGTAAGTCCATATTTCAGGTTACATGATGGAGTTATGAGCTAAACACGTGGAGAAATTTGAAAAAAAGAAAGTTATTGTAGACACCCCATTCTGAACCCATCGGATCACATTTATATCGCTCTAAGTCTCGCTTTGAGTCAAGAAGTAGAAATCCACCATTTCGTCATGTTTCGTTAAATTTTTGACTAACGACCGTTAGTTTGGGACTAAACTGCATACGAGTGTGATGATGTGCCACCGCGGAAGATTTTGATTTTTCTTTTCTTTTTTGAAAATCAAAACCGGAAACGGAGTCGCCACGCCATTTTTATTTTAAGGGCCAAAACTTTGAAAAATGCCCGAGATGAGAGGTTTGGGTTCGGAGGTCACGTTACACGCCGGGAAGAACGTTAGGATTCACCCGGAATGCCTCGTAAAACGAGTCTTCCAAGCTTAAAAACCATTTGTGTGTGTGTGTGTGTGTGTTTCTTTGGCCAAAATAAGTTCAAACTGAGAAACTAAAAATTAGGAACTCTTTTTAAGACATTAAACAAGTCCCATAATTTTTGGTATGATTTTAGGGTTGAGTTTTGGTACTCAAAAGACTCCTTGAAGTTGGAAATCAATTCTGCCAGAATGAAAAAGGCAGTGGACACTTGATTTTAAAATGGATTTAAGAGCTTTAAAACTTCAAAATCTGGGGAAAGTCCGAGAATAAAAGTTGTTCAAAACATCTTAAATAAGGTTTCTGCAAAGGACTTTTCAATTTGGAGATGATTTGATGGACCAAAACCTTCTGGAAATCACAGATGTGAAATCTGGATTTCCATAGACTGATAAACTGACCTTTGAAAGATAATTTATAAAAGGGAGTTATACTCACGAAAAAAATAAAGTAAAAATATGTATGGAAATCTCTGGATGTTGGCTACAAAAAGTGTTTTGTAGTCAACACCAAATACCAAGTTCTTATTTGTCCAAAAAATTATACCATGGACAGAGGTCTTAGAGAAAGGCTACTGGACAGCAACATTCTCTTGAAGGAAAATATGATTTTAAAGGGGGTTTTGCATCCATGATTGTCCCCATTTCCTTAGACTTTGATTACTAAACATTTTAGTGGTGATCTACTATATCAAGCCATCATTAGGGTACATTAGGACTTAAAGCATTTCATTTGCTTGGGAAGGGGAGTTTTAACCTTGAGAATAAAGATTTTATGTATGAAAATGATTTTTGATAACACTTTTAAGTGAATGATTTTGAGGAAAAACACTTTTAAGTGAGTAAGAAATGATTTGGACCTTTTAAATGGTCATCCATGGAAATTTATTCCAAGGTGACTACATTTTTATGTCAAGCAAAGGATGAACACCAAGTTGATGAACAAACTACATTTTTGAAGTTTGAAATGCATGCATGGATGAAGGAGTTTAGGGTAAGGAGAAGAAGGTTATACCTTTCTTCATTTGTGTTTGTGTTTGAAGCTTGAATTTGAGAGTGAGTGGGTGTGATTTGGGAAAATAATCAAGAGAAAAAGGTGGCAATTCAAGGGAATTCCCACTGTTTTCTCTAGTATTCTCGCCAAGGTGCTGTGAGTGGATTGTTGTTGTGCCTCCTTTCTGAGACTGAGGGGCTCAATTTATAGGCCTCTGAAAAATTCGTAACCATCCACGCGGACAAGTCAAGCGGCGTGCATTGTTCATTAAATGCAACACAGTGTGCTTTGGACACAAGGAATATTTTTGAAAATATTCAAACTGGCTGCTGTTTTTCAGCTTGCCTAATTCGGATTTTTGGCTTTTTTGAGATTCTTTTCTTGGTTTAACTTTAAATGGCAATCCCTAATCTACCTTTGCTTTGTTAGAAAAGTTAGGAATTGTTAGAAATGTTAGGAATGTTAGGGCTTTCGTTAATTTTCTAACGAAAACACTAACAACTCAAATTGGAGCACTTACAGTAGCCCCTCAGCGACGGCTCTTTCGAAGGAAGCGGGGTTGTCGATAAGAGTAAGGTTCCATATTTGACAGGATGAAAAGGGGTGACCAAAGTGGTCGAGTGACTGGACCTGGTGATAGGCTACCTACGTATTCTTAAGAAGAATCAAGCCGGTCGTAGTTCGGGTCTTTGACCCTGGAGTGACTATTTTGAGGCGTCAACCTGGTGAGCGAGTTCTCGCAATGATTTGTCAAACAAACTCGTGTGGGATTGTTGTGAATCCATGCAATGGAACGGCCCAAGCTTGGAGTAATAATAAGAGCAACACACACGAAAATTAAATCACACACAAAGGAACACACAAGAATTGTTAACCCGGTTCGTTGCAACGACAACTACGTCCGGGGGCGCTACCAAGCCAAAATATTCTCTCTAATATTTTCAGATGTTACCATTTGTTTCTAGGCTATCACATGTGTTTATAGGGAACAATGAATCAAATCCTAGTAATACTCGAATTCCTACTCAAGAAAGTAATCTTCTTTCTATCCAAATACTACTATCAAAAGGAATCACCAAAGCAAGACGAGATCTTGTCAAAGTAGGAAACAAATCAGCTGCAGAAATATCCTCCCCGACACGTGGGCGGTCGCCCACCACGGCATGGGCGGTCGCCCAAGTTGGAAATTCCCCGAGCCCAATCTTCTGTACAACAGGGCGGTCGCCTATCACCACCTTGGGCGGTCGCCCAGCTCGACAGTCCCCTTCGATGATTTTCTTCTTGATTCCTTTATCCATGGTTTTGACTCCACATCCCAACAATCTCCCACCTGGAGACAAACCATCCATGATACCTCTCTTGAAACAAATTTCAGTGGCCAGCTATTGCGTTGGTAGCGCCCGGCCTCTTGTTTAGTTATCCAAGTGAGTTGATGCTGAGCTACGCTTCAACATAACTATCGGTTCTACCATGCTCCGAGTCTTCATTCCGACTGATCCTCCCTGCACATCCCCGCTCACTTTCTTGCTAACTATCGATCCTGAACAGCGCGAACCCACGTGCCCCACACAATCACAAGCTTGGAACCTTTGTGTGTTCTTTGCAACCCATCGCATCACCGTTCTAGATCCCGCTCCCATGTTGGCCAAATTGGCTCCGGGTCGGCCGACTTCATTACCCAATTTTCTACCAACATACCGTTTAGTGAAATTTCTCCCACCATGGCGATCTCGGCCACCACCATTCATCATTGGGATGCGCCTTCGTTTCCCCCAATGACTCATGTTGCATGTGGTATACAACATATTTTCCACGCCGCCACGAGCCACCAAGCTAGCTCCGCGGTTTACCTTCCATGTCCCACAACCGAAGGTCACCACACAACCCTCCTTATCAAGTTGCCTTATGGAAATTAAGTTCCTCTTCAAATCCGGAATATGTCGCACATCACATAGCCGCAAAACAGTCCCATCCGTTGCTTTGACCCGAACAACCCCTTTTTCAATGACCTTGACAGGATTATTGTTTCCCAAACGAACAACCCCAAAATCACCCGGAACGTACTGCTCCATTCTTTCTGCACTAGTGCATGAATGAAACGTCGAGCCCGAATCCAAAACCCACGAATCTGTTGAACTGCTCCCACCCAAGATTAATGCATCCGCTATCTCCTCAGCAACATTCAATTCCTTCGCTCTGCCTGACCGCTTCGGACAACTTCTCCTAAAGTGCCCCTTCTCCCCACAATCATAGCAAGTAATCACCCTCTTGCCACCCTTACTCTTTTCACTGACGTTTAGTGCTAGCCCCGATGTCCCTCCATTGCTCTTTCTACGAATTTCTTCGCCAAGAATCACATCAACGACATCCGAAAACTTCAACTTCACTTTTCTTGTTGAAACGTTAACTGCTATGACCGCCGTATCCCAACTTTCCGGCAAAGAAGAAAGTAAAATCAATGCTAGTACCTCGTCATCAAGAGTAATGTACCACGGAAGCTAGTTGGGTCGCAGTAGATTTGAATTCACTTATATGATTTGTTGCCGACATGCCTTCCACCATCCTTATGTTCAACAGCTTCCTCATTAGATGAGCTTTATTCGCCGCCGATGGTGCCTCGTACATGCTCGCCAACATCTGTAACATCTCCATGGTAGTTTTCACCTCCAAAACATTCTTCGCCACATCCTTGGTCAACGTTTGCCTAACAAGCCCTAACGCTTTCCGATCCATGATTTCGAATTTTGCTTCCTCTATGTCCGCCGGCTTTTCTTTTAATGGTAGATACAAATCCTTGTTCCACAAAACATCCTCGATTTGTGTCTTCCAAAAATTGAAATCCGTCCCATCAAACTTTTCGATCAACACCTTATTACCATCCTCCAAAGCTCCCAATAAATCCATGGCAAAAGATAACCCAAGCAATGATTCGACAAAACCAAAGCTCTGATACCAGTTGTTGTGAATCCACGCAGTGGAATGGCCCAAGCTTGGAGTAACAATAAGAGCAACACACACGAAAAGTAAATCACACACAAAGGAACACACAAGAATTGTTAACCAGGTTCGTTGCAACGACAACTACGTCCGGGGGCGCTACCAAACCAAAATATTCTCTCTAATATTTTCAGATGTTACCATTTGTTTCTAGGATATCACATGTATTTATAGGGAACAATGAATCAAATCCTAGTAATACTCGAATTCCTACTCAAGAAAGTAATCTTCTTTCTATCCAAATACTACTATCAAAAGGAATCACCAAAGCAAGAGGAGATCTTGTCAAAGTAGGAAACAAATCAGCTGCAGAAATATCCTCCCCGACACGTGGGCGGTCGCCCACCACGGCATGGGCGGTCGCCCAAGTTGGAAATTCCTCGAGCCCAATCTTCTGTACAACTGGGCGGTCGCCCATCACCACCTTGCACGGTCGCCCATCACCACCTTGGGCGGTCGCCCATCACCACCTTGGGCGGTCGCCCAGCTCGACAGTCCCCTTCGATGATTTTCTTCTTGATTCCTTTATCCATGGTTTTGACTCCACATCCCAACAGGATTAGGACATGACCATTTTGGTCTGATGGCTAGAGTTGTATATCCGCACCGCTGGGGAAAGGAATGACCATTTTGGTCTGGTGGCTGAAATTGTTTATCCGCTCTACTGGGGATAGGATGACCATTTTGGTCTGATGGCTAAACCTAATGATAGGCTACCTACGTATCCTTAAGAGGAATCAAGCCAGTCGTAGTTCGGGTCTTTCGACTATCTTCAGACGTCGACCCTAGAGTGACTATTTGGAGGCATCAACCTGGTGATGATGGCGTTTTAGGTGCCTCAGACCTTAAAGATGGCATTTTAGGTGCCTTGAACCTTGAAGATGGCGTTTTAGGTGCCTCGAACCTTAAAGATGGCATTTTAGGTGCCTCGAACCTTGAAGATGGCGTTTTAGGTGCCTCGAACCTTGATGATGGCATTTTAGGTGCCTCGGACCTTGGTTTGAAATGATTTCCCTTGATGGTTTGGGAAAGATGGTCTTTTGACGGACTTCATTTGAAGGGATCGGTCTTACGTCTGCTGCCGAGGGAAAGGATGACCGTGCTGGTCGAGTGGCTGGACCTATGGTAGGCTACCTACGTATCCTTAAGAGGAATCAAGCAGATCGTAGTTCGAAAAGCTGTTGGGGGTGGAACAGGATTCCGTTGGCCTTTGCTGGGGAAAACGGGCTTACGTTTTACTGCCGTGTGATGATATTGATGAAAGAAACGGGATTCCGTTATCTTTCTCGGAGAAATCGGACTTACATTTTACTGCCGTGGATTATATTGATGAAAGAAACGGGATTCCGTTATCTTTCTTGGAGAAATTGGACTTACGTTTTACTGCCGTTGATGATATTGATGAAAGAAACGGGGTTTCGTTATCTTTCTCGGAGAAATCGGACTTACGTTTTACTGCCGTTGATGATATTGATGAAAGAAATGGGATTCTGTTATCTTTCTCGGAGAAATCGGACTTACGTTTTACTGCCGTTGATGATATTGATGAAAGAAACGGGATTTCGTTATCTTTCTCGGAGAAATCGGACTTACGTTTTACTGCCGTTGATGATATTGATGAAAGAAACGGGATTCCGTTATCTTTCTCGGAGAAATTGGACTTACGTTTTACTGCCGTTGATGATATTGATGAAAGAAACGGGATTCCGTTATCTTTCTCGGAGAAATCGGACTTACGTTTTACTGCCGTGAAGTTCTTTTGAAAAGGGGGTTAACTTTGGTTATCCCTGTTAAGTTGAGGACTAAACAGCAGAGTCTGAGATTTTTAAAGGGCAAAAGAGTCTTTTTGGTCCTTCAATCCTATCCGCGCGGAGCAGAATGAAGCCCAGACAGGTTTAAATAAAGGCCGTGGCCTTTTTGGTTCCCTCTTCCCCATTTTCCAGTTTCACGAGAGAGAGACGAGAGAGGAGGGCGAAATCCACCATTGTTGGCCCTAGGAGCTTCGAAATCTTCCAATTTTCTTTGATTTTTGAGCAATGGAACACGGGGGAGTTGCCATTCAAGGCCAAGGACGTGGCCCGATTGCGGAGAGGCGATTAGAGCTTGTCCGAATGAGGAGGCATTACTCTCTTTCGCAATCGATTGCGGAGGAGCCATATCCCGATGCGTGGCAACATTGGGCCACTGATCCGAGTCTTCGCACGGTATACTTCGAATCTCTCCATTTCCTTTGTCGATTTTTGTTTGAAATTGATTTTTGTGATTTTTTTTTTTTTTTAAAATTTCGAAAGTCATGTTCTTGGGCTTGAAATTCGATTTTGATGCTTTGCATGTTGTAATGAGTATGTGGGTAATCAAAATATGCATTTTGTTTGAAAAGAATGGGCATTTTGCCATTTTTTTAAAAAAAAAATTTCGAAAATTGTAATTAAAATTCGAAAATTGTGTTCTTGGCCCTTGAAATTGGACTTTGATGATTTACATGTTGTAATGAGTATATGGGTAACCCAAACATGCATTTTGTTTGAAAAAAGAATAGGCATTTTACCGTTTTTGAAATATGAGATGATGAGAATTTGCCCGAATCCGGGACGGACTTTTTTTGTTGCACGTAGGATTCTTGCAATGTTGATATGAATGACATGAATGTATGTATGCATGCTCTTTTTTTTTTTTTTTGTAAAAAGTATGATTTTTTGTGAAAGGTGGGACGGATTTTTACTTCCGTTGATTCCTTGCGAATGTGGAAAATTGTTTATGCACGTTATTTTATGAAAAATGGGACGGAGTTTTTACTCCCGTTGACTTCATGTATGAATGAATGTTTAGATGGTATTTGCTGAAAACACTTTTCTTTTGTGCGAGAAAAATGGGGTTGGGTCCATTATATGCCGTTATGCTGCCGAATTTTCTTCAGAATTTTATGTCTATGATGCATGTGTATGCTTTTAAATGCAAATGCAAAAAAAAAAAAAATTTGACATTTTTTTTGTTTTTCTTCAATTGCAGGGTGGAGATCGTTTTGTGACGGAGCAGCTGAATAAGCTGAAAACTCAAGGATCAGTGGAGGCCGTGGTTGACCTGTGGGATCGACTTCCAGTCTTGGGCAGAGGAGTTCTGATGAGTCCAAGACAGATCGTCATTAGGACTGGGTTGTACGAGTTTATTGAGTGTCTGAGGGGGTTGGTTAAGTTCCCCAAGAGTAAGGGCCTTATCTTTGCTTTGGCACAGCACTGGTGGGACGTGACCCACACATTCCATTTCTTCTGGGGCGAGGCCACGGTCACACCTTCAGATTACGCTGCGATCACGGGCCTGTCCTTTAAAGGACGGAGCATTGAGTGGAGAGACGGCTACAGTGACCAGGACCTGCAGGATCTTCTGGGCTTTACCCCCATTACCAAAAAGGGGATGGGGATGGAGTATGTTGTGGTCCACGGGAAGATCGTGGAGAGCATTGATAGCTATGAGGCTGGGGATGATAGAGTGGCTGCGGTGCAGATTGCCAGGGTTTTTTGTGGTTCGCTTTTTCGAGCACACTTTTTGGACACGCCGAGGGGACGGCGGTGTTCGCTGGCACGAGGACATTGGAGGATGTGGAGATGGCTGGAGAGGTGTCTTGGGGGGAGGCCGGGCTGGCAGAGCTGTATTTTGCTCTGGATCGGTATAGCCGGAAGGCTGTCAGCTCCCTCACATGCTTTGAGTTCCCTCTAGAGGTATAAGCTTTTGCTTTTTCTCTTTTCTTTAAGCACGCATTGTCTCCTTCCGCACTTGATGGATGTGATTTTTACCTTTCGCAGGTACGGGCTCTGGAGTTCTTTCATGTCACGATGTGGCGGCAGCCGGCGGAGCACATCGGGGCATATTCGGCTATGCTCTCCTGGAGCAAGCATGCTCAGGAGAAGATAGGTTCCAGGGGGCGCACGACCCTCAAGTACAGGGATTGCCTGCCTTTGTCGAGAGCTGAGACAGATGAGGATGATTTTCTACCCACGGGGCCGCTTCGACATGGAGCA
Organism: Adenophora triphylla var. japonica; assembly: GCA_022495995.1. Taxonomy (NCBI): domain Eukaryota; kingdom Viridiplantae; phylum Streptophyta; class Magnoliopsida; order Asterales; family Campanulaceae; genus Adenophora; species Adenophora triphylla. The sequence goes on along the minus strand of JAFEMH010002288.1, from coordinate 109,308 downwards.
GCTGAAGGGTGCAGAGAGGTGGACTGTGCAGTAGAGGATTTTGAGGGTCTTGACCTGCCATGTGTATTATCTGGGGCGAGGGTGCGCCTTTGATGGCACCGGTGGAGCCTCCTGCCGACATGATGCATCCGAGTGAGAGAGCGGAGACCTGGGGTGATTATCGAGGTGGCCAGCACTTCTCGATGTTTGTGGCGATTGAGGAGTATTCGAGATTTATTTTGAGGAGGCTGAGGATGCCCGAGGTTCTTGAGAGAGAGGGGTTAGGGGTTGTGCGGTACCCTCGATCGTACTTTTCATATGTCCAAGATGGGGTCAGATTGAGGGTACGCATTCTGTCCCCGAGCGTGTCCCACGAGCTTTTCGGCCTCGTCCGGATATGAAGGTACGGCTTTTGACTATCTCTTCTTCTCTTCTTTCGCTTTCATCATTTTCGCATCACTTATTTCTGACACTTTTGTTTTCGTGCAGTTCCCGGGCGTGGTGGTGGAGAAGCTGACGAAGCAGGTGATTGGGGCCAAGAGGTTCCTCAGGAGGATGGTTGCTTGTGGGGCTGCTCAGGGCAAAGCGAGACATGCACATCCGGTGCCTGTAGAGCGGGAGACATCCCCTATTCCTTCGGAACATTCTACCGAGACTCCTCTTTCTCCCCTCATAGATCCCGGCATGGAGCTGCCTCTGAACCACGTCATTCTCGGGGACTTGCATGGACAGGGGCATGTTTGGCACCACGGTGGGTCTTCTTCACATGTCCAGGGATCAGACGCGTTCACGTTTGGATATGACTTCTTCGCGGATCTTGGCTTGCCTTATCGCGGCGTACCGGTTGATCCAGGCGAGCCTCTCTCTGGAGACGAGGACGATGATTTCGAGCCCGAGGTATTCATGGCTACTGAGGAGGCGGGCCCGAGCCGCAAGTAGGACCGGGGGAAAGCGCCGGCCACCGAGGATTCTGATTGATTATCATTGATCGATTTCTGAGACTGGGATTGTACCTATTTAGACAGACACAATTTATTTTTCATGCACACTCTTTTTTTTTTTTGGGAATGTAATAATCTAGGATTACTGTCATTTATTATTTTTTTTATCTATTATGAATGTAATGTTGCATGAGCCCGGTTTCTTGGCAAGGGTGTGAATGTTTGGTATATGAACTGTTTGGACAGGCTTTGCACAGGTTTCGAGCGGCTGGGATGAAATATTCCTCCGTGGTGCAGCAGTTGGAACTGCTGCAGATTTTTTCTGGTGGTGACACTTGTGTCCTCGCGGACAGGGTCAAATTCCAACAGTTTTCATTTATTTCGGTGGTTGGATCTGGTTTGGACCATAAATGTCATCTTCTCCAGTTCAAACTCACTGGAATTTCGGGAGAGAGGGGAGAAAAACCATGGAAATGACCAATAATTCTCTAAAATTGTCCAAAGAAATCCAAATGTCATTCTTTGAAAAGTTCAATGAGTGGTGTAGGGAGATTATGCACGGGAGGAGGTCATTCTTTGAAGAAAGGTATAAGATACGATGCTTGTGGTCTCTCAAAGAATTGGTTCCGGACTATGATCTTTTGAGGGCTTGTTCTTCATTTTGGGATACAAGGAGGCATGTCTTTTGCTTTTCTTACAATGAAGTTGTTCCGACCGTTGAAGAATTTCGGGCTTTGCTTGATGGTCCGGAGGTGGAAGAGATCGCGATCCCTTTGCCCTGAGGAGCCTCTTTTGTTGATAGGTTGTGCAACCTTCTCCATCTTTCCCCGGAGGAAGCACAATGTATGATCCGCGGTCCCGATCATTTTGACATTTCTGGTCTTCCTGATAGATTTAGGGGTTTAGGCTTGCTTGATGATGCCTATTGGGATGCCTTTGCACTTTGCATGTTTGGTACCTTGTTCATGGTTTATTCCTTTGGAATTTGTCATCGGGCTCTGCTGGATGTGGTTGTACACTGCCATTCGGGCCGAGATGTTGCGCCGTTGATCCTGGGAGAGACTTTTCATGCTCTTGACAGGTTGGCTACCGGGAGGCGGTATATGCACGGGGGTAGCCCGTTTCTTTTGACCATGTGGCTGATGGAGCGCCTGGGGGTTCTTCGGGAAACTTCTGATGCAGTCAAACCTTGGACATTTGCCAGGAGAGGGGTTACCGTGGATCTTGATGATCAGGGCTCGTGGGAGCGTTGGATGGCTTGTCGCCAGACTGCAGATATCAGGTGGTCGGTGCTGTTGGTGTTATGCCCTAGGCCTATGATTGATAGACTTATGTGTTGACATTATTTATTATTATATGAGATGTTTATTATTTGATTATTATATGTTTTGTATATTTGTTTATAATAATCTCTGTCCCTAATTATTAAGAGAATAAATTAGTATAATTGTCAATGGATAATCATGTGATGATTATATGCATAAGAGATGCACATTGAAATTATGGGTACTTGTTAGAGAACAAGTGACTGGACATGACCCGCATGAGATTTATGTCATGGTCAAATGTCATACTTAAATCTCATACGGTTACTTCATTTATTTCCTAGACCTAAGACTATCATAACCTTACATATGATGAAAGCCATGTTTGATTTTAGTCAAACGATATCTTAACACGATATCTATAAAGACTATCATTGGCATGATCGGAGTCATGATGGGAAGGATGATAAGTCAAGAAGGAATTTGTCCCTCGGAAGAGAGATGTTATACTTGGGCCCCTCGATGAGTGATAATGATGAAAGTGTATGGCCGTACCCCAATATGATTGGAATTATCATTATACTCAAGAATTGAGAAAGCATTGAACAATAACAAGTTGACAAGGACCATGACTTGTGTTCAAATATAACATCGTGAGACAAAGGGATAAATGGAAGTACACCATTGGAAACGTGAACTCTTACGTTGCATTATTTGGGTAGACATAATGGCTTGCTAGAGTCCGCTTATGTCTTATGAGGTTCGATATGATCGAACTCATTGCCAACATGATGTAATCCTATTGGGTCACACACAACTAGAATGAATTGGTTAAACCGGAGGAAGAATGATTGAGAGGCTCGAAGCGGCTACTTATGTCACGCGACATATCAAGCCAATGGCTTGATATACCGCGCGACATAATAGGCCAATACGCGTTTTTGATGACTGTCTCTCCTAATTCGATTAGAAGAGGTATTTACACTATTGTAGTATAAATACAAGGGTTACATCGAGACCTAAAAGCCTAGCCGAAATTTTAAAAGCAAAATTCACAATCAAATTCTCTCAATATTCTTCAAGGTTTTAGATCTAGCAATCATCAAGAAGTTGTTCTTGAATTCATTCAAAGGTGTGGATACCGAAAGAGGGTCTTCGCTCGTTCATCGATCAAGGCCTAGAGTTCAATCAAGTTGAAGAACGAAGTTTGTGATTTGATATCACATAATCAAATCGTTCGATAGCTCAAGACCGGAAAGCGTTTCAAGGTTGGTTTAATTCTATCTCATAGGTATTCAAATTAATTGTATAGAACGGATCCTAGGGCTTCTTGGGTTTTATGTTTTTTAATGCTTAATTCCGCTGCGCATGGACCCGTAAAACCCAACAGTGGTATCAGAGCCCCGTTCGTATGATTAAGTTTGAATTAACATGCTAGGTTTAAGATATAAATTGTTTATATGCTTATTGCATGTTTTGTATGTGATAAGAATTTTTAATTGTTTATGTGAAACAATGTGAAAATCGTTTTCAATTTATCTTTGAATTAAATACGTAAAAGGTTTGTTTTATGTGATTTAATTGGGTAATGTCTGTATTGGTTCGAATGCGGAAATCCTGTAACTTTGTTTGCCTATGTCGTGCGACATATCGAGCCATGTGGAATTCGGGTTAGCGGCTGTTACGTCGCGCGACATATCAAGCCTCGGGCGATGTTGTCACGCGACATAATAAGCCAAAACTGGGCGAAATCGGTTTGTTCAATTTTTACGCTATTCTATGATTGTGTTTACAATCGATATGTTGATATGAAAATGCGGATGTTATAAAATTTAGTTTATAAGTCCACGATAGATTGATTCATTGATATACATGATTAATTGATTAAAATATGATTTTAATAATTATTGCAATGTATATGAAAATCTGGATGTTATAAAATTGAGTTTATAAGTCCATGCTAGATTGATTCACTAATATGCATGATTAATTGATTAAAATATGATTTTAATAATTATTGCGATGCATGTTTTATTTGTTCTTACATGTTAAGAATATTTTTTTAAATTAGATGTTTAGTTGAAACATGATATTTAGTTTCCTAATATGTTTAGATTTAGACATTGTAAATTTTGGATCTTATGATTGTTTATGGAAACAAGTCATAAATACGCGAAATTTAAAAGGAAACTGATTGTTTATAAAAGTTAGGGATTATGTTGCCTAATCAGAGTTGATTTCTAATTATGCATGTCTAGGAGAGTTCTGTCAAAGGAAGAGTTGGTACTTAAGAAGTCCTTGTGGCTCACCTATCTTCCTGGGAACTTACCTGGTGCATGATTTTGACTATCTTTCTGACATGCTTATAATCTACCTTTAAAGAACCTTCATTTAACTTTTAAGTTCTTTATGCCAAATTATGATTAAAAACACTTGAGACCATTCGGATAGTTTTGGGTGGGCTTGCCATAGCAAGGTGCTTTGATTATATTCGAATGCGAGCAAGATGAGGAAATGGTGGTTCCTATACGTTTTAAAGTGAATGAACTTAATTGGGTTATCAAAATGGTTTTGGACCCAAGGCATAAGATGAGATTAAAATATGCCTAGACATATGATGTCTTGAATTGATCTCATAAAAGATCTAAGAGTCATATATGTGATATGATTGATGTTTTCTACCTAATTGATTTAATTTTGAGCGGTTTGCCATAGCAAACTTGAAATTGAATTAAAGTTGGATCTTAGCCCATTAAATGTATATTATGCTTATTTGCATTTGAAGGTGTATAATTTAGTGGGAGCATTTATTTAAATGCACTATACTTCTCATATGATATGTTTACTTATATGTGTTCATATTTTATGTATATCTTTTTGTAGAATAAATGGCATCAAACAATAATCACTTTTCCTTTGCGATCTGTCCTTGAGAAGGAAAAGTTGGAAGAGAATGGTACAAACTATATGGATTGGATCCGTAGTTTGAGAATTGTTCTCAAACAAGAGGAGAAAGCATGCGTTCTCATGAACCTATTCCACTGAACTGCTTTGCCAATCTTGCTAGGGCAATAAAGGAACAATATACGAAGCACAAGCGTGACTCTACGAGATGTTAGTTGCCTTATGCTCTCCGCCATGTGCAAGAGTCTTGAGAAGAATCTTGAGCACTTGGGGACGATCGACTTAAACAATCGGGCGATGGAAATGTTCCAAATTCAAGCTAGGCAAGAAAGGTACAACACGGTTGCATCCTTGACCTCATGCAAGATGAGTGAAGGACAAGTGTTGGTCCCCATGCTCTCAAGTTAAAGGGCCACATTGAGCATCTTGAAAGGCTCGGTTTTCCAATTAGCCAAGAGTTGGCTACCGACATAATATTGAATTCATTACCTAAAAGTTTTAGTCATTTCATAATGCACTATAACATGGGTGGAATGAATAGAAACCTTTCGAGTTAGTTCAAATGTTGACTCTCTGCGGAAACCGGTATTGTCGAGAAGAAGACCGATCAAGTGCTAATGGTTAACAAGGGAAAGGGTTCAAGGGTAAAGGAAAAGCAAAGGTTGCTAATCCTAAGGCAAAGGTTGCCAAGCCCGAAAGAGGCCTCCAAGCCTAAAGAGGCTAAGCCTAAGTCCCGAGAGGACGCAATCTGCTTCCATTGCAATGAGATTGGACATTGGAGGAGAAATTGCGCCAAAATACAAGGAAGCAACGAAGAAGAGCAAAGGAGTTGCTTCAACTTCGGGTATCTTTGTTATAGATATATTCCTATCTACTTCTAGTTCTTGGGTATTGGATACCGGATGTGGAACTCACATTTGTTTAAATGTGCGGGGTCTAAGAAACGAAGGATGCTTAAGGAAGGTGAAGTGGACCTACGTGTGGGGAATGGAGCAAGGATTCTTTGCATTAGCCGTAGGAACTTATGAAGTTACTTTACCTAGTGGGCTAATACTTGTTTTGAACAATTGTTATTACGTTCCAGCTTTAAGTAGGAATATTATTTCGATTTCATGTTTGGATAATGAAGGTTTTAATTTTCTTATATGTGATAAGAAATTTTCTATTTACAAGAGTGATATGCATTATTATCTTCTTTGTTTCATTCAATGGCCTTTATATTCTTGATGTTGAAAATCGCGATAATTATGTCTATAACATTAACAATAAATCTAAACCCAATGATGTAAACCACACTTACTTATGGCATTGTCGTCTTGGCCATATAAACGAGAAACGCATTTCTAAACTCCACAAAGATGGATTTTTGGACTCACATGATTATGAATCATATGAGACATGCGAATCTTGTTTACTTGGCAAGATGACCAAGGACCCATTTACCAAAACCGGTGAAAGGGCGGGCGACTTATTAGGACTCATACATACCGATGTATGTGGGCACATGAGTAGCGATGCTAGGGGAGGATTTCGGTACTTCATAACATTCAACGATGATTATAGTAGATTTGGATATGTTTATCTAATGAAACATAAGAGTGAATCGTTTGAGATATTTCGAATATTGCAAAATGAGGTGCAAAATCAACTTGGCAAAACTATTAAGGTACTTCGATCCGATCGAGGTGGTGAATATTTGAGCCAAGAATTTGTGATCATCTTAAGAGTTGTGGAATCGTTTGAGAACTCTCTCCACAGGAACACCACAAAGGAATGGTGTGTAATGCGAAAGGAGGAATAGAACTTTGTTGGACATGGTTCATTCTATGATGAGTCAAGTTGAGCTTCCTTTATCCTTTTGGGGACATGCACTAGAAAGCTGCTTGCTTTCACTATAAACGAGTTCCTACCAAATCGGTTCAAAAGACCCCATATGAGATGTGGCATGGAAGAAAACCTAGTTTGTCTTTCATGAAGATTTGGGGTTGTGATGCATATGTCAAGAAGTTAACTTCGACAAGCTAGCACCTAAATCGATAAATGTGTTTTTGTGGGATATCCTATGGAAACCAAAGGATACTATTTCTACAACCGAAACTTGAGAACAAAGTGTTTGTTGCTCGAAATGGTACTTTCTTAGAAAAGGAGTTTCTTCGCAAAGGAACCGGTGGGAGTAAAATAGATCTCGAAGAAGTTCGAGAACCCGAAAACAACATTGAACCAATGGTAGAAGCTGAACCAAGTTCACAAACCGTTGTGGAACCGGTTCAAGATGCACAAGTTCCTCGCCGAAGTGGTAGATCACGATCCGAACCCGAGAGATATGGATTTCTCGTTACGGAAAGTGATGAAGTGGAGTTAATTGAAAATGATGAACCCACTTGCTATCAAGAAGCGATGTCCGCTCCGGATTCGGAAAAATGGCAAGAAGCCATGAAGTCAGAATTACAATCCATGGTGATAATCAAGTTTGGAACTTGATTGATCCACCCGAAGGTGTAAAACCCATAGGGTGCAAATGGGTTTTCAAGAAGAAGACCGACATGGATGGGAAGGTGCACACCTATAAGGCTAGGCTAGTAGCTAAGGGATATAGGCAAACTTCATGGCATTGACTATGATGAAACCTTTTCGCTGTAGCTATGCTTAAGTCTATTAGAATTTTACTTGCCATAGCCGCATATTATGACTATGAGATATGGAAAATGGATGTCAAAACAGCTTTCCTTAATGGGAAGTTACTTGAGGATGTATACATGATACAACTTTGAAGGTTTTGTCGATCCGAGAAAATTCTAACAAGGTGTGTAAGTTGCGAAATCCATTTATGGATTGAAGCAAGCTTCAAGGAGTTGGAATCTACGTTTTGATGAAGCAATCAAGGAATTTGGCTTTATCAAGAACGAAGATGAACCTTGTGTATACAAGAAAATTAGTGGGAGCGTAGCACTATTTTTAGTGTTGTATGTCGACGATATCTTACTCATTGGAAATGACATTCTGCACTAGAGGCTGTCAAGTCTTGGTTGGGAAAGTGCTTTTCAATGAAAGATATGGGCGAAGCCGCATATATCCTTGGTATCAAGATCTATAGAGATAGATCCAAGAGGATGATTGGTTTTAAGTCAAAATACTTACATTGACAAAGTCCTTAGAAGATTCCAAATGGAAAATTCTAAAAGAGGAAACTTGCCAATGTTGCATGGTATATCTCTTAGCAAGAGTCAAAGTCCTAAGACTAATGATGAGCGAAAGAGAATGAATGGTATTCCATATGCTTCGGCAATGGGGTCTATCATGTATGCTATGTTATGTTATGTACTAGACCCGATATCTCGTGTGCTCTAAGCATGACGAGTAGGTACCAATCGGATCTCGGCGAACCACATTGGATAGCGATCAAGAATATCCTTAAGTACTTACGAAGAACTAAGGATGTATTCTTGGTCTTTGGAGGAATGGAAGAAGATCTTGTAGTAAAAGACTACACAGATGCTAGCTTCCAAACCGACAAAGATGATTTCAGATCGCGATCTGGATTTTTGTTTACGCTTAATGGAGGCACTTTGTGAGTTGGAAAAGTTCCAAGCAAAGTACCGTCGGCTGATTCTACAACCGAAGGCGAGTACATAGCGGCATCCGATGCGGCTAAGGAAGCGGTTTGGATCAAGAAGTTCATTAGTGATTTGGAAGTCGTTCCAAGCATCAAAGACCCTATTGAACTTTGCTGTGATAACAATGGTGCCATTGCACAAGCAAAGGAACCAAGATCACACCAGAGATCCAAACACATACTTCGACGTTTCCACATTATCCGTGAGATATGTGAAAGGGAAGACGTTAAGATATGCGAGTAGACAACGATGACAACGTGGCGGACCCACTAACTAGGCTCTCTCGCAAGCTAAACATGATGGTCATGTTAGGTCCATGGGTATTCGATACATGGTAGATTGGGCCTAGTGCAAGTGGGAAGGCTGTTGGTGTTATGCCCTAGGCCTATGATTGATAGACTTATGTGTTGACATTATTTATTATTATATGAGATGTTTATTATTTGATTATTATATGTTTTGTATATTTGTTTATAATAATCTCTGTCCCTAATTATTAAGAGAATAAATTAGTATAATTGTCAATGGATAATCATGTGATGATTATATGCATAAGAGATGCACATTGAAATTATGGGTACTTGTTAGAGAACAAGTGACTGGACATGACCCGCATGAGATTTATGTCATGGTCAAATGTCATACTTAAATCTCATACGGTTACTTCATTTATTTCCTAGACCTAAGACTATCATAACCTTACATATGATGAAAGCCATGTTTGATTTTAGTCAAACAATATCTTAACACGATATCTATAAAGACTATCATTGGCATGATCGGAGTCATGATGGGAAGGATGATAAGTCAAGAAGGAATTTGTCCCTCGGAAGAGAGATGTTATACTTGGGCCCCTCGATGAGTGATAATGATGAAAGTGTATGGCCGTACCCCAATATGATTGGAATTATCATTATACTCAAGAATTGAGAAAGCATTGAACAATAACAAGTTAACAAGGACCATGACTTGTGTTCAAATATAACATCGTGAGACAAAGGGATAAATGGAAGTACACCATTGGAAACGTGAACTCTTACGTTGCATTATTTGGGTAGACATAATGGCTTGCTAGAGTCCGCTTATGTCTTATGAGGTTCGATATGATCGAACTCATTGCCAACATGATGTAATCCTATTGGGTCACACACAACTAGAATGAATTGGTTAAACCGGAGGAAGAATGATTGAGAGGCTCGAGCGGCTACTTATGTCACGCGACATATCAAGCCAATGGCTTGATATACCGCGCGACATAATAGGCCAATACGCGTTTTTGACAGCCTGTCTCTCCTAATTCGATTAGAAGAGGTATTTACACTATTGTAGTATAAATACAAGGGTTCTGTCAGACCTAAAAGCCTAGCCGAAATTTTAAAAGCAAAATTCACAATCAAATTCTCTCAATATTCTTCAAGGTTTTAGATCTAGCAATCATCAAGAAGTTGTTCTTGAATTCATTCAAAGGTGTGGATACCGAAAGAGGGTCTTCGCTCGTTCATCGATCAAGGCCTAGAGTTCAATCAAGTTGAAGAACAAAGTTTGTGATTTGATATCACATAATCAAATCGTTCGATAGCTCAAGACCGGAAAGCGTTTCAAGGTTGGTTTAATTCTATCTCATAGGTATTCAAATTAATTGTATAGAACGGATCCTAGGGCTTCTTGGGTTTTATGTTTTTTAATGCTTAATTCCGCTGCGCATGGACCCGTAAAACCCAACAGGTGCCTCACTGGCGGGTAGAGACCCAGAGAGTACTTCAGGATGGGTCTCATGTGGTTATGCTTCCGGGGCATTCTTAGTCCAGCTTTTATATTTCGGCTATAGTTAGTGAAGAGTTGGGGTGCCCTTTGGGAATAAACAAAATTGGCACCCGGTGGATTCTGGACCGTCAGATCAGATTCTGGTGAAGGGCTCAGATCTGATGGATCGGACCCGCTCATACCTAAGGGGCGCGGGCCATGCTTTTATCCATCTGGGTCTGACCCATGACTCCCCGAACGGACAAGGGCTAGGTTCTGCGAACCTGATCTGCCGGACCTTCCAACTGGGCCAAGTACATCTGCGCCTAAGGCAGCCCACTGCCATTGACCAAGCCCAAGTCGCCTAAACCACGCGAGCCACAGACTGGACACCATTGGACCTCGATTGATTTTCTAAAAATCAAAGGCTCCAATAGCTCTTAGCGACGATGCGCACGTGCAAAGTGCAAAGTGAGCCTCTAAAGCGCCCTTCGCGGGCTTCGCGCGCTTCGCGGGTGTGGTCCAAATTGAGCTAGTATAAAACTTGCACAATTTAGGCTACTCCTTGCATGGTTGGCCCAATGGTCCACTTAGGTTGGCCCAAGGAGGAACAACTTGATGCCTCCTCCTTATTTGCATCCACTTATAAACTTTCTTTACTTTTCATTTCTAATCAATGTGGGATAACTCTTTTATATCCCATAAACTCTTCATTTTCCCATTTCAAGTTACAATCTTTAGCCATTAATTTCTCATTCACCCGAAAATGGTTTTGAGTAAATAAATGCATTTTCTTAATCTACAATAAATGTAGATTATAATTTTGTAACTTATTTCATTTAACAATAAATGAAACCCATTTGAAAATTGGGTCAAAACTTGGTCAAACCTAGTTTATAAACCCATTTCCAACAATCCCCCACATGAATGACAATTAATGCATTATGCAGATTCGTCCAAAAGTTCCGGCGAACTACTATTGCATCGGGATATGTATCTTATGGCCTTGAACCTTCCCTAGTGAAAAAATATCGGATATACTACCCATTTAGTAGCCATTTAGCAAATGAAATGCTCACAAAGTTCCGGCGAACTACTATTGCATCGGGATATGTAAAATGGGACGTGGCCCCAAAAATAAGTGGCTCACAATATGTAATCCCCTATGTTGATCAATAAAGCAAAGCATTAATATGCATTTTATACATATTTTGTCTCATACTTCGCACACACATTTGAATGTTTTGAATGTTGAACATTGAAAGACTCGTCTACGGATGAGGCGTGTTGGGTGAAATCTCGGTTCTTCCTAACACGTAACCTGACCCCCAGACTCATTTTCTCATTTAAAAGGTTTTCAATGTTTCCTTTAAAACGGCATGGCGACTCCTATTTTTTTTCGACGAGCGTTCATTCAGCGTGGACAAGATCAAGTATGAGCAATCTCATCCGCGCGGATAGGGATGCAATGTCAATATTTTACAGTTTCCATTTTAGTCACTGTAATTTCCAGAAATTTAACTGGATTTACAGGAGTTAACTGGAATTGCAACTAAAAAACAGAAAGTAAATGGGGATTTGGATTTTGGCATCCATGCTTGTCCTCTCTTTCCCTAGACTTTGATTGGTGGTCATAAGTGATGAATCCACTTAATCAAGTCAACCCGGGGGTACGTTAGGACATTGTGGGCATTTCATTTGCTAGGGGAAAGGGGAATTTGACATGAAAGTAAATTGGCAAGAGAGTTAGGTCAAGATGTATCAACTTTAGAGGAAGATCTCTAAGGTGGTCATAAGATGACCATCCTTGAGATCTATAATCAAGTGTATCTCCTACATCTTGTGTGACCTATTTTTTAAGTCTAGATGATGTTCATCCAAGGAAAGTGTTCCAATGTGAGCATCTTAGACATGAGGAGGGGGATTTGCAAGGAATGTAAATAATGTGGACCTTTTGAAATGATCATCTATGGAGATTGACTCCAAGATGACCATATTTAGGTCAAGAAAGCAAGTAACAAACAAGAACTAGCTAATAAAAAAGAGGGCAAAGGGGAAATGCATAAATAAAATGTGGATTCATGTAGAGAATCATCCATGAAGATGAACTCCATGGAAATCCTCTTGGATCCTTGGGACAAAGAGGAAATGGGAGTTGAACAAAAGATGGTAAGTAGAATTACATCATTTTTACATGAAGTGTGTGCATAAATGAGAGAGATATGAGTGAAGAGAGTGACGGTTTACCAATTTTCTTGGGTTTGTGTTTAGAGTTTGAAGGTTTCAAAGGGTTAGAAGTGGTTTTGGGATGGATTAGAGGATGAATATGGTATGGAATTTGAATTATGAGAGTGTAAATGGCTGTTTGAGGGTGAACTTGGGCAGAGTGACAATAGGTTTTCGTATTTCTGGGCCTCTTGAAACTGAGGGAGAAGGGCTGTATTTATTGGTTGCCTGGGTGCTGATCTTATCCGCGTGGACAAGATTGTAGGTGCAATCTTGTCCGCGCAGATGACCTAAACAGCGTGCCTGTTTTTTGCAGAAAGCAGTTTTGGCAGTTTTGGCTTTTTCTAAATGGTCAATATTCCTTTTTATTGGAAATGATAGGTTTTCAGCGAGGTAATTGTCCATTTTTTTATTCCTAAGAGGTCCTTCCTCATTCAAATTGCAAAATAATGTCCAAAATGCCCCTAAATGATTATAAATCATTAATTTGGGCTGACGGAACATTAACGACCCAGATTGGGGTACTTACAGTAGCCCCTCGGCGACGGTACTTCCAGGGGAAGTGGGGTCGTCGACAAAGTGAGGATCCCAATCTGGCAAACATTACCGAGATGGGCGAGGAGGTGACCGAGGCGGTCGAATGGCTAGACCCTTAACGAAAGGATTCCTACGTATCCCATGTGGGAATGAAGCCGGTCGTAGTTCAGATTTTGAGAGGGGAAAGGAACGGTCAAACGAATGGACCTCCCACCGCATTTTCATTGTCGAAGGTAGACTCGACTAACGAAGGCGTTGCCGAAGGAAGGCTCGACTTAGCGGTAGCATTGTCGAAGACAAACATGACTTAGCGGAAGCATTGCCGAAGACTGATTCGACCTAGGGGAAGCGTTGTCGAAGACTGATTCGACCTAGCAGAAGCGTTGCCGAAGATAGACTCGACTTAGCGGAAGCGTTGCCGAAGACTGATTCGACTTAGCGGAAGCATTGCCGAAGACTGATTTGACTTAGCGGAAGCGTTGCCAAAGACAGACTCGACTTAGCAGAAGCGTTGCCGAAGACTGACTCGACTTAGCGGAGGCGTTGCCGAAGACAAACTCGACCTAGCAGAAGCGTTGTCGAAGACTGACTCGACTTAGCTGAGGTGTCTATACTTGGATTTGAGACTTAGTTCAGGAGTATGAACCTAAGTTCAGACTTAGCTCAGGAGTATGAACTTAAGTTGAGGCTCGGTTCAGAAGTATGAACCTAAGTCGAGGTTCGATTCAGGAGTATGAACCTAAATTGGGACGTAGTTCAGGAGTATGAACCTAAGTCGAGGCTCGGTTCAGGAGTATGAACCTAAATTGGGACTTAGTTCAGGAGTATGAACCTAAGTCGAGGCTCGATTCAGGAGTATGAACCTAAATTGGGACTTAGTTCAGGAGTATGAACCTAATTCGAGGCTCGGTTCAAGAGTATGAACCTAAATTGGGACTTAGTTCAGGAGTATGAACCTAAGTCGAGGTTTGGTTCAGGAGTATGAACCTACACTGGGACTTAAGTCAGGAGTATGAACCTAAGTCGAGGCTTTGGTTCAGGAGTATGAACCTAAATTGGGACTTAGTTCAGGAGTATGAACCTAAGTCGAGGTTCGGTTCAGGAGTATGAACCTAAATTGGGACATACACTCCTGTTACAAGAATTACTTCGATTCGAATCTTAATAGCCATTGCAGCTATGTATAATCTGCATATACATGAAACGGATGTAAAAACTGCGTTTTTAAATGGTGATTTGAATGAAGAAATTTACATGGAGCAGCCCGAAGGTTTCAAAGTAAAAGGACAAGAGCACAAGGTATGCAAACTTGTTAAGTCCTTGTATAGTTTGAAGCAAGCTCCTAAACAATGGCATGAGAAATTTGACAACGTCATGATTAGGAATGGTTTTAACACAAACGAATGTCATAAATGTGTATACTCAAAGAAATTTGGTAACACATATGTATTTGTTTATTTATATGTAGATGACATGCTCATATTTGGTCATGACATTGATGTTATAAAAAAAACAAAGAAAATGTTTACCAATAACATTGATATAAAAGATATGGGTGAAGCAAATGTAATCTTGGGAATGAAAGTCTCAAGAACCTCCAATGGAATTAGTTTATCCAAACACATTATGTTGATAAAATGATTGAGAGATTTAATTCTCATGGAATTAAAGAAACTAATAATCAATTTCTGTCCCATATAGTTTTTCACAAGAATACTGGGAATGTGAAACAACAATTATAGTATTCTCAAATCATTGGAAGCCTAATGTACTTAATGCAAAATGCACAAGGCCGGGTATAGCTTACGTTGTAAGTAAGCTAAGTCATTTTACTAGTAATCCTAATAATGAGCATTGGAATGCATTATTAAGAGTTTAAGGATATATAAAATGAACTAGAGAGTATTCATAGCACTATAACAATTATCCTCCTGTATTTGAAGGATATAGTGATGCAAATTGGATATCTGATACAGATGAATCCAAGTCTACTAGTGGCTATGTATTTACTCTCGGTGGAGGTGCCATATCATGGAAATTTTCTAAGCAAACTTATATAGCTCGATCAACGATGGAATCTGAGTTTATTGCTTTAGATAAAGCTGGTGAAGAAGTCGAATGTCTTAGACACTTTTTAGAAGATATTCCCCTCTGGCCAAAACCCGTGTGTGATATATGTATACACTGTGATAATCAAGCAGCTATAGCAAGGGCGGAGAATTTTATATACAACGGAAAATCTCGACACATACGTCATAGACACAACACCGTTAGACAGTTTTGATTGATTTCGTGCGATCAAAGGATAACCTAGCGGATCCATTAACTAATGGTTTATCAAAGGAGAGAATAAACTGTGCATCGGAAGAAATGGGGCTAAAGCCTAAACAAATCTAAATCAACTTGATGGAAATCTAACCTAGCAACTGGAGATCCCACGGACTAGGTTCAATAGGAAAAACTAGTCATGATTGATTTGAGAGAAGCACTTGGAAGTTTATCTTCATCCCATTTCTATGATGCAAAAAGTGTTGCCTACAAATTGGTAGAGGTTAAGCTATTGCTTTTAATAATGACTATAACTTGTAAATTAGTACAAGTGGGGTAATGTAAGATACTCTTTATAGCACATCACTTATGTTAGTGTGAACATGGCCGGTTCGTTGAGAATTTTACTTAGGCAAATTCTCTAAAGCACTCGCAGAACCAAGAAAGTTCAGGGCCGAAATAATGAACACAATAGAGAACAAAAATCTGATATGAGAAATTAAATGTTTTTGGTCTAATGTTTAAGCTTACAATAACGTCTGACAGTTCATTACGTTACGTACACTGATCAGCCAAGTAAACTCGATAGATTCTTACTAAAGAAGGTTCAAAGCGAAAGCCACCTATCTTGATGCATTTATTTCTCAGCTATGCTCTTCTTCTTCTTTCTTTTCCGTGTCGACTTCTTCCATTCATGTGGGGGATTTTTGGAATATTGGGTGAATATTAGGGTGAATGGTAAAGTCAACCAAGAGTCTAAAATCCAAAAGACATGTCAATTCAAATTCTATGAACTGCTTGGCCGAGCAAGGCATAAGCCTAGGCCGAGCATGACTGTCCAGAATCATGACCCTTCTATTAACCTCTGCTCGGGTGAGGCACTAAACTGCTC
Organism: Adenophora triphylla var. japonica; assembly: GCA_022495995.1. Taxonomy (NCBI): domain Eukaryota; kingdom Viridiplantae; phylum Streptophyta; class Magnoliopsida; order Asterales; family Campanulaceae; genus Adenophora; species Adenophora triphylla. The sequence continues at coordinate 92,939 of JAFEMH010002288.1, read as the reverse complement.
AGCCGAACAACCAGCCTATGCTCGGGCGAGGCACCAATAGTGCTCGGCCGAGCAATTGCTTTCGACATTGCAAAGTCTTGATCGGTGATATTTTTTTTTGGTTCTTTTCCTCCCATTGATTTTATGAATTCTTTAAGAAGCCAAACAAATGTTTCTGTCTTTTCATTTGTTAATAAAGCACAACCAAATATCACCGTGTTCCAATAGTTGTTCACCCCAACTATTGGTGTACAAATTAAATTGTATTTATTTGTATCATAAGTTGTATCAAACACAACTACATCACCATACAATTCATAATCCTCATTCATCATAACAACTCTCCAAAACAAAGTAATGAGTCCACTTTCTTCCCCAAACTGCATTTTGTAGTAAAATCCTTCATCCTCAATTTGGCTTAGTCTATCAACTACAGTCTGTGCATCGCCCATTTCTATTTTTCCATTCTCAATCTCAGTACAAAATTAATATGATCTCTTCTTGTATGCCCAACATATTCCTCCCCACCAGCTGTATTTGCTAAAACATTATATCCATTAGTTGGTTGAGGCCAGCTTCTTCAAATTGCTCTATTATTTTACCTTTAGCTTCTGATATTGACCTCTCACTATGCTTGAAGTGGTTCCATTCTAGCCTTGTCATCTTATGGTTGTGTTCAGTTACGTGTCGTGCAACTTCATATAAGTCTTCCTTATTTAATAACTTTACTCTCATAAAAGCTTGAAAACCTGTCCTTTTAGAAGGAGCTTTTTTTCTCTTCAATTTTCTCTTAGGGTTTTCAATTCGTTTCAATGGATATGAAATCTCAATTTCACCGACTTCTAATGGAGCTGAAACATCAATTTCATTTCCTGTTCCATTTGTGTATTATTGGCACGAACACATGAAATACTTATCTATTGGCGTTGATGTTTTCTTCGAGACACATGAGGTTGTCATCTTAACACTAAATCACAATGCATTACAATGATTCTTGTACAATTGATACAATTCTTCCCATATCTTTGCTTTTATCCCCAACAGAGATGAAGTAAAATCAACATGGTTTGCTGCAAATAAAATAAAATTAGATTGACAATAACACTGGCACTAGAGAAACAAGTGCTGGCATATTATATTAGAAATACTGGCATCTTTTTTCAAAAGCAAGGACTGTTATTAAACTAGACATTCACTTGTATATGTAATAACAAACGCTGGCTTTTCAAAAAAGTTACACTGGCATTCCAAACATCACTAACCGACACTTCAAACAACAAAGTAACACTACACTACAAACAACACTCATTGGTACATATAATAAAAAAATTGGCACATTAAAAAAAAACTGTGATACATTATTAAACAAATATTGTACTACAAAACCAGTGAATGTTGACACTTGCACATATAATAACAAACACTTTCAATTCAGAAAAATAACACTGGCAATTCAAAAAACACTTACTAGTAATTCAAACAATAAACAATGGAACTACAAAAGTGTAATGGCTTTATATAACTACTTGAGGAATTTGATCAATTATAGTAGCATTATCTGCAGTAGTTCAATTATAATGTTAACTAATCAATTTTTGTGAGTGTACTGGCACTTCGAGTAATGAATACTTCGAATAATTACCAGTTCCATCTTCAAAATCATGTAATCTCATCTTAACCTAATCAAAAATCGCTTGGATTGAATGAAACAATTAGGAATGATTGTAAATATCTCGATTGATAATCTATAATGAAGAAGCTGGTGTAGTGAATTATATAGTACCTCAATCAACTGATACAGAATGATTTTCGCTTAATTCTGCTTTATCTCGATGAATATCTCTGTTGCGGCATAACTGTGTGTTTTACTGTGTGTGTTCGTTGGATTTTAGTTAATAAAAGTCGGTTCAATTTCGTTAGTGAACCGGTCTTCCGGTTCAACACGCGTATTATAAATTTAAATCGGTCCAAAAACTATTTTTTTCATAAAAGCAATTCTTTATACAGTGAAATAAATATATGTTCAATTAAAATGTAATCAAATAAATATAAGTGCAAGATATAATCATCTTTTTCATATCAAATAATTCACTAACCAATAACTAGTAAAAAACAAAGCATGATTTAACAACCAAACAAAGAGAGAGATACTATAGATATGGTGTGAACACTAGCCTGATCGAGTCATGCGAAAATCAATGGGAAAAAGGAAGTTTGGTAAAAAAATGAGTGAGCACAAAAGTTGGACATTTCAATCAAATCTTTCTAAAATATTTGGTCCTAACAGTTTGGGTTATCAAGCTTACTGAGTGTTTTTGCCAATAGCCCGAGAAGAGAATGGTAGCTGTTAGAACCTAACTATGTAACTACATAGTCAAGTCTAGTTTTGACAAAGAAACATATCTAAAATAGACCTCAAACAGCCAAGATATACTCAGCAAACATCAACATCAGATAGCCAAGATATGTCAAGATAAATCAATGATAGTAATGATCAAGAGAACCAATCCAATAAGACAAGTGTTATTTTATTACAAAGAGATCATTATGTATCACCCAACTCAAACCATGCCATCTACTCATCAAGATCTAACAGCTAAGATCTCAACAGCAGATATTGTTCAATCTAACAGCTAAAGATTTTCTGTGCCCTCAGCAATGCACTAATCCATGGATGACAAAGATATGCTATGCTCAAATCTCTCATCAAACATTGCCATGTCATCTCCTTGAAGATCTTTTGAACTTTTGTTTCAAATTCCAGCCCGTTTATAGCCAGTCAATAATGCTCTAAATACAAACACTATTCCAACCACACCATTTACTGCATTGTCTCCTCCAACGGTTACTTCCTCGTACAACATAAATGAAGCAACGGCTACTTCCTCAATCCTACTATATATTGGACCCAAATTTCCCATTCTAAGGGCTCCTTACAACACTCATTTCCAGTCCCATTTACAGCCCTTTTACACCAATTTACAGTCCCTTTTCAGCCTTTACACAGCCCTTTTACACCACTGCAACCTCATCAACAAACTTCTGCAAAGCCTTTCTTACAGCCTTCTTAAAGCCATTTCCATAGCCTTTCCACACCCCTTTACAGAGCCATTTTATAGCCCTTTCCACACCCATTTACAGCTTCTTGACAACCTTCTGCAGTCCCTTTCCACACCCATTAACAATCCCGTTTTACAGCCCTTCAACACACAACTTTTGCAACCTTCCCTGCACCCTTTCATATCTGCAAAACCTGCAACCAATTACCAATCAATTCTGAGCCACTTGAGACTGTACTTCAGGTGTATAAACACTTTGTAAACCACTTAAGACTGACTTTAAGTGTGTTCTGTAATTTGCTTCGTAACAAGCAAATCCCTAATTGACTGTACTAATTAGGAAGAGGAGGTTCAAGGAACTTGCCTAATCAATCACTGTAAATCTTAAAGGGAACTAGATTATAGTGAATTGATCTCACTTGTCAAGGTTGACAGTGAGGGTGGACGTAGGAGGAGTAAACTCCGAACTACCTTAAAATTCTTGTGTCATTTGGTATTATCACACACAAACACACACACACACCTACACACACTTACACCAATCACTTTGTCTTTACATTATTTCACTTTATTTATTCCGATGCACATTATACTCTTGCTTTTTGATCAGTTAATATCTGACAGCTAAGAATCAATCTCAGCTGTCAAAGCTTAACTGCCTGATCTCCCTTTAACTGATTAAGTAAACAGGACCTTTCAGTAGCTAACACTGCTGATTATGTTGTAGATTTCAGATGTTACTGGAGGAGCAACTGCTTCCTTGTTCGTTGCAGTTTCTTGGGAAAAAAGGTAAATAAATAGTCTCATAACACATTTGACAAGTCAAACTCTTCAAGAATGTACTTTTACTGCTTCATCTCTCTTGATATTGCATCGATTTTTATCTGCTCGCATCTTTGCGGTAAAGTTATATTTTTTTCATTTTAAACACAGCTCTTGTCTTGAGAGAGCAAAAATGATAAGGGCCACTCTGTTTTTGAAATGCCTGTTGAGTTGAATATTCTCGCATAATAGACAAGCTAAATTTTGGGGTCTGCCATGGGAAATGAAACTGTAAAACCCCCAATCCCACATCGGTAGGATATGAGCTTTAATTGTGATAGATAAGCATCCACTCATTACTATTGGTCACCAACAGGAACCATTCTGAATGTAGGAATTTCAGGAAACTTGTAAATACTCCCTCCGTCCCACCTCTAATCTCCTTTTTCGTCCTGAGGATAGCCCGAAATTTCCTTTTTCATCTGTCTCGTCTGAATGAGGATAGCCCGAAACGGCAAAGTTTTTATACTACTTTTCCTTAATTACTATGCCCAAAAATTTAGTCTTCGTAGAGGTAGGACTATGCCCAAAAATTTAGTCTTCGTAGAGGTAGGACGGAGGGAGTATTTCTTTATGGGTGTATTTTTCCAAAAACATCCAACCTGTTTGACAGGTATATGAGTCTATCATATAACGAAAGATTTGATACTCTTCTTCCTTTATTTGTAAAATTATTAAGCTCCTGCATAAAGGCATACAATCTAATTTCCTTCACTGACCATTGCCTTCAAAATGAACAATTAACCCTTCCCAAGTTTCTTTTGTGTCCTGAAATTTTGCACCTTTTTGTTATGGTCCAGTGAGTTAATTATGATCAACCTTGATTGTCTATCCAAAACTGAGATAATTTTCAAAGAAAAACATCTTAAAATTAATGAAAAGCGAAAATCATGAATAATATATGTATAATAATCATGTTATACATTTCATTCCTATGGTAAAACGTAGATAAATGGAGCACAAACAGATTAACTTAATTAAAGTACACGTACATAACTTGTATGCAACATTCATAATAATGTGCTTGTGGACGGCTGTAGGACTTTCTTGCGATATTCAGCAAGAGCCCACAATGGAAATATATTCCGATACCCCGCATAATGCAACATGCAGTTCTTCATGAAAGCTCCAGTGATTTCCTACCATTAGAAGTGATATTATTGTTATAGAGTCGTGGAAAAATATTAATTTTTCAGTTTATGATTATTACGAGTACTATTTTTTGCCCATGGTTGTTTACCTGCTGGGGAAAATCACCATTTTCCATTTGAGAGTTGATCAACAATTTTGCTCCATGGTGAAGTGGTGTTGAGTCTCTATTTTCCTTCAGGAAGAAACTTCATATAATCAGCAAAGATTGAATAGATATAGAAAATATTCCTACAGATGAATAATAACAAACTGACCTGTCTAGAGTGCATCAGACCCATCATGGCCCATGCAGTCTGTACCAAATTGGACCGGTTTCTTTTCAGAGGTATGCATTCCTATATCATCCAACAATAGATACAAGTTTGTGATGACAACAGTGGCAAGAGGAGGTGAAATATATGTATGCTTTGAATGGATCAAATGTTCTACATTATTTTTATGTTGTAAATTCCCTTTTTTGGGCAGGATTCATAGCTTTCTCCCCATCCGCCATCTTCCTGCTGTGACTTTAGCAGAAAGTTCACAGCTTTACGAATTGCTAGGCAATTTTCGTATGTTTTACCTGAGGCAGCTAGCCCTCCAATAGCAAACATGGAACCATATGTGAAGCACACTCCCCAGTTCCCATACCTGGATATATAGTTATTCCAAAACAGAAAATAGTCTCATTTGTCAAGTCAACTATTTATCGATGATATCTGCCTTGCTTTTGTTAGAAATAGGATCCGGACCAAAAAAAGTGGGATATGATTATTTTCTGGAACGGAGTGAGTATTTATTCTATTCCACTTTATGCAGTTTGGAGAAGAGAAAGTACCATGAACCGTCAGGCATCTGTATGTCCTCGAGGTACCTAGTAGCATTTGCAATAAAATTATCAACTTCTTTCTCTCTGTGTGTAGGGTATAGTTTCTTGAAGAGTACTAGTGCCTGAATAGCTGTTGAGGTACATTCCACATACCTATGAGAAAATGGCCAGTTTAGCATCAGATAAAATAAATGAATACTTTGAAATACAGAGCTGTTAATATTTCTGATTCCTTACTCTCGCTCAATGACAATGTCACCAAAGAACTCTGACGGATTTAGTATCTACGACAGATCATAACAGTTATATTAGAAATCGTGAAAAATTATATATTTCGTGTAAAAGAATGACAATGGATTTATTATGTCTTCTCATGTGTTTTTTAGGAATATCTACCTCCAACCACTCTGCGGAACCTGCAGGCTCCCAAGCTGGTAAACCACCATTTTTGCTCTGCATTACAAGGTAAGCAAAATAGTATTGAAAGCTACTAAGATAAAATGACTATTTAATATACATGTTTACCTTTAAAAATATTTCGAATCACCCAAAAAATATTTAATTTTGTGCTAAAAAATTCGTGGAACCGGATCGGACCAGTAGAAGCTGATCATACCAGTAAAAATCGGACCGAAAAAATAGTATTGATCTGGTCCTGGTTCCAAATTTTTATGGAACCAATTATTTGGTCTGGTCCTGATTTTGAAAAAAATATATGCGGTTGTGTACCAAAACCGGAACGGATATACTCCCTCCGTCCCAGCCAACTTAGGAAATTTTGAAATGGCAAGTGAATTAAGGAATATTATTATAGTATTAGGAGAGAGAATGAGTGGAAAAAGTGTTGTGAGTGTGAAAAATTAAAGAGTGTTGAGAGAGAGGGTGTCTCCATTCTTGTAATATCAAGAATTTCTTGTATGGGCATGGACGAAAGAGTAGGTAGATAATAATAAAATAATAATAATACAGTGTAATTTTAGCTAGTTAAATTTGTTTCATTGCTTATATATTCAGGCTTACCAGATAGGGGCAAACATATATAACAATGGAATATACACTTGTAGGCCTAGTCCTAGTCCTAGCCCTTATGTTATGGGTTATATGGTCTAGGAAACACAAAACCCACCAAGGGAGGTTGCCGCCGGGCCCTAGAAGGTGGCCGGTGGTTGGCAACATTTTCCAATTAGGTTGGTCACCCCATGAATCATTTGCCAAGTTGGCTCCACTACAAGAAAAACAGCTTTTAGCGACGGAAAAATCCGTCGCTAAAAGCCAAAAATCCGTCGCTAAAGGCATTTAGCGACGGATTAGCGACGGAAAAAATCTGTCGCTAAAACCCTTGTCGCTAAATATCAACGACAGATTTTTTGGCTGTCGGTAAAGTAACGACGGATAATTCCGTCGCTAAAACTCAAAAATCCGTCGCTAAATATCGAAGAGGAACGACAAAATTAATGTATTGGCGACATTAATAACGACGGATTTAACGACGGAAATTTCCGTCGCTAAAATTTATTCCAAATTTTCACAATTTTTTAAATTTTTTTAAATTTTCTTTTTTCAATATTTTATATTTTTTATATATCAAATTAGCGACGGATATTTCCGTCGCTAATTTGATATTTTTTATTAAAAAAATTATATATATATATATATATATATATATATATATATATTATTTTTGTAAATATTTTTAACTCAGTCCCTTAAATTTTATTTTTCTCAAATCAGTCCACTAGGTTTTATTTTTCTCAAATCAGTCCATTAGATTTTATTTTTCTCAAATCAGTCCCTTGAATTTTATTTTTCTCAAATCAGTCCTTGATATTTTCTAGAGTCACACTTTAGTCCCCTAAACTTCTCTTATACCACAACCACCACCTGCCACCATCAACCACCCTTCACAACCACCATTCACCACCACTTGGAACAGCAGCTCTAAATCACTTAGCTTACAGCACACAAATTCCTCTCTCTTCTCTCTGTGAGACACACATCACAAACTCACTCATTATAAAAGCATATATAATCACTCTCTCTCTCTCTCTCTCTCTCTCTCTCTCTTCCATACACAATCAAACACCCAGAAATTGAAAACCAATCCAGATTCGTTTTCTGGAGACTAAAAAAAAAAAAAACTGAAAAACAACTATGCTAGAACAATCACAAATCCAAAACCAAAAACAAAGCCAAAACAAAATTATCAACCTTCTTCTCAGTCAACACAACCGGCGACGATGACATGGAAAATTCGAGATAAAGCCACAAATCAACGCCGGCCGGTTGGGGAAGAAGAAAGGGGAGAGAGAGACGCAGAGGGGAGAGAGAGAGGGGAAAGAGGGTAGAGCGACGGGAGGGGAGGTGGAGGGGCGGCGACGGAGGAGGAAGACGGCGTTGCGAGATCTGATGACGGGGAACCTTGGAAACAACCTCTTTCCGCTAATGATGATACCGGGGTGGTAGAAATCTCACATTTGGGCCAAGTTAAGATGCTTGCAACCCATGATTGCGAGATCCAAGAGTGTTTACTGATCCTTCCACTCAGAAGCGGCCATGGGTGATGAAGATGATAGTAGTGATGAAGAAGAAGACTCTGTTCTTTGAAGGGGAAGAGGAAGAAGGAGTGAAGAAGGGGAAGGTGGGCATTGTTTTTGGGTGTGGAGAGGATTGAAGGAGAAGGAGATGAGGGAGGCGGTGAAATGAAAACTGAATGGGACGGATTAGAGCTGGGAGGCGCAGAAAGAATGAGATGAGGGAGGGGTTTGTTTAGGGTTAGGGAAAAAGTGGGTGAATTAGGGCCATTGGATTTTAGTGTGAAATTAATGGTGTAGATTGATTTATTGGTAATCCATGTGAACATTAATGAACCAATCAAAGGAAAGTGTAGTTTTATTTTTATGGAATGAAGTATTGCCACTTCTTATATTTATTTGTATTTCACAAAAAAAATCATCATAATTATAAAATAATATTATCTCATAATAATAATTGAAAAAAATAAAAATATTAAATAATTATAACATTAATAGTAATAGATAATTAGTAATAAAATAAGTAAATATCTAGAAGAAGGGTCATTACTAATATTATAAATTATTAATAATAAGTAATAATTGAATAATACATGTTAGAATTAATAATAATAATACTTAATAATAAATAGTAATAATACATAATATCAAAAAATAAATGTTTTTATATTATACACTTTTATTTCTTTAAAAATTATTAGTAATAATACTTAATAATAATACTAATAATGATGTTATTGTTAATTATTCAATTAAATAATTGAATATATAATTATTATTATATAATTAATAATAATACTTAATAATAATACTAATAATGATGTTATTGTTAATAATAGTACTTAATAATAATATTAATATTAACTAGTAATAATACATAATATCAAGAAAGTAAATAATTGAATATATTAATAATTATTATTATATAATTAATAATAATACTTCATAATAATATTAATAATAACTAGTAATAATAATGATTCTATTGTTAATTATTCAATTAAATAATTGAATATATTAATAATTATTATTATATAATTAATAATAATATTAATAATAATATTATATAACTAATAAAAATAATATTATATAATTAATAATAATACTTAAGAATAATATTAATAATAACTAGTAATAATAATGATGCTATTGTTAATTATTCAATTAAATAATTGAATATATTAATAATTATTATTACATAATTAATAATAATATTAATAATAACTAGTAATAATGATGATATTGTTAATTATTCAATTAAATAATTGAATATATTAATAATTATTATTATATAATTAATAATAATACTTAATAATAATATTATATAATTAATAATAATACTTAATAATACCCTATAGGGTATACTCTATACCTTATACCCTATAGGGTATAGGGTATAGGGCTTAGGGCATAGGGTATACCCTATAGGGCATAGGGTATAGGGTATACCCTATAGAGTATAGGGTATAGGGTATAAGGTATACCCTATAGGGCATAGGGTATAGGGCATAGGGTATAGGGTATACCCTATAGGGCATAGGGTATAGGGTATACCCTATATGGCATAGGGTATAGGGTATAGGGTATAGGGTATAAGGTATAGGGTATAGGGCATAGGGTATACCCTATAGGGCATAGGGTATAGGGTATACCCTATAGGGCATAGGGTATAGGGTATAGGGTATACCCTATAGGGCATAGGGTATAGGGTATACCCTATAGGGCATATGGTATAGGCCATAGGGTATAGGGTATACCCTATAGGGCATAGGGTATAGGGTATACCCTATAGGGCATAGGGTATAGGCCATAGGGTATAGGGTATACCCTATAGGGCATAGTGTATAGGGCATAGGGCATAGGGTATAGGGTATACCCTGTAGGGCATAGGGTATAGGGTATACCCTGTAGGGCATAGGGTATAGGGTATACCTTATATGGCATAGGGTATAGGGTATAGGGCATAGGGTATAAGGTATAGGGTATAGGGCATAGGGTATACCCTATAGGGCATAGGGCATAGGGTATACCCTATAGGGCATAGGGTATAGGGTATACCCTATAGGGCATAGGGTATAGGGTATAGGGTATAGGGCATAGGGTATAGGGTATATCCTATGACCTATACTCTATAGGGCATAGGGCATAGGGTATACCCTATAGGGTATAAGGTATACCCTATAGGGTATAGGGTATAGGGTATAGGGTATAGGGTATAGGGTATACCTTATATGGCATAGGGTATAGGGTATAGGGCATAGGGTATAAGGTATAGGGTATAGGGCATAGGGTATACCCTATAGGGCATAGGGCATAGGGTATACCCTATAGGGTATAGGGTATAGGGTATAGGGTATAGAGTATAGGGTATAGGGTATACCCTATATGGCATAGGGTATAGGGTATAGGGTATAGGGTATAGGGCATAGGGTATAGGGTATATCCTATGACCTATACTCTATAGGGCATAGGGCATAGGGTATACCCTATAGGGTATAAGGTATACCCTATAGGGTATAGGGTATAGGGTATAGGGTATACCCTATATGGCATAGGGTATAGGGTATAGGGTATAGGGCATAGGGTATAGGGTATATCCTATGACCTATACTCTATAGGGCATAGGGTATACCCTATAGGGCATAGGGTATAGGGTATACCCTATATGGCATAGGGTATATGGTATAGGGTATAGGGCATAGGGTATAGGGTATACCCTATGCCCTATACCCTATAGGGCATAGGGTATATGGTATACCCTATATGGAATAGGGTATAGGATATACCATATAGGGTATACCCTATACCCTTTAGGGTATACCCTATAAGGTATACCCTATACCCTATACCCTTTAGGGTATACCCTATAAGGTATACCCTATACCCTTTAGGGTATACCCTATAAGGTATACCCTATACCCTTTAGGGTATACCCTATAAGGCATAGGGTATAGGATATACCCTATATGGCATAGGGTATAGGATATGCCTTATAGGGTATACCCTATAAGGCATAGGGTATATGGTATACCCTATATGGCATAGGGTATAGGATATACCATATAGGGTATACCCTATACCCTTTAGGGTATACCCTATAAGGTATACCCTATACCCTATACCCTTTAGGGTATACCCTATAAGGTATACCCTATACCCTTTAGGGTATACCCTATAAGGTATACCCTATACCTTATACCCTATACCCTTTAGGGTATACCCTATAAGGTATACCCTATACCCTATAGGGTATAGGATATACCATATAGGGTATACCCTATACCCTTTAGGGTATACCCAATACCATATAGGGTATATGGTATAGGGTATAGGGTATATCCTATATGGTATACCCTATAGGGTATAGGGTATAAGGTATACCCTAAACCCTATGCCCTATATCCTATAGGGTATACCCTATACCCTATGCCCTATACCCTATAGGGTATACCTTATACCCTATGACCTATACCCTATGCCCTATACCCTATGCCCTATAACCTATGCCCTATAGGGTATACCTTATACCCTATGCCCTATAGGGTAAACCATATACCCTATGCCCTATGCCTACATACCCTATACCTATAGGGTATACCTATACCCTATGCCCTATAGGGTATAATTTATGCCCTATACCCTATATATGCCCTATACCCTATGCCCTATAGGGTATAGGGCATAAGTATACCTATACCCTATGCTCTATACCCTATACCATATACCCTATGCCCTATAGGGTATAGGGCATAGGGTATACCCTATACCCTATGCCCTATACCCTATACCATATACCCTATGCCATATAGGGTATACCCTATATGGCATAGGGTATAGGGTATAGGGTATAGGGTATAGGGCATAGGGTATAGGGCATAGGGTATAGAGTATAGGGTATAGGGTATACCCTATATGGCATAGGGTATATGGTATAGGGTATAGGGCATAGGGTATAGGGTATACCCTATGCCCTATACCCTATAGGGCATAGGGTATATGGTATAGGGTATAGGGCATAGGGTATAGGGTATACCCTATGCCCTATACCCTATAGGGCATAGGGTATAGGGCATAGGGTATAGGGCATAGGGTATACCCTATAGGGCATAGGGTATAGGGTATACCCTATAGGGTATAGGGTATAGGGCATAGGGCATAGGGTATATGGTTTACCCTATAGGGCATAGGGTATAAGGTATACCCTATAGGGCATAGGTTATAGGGCATAGGGTATAGGGCATAGGGCATAGGGTATAGGTCATAGGGTATAAGGTATACCCTATAGGGTATAGGGCATAGGGTATAGGGTATACCCTATAGGATATAGGGCATAGGGTTTAGGGTATACCTTATACCCTATACCCTATAGGGTATACCATATAGGATATACCCTATACCCTATACCATATACCCTATATGGTATTGGGTATACCCTAAAGGGTATAGGGTATACCCTATATGGTATATCCTATACCCTATAGGGTATAGGGTATACCTTATAGGGTATACCCTATAGGGTTTAGAATTTAGGGTTTAGGGTTTAGGGTTTAGAGTTTAGGATTTAGGGTTTAGGGTATAGAGTATAGGGACGGGTAAAATTATTTAATTTTTATTTATAAATGTATAGTTTTTTTTTTTTTTTTTATGAATATAAATAAGTATTTTGGAAATTTTTTAGTATTGAAGTTTTTTTTGAAAAAGTTATATAAAAAAAGTTAGAAAAAAAAAATAAACAAATGAAAGTATAATAAAGAAATCAGGGACGGGTAAATTTTTTTAATTTTTATTTATAAATGTATAGTTTTTTTTATTTTTTATGAATATAAATAAATATTTTGGACACTTTTTAGTATTGAAGTTTTTTTCAAAAAGTTATATAAAATAAGTTAGAAAAAAAATAAACAAATGAAAGTATAATAAAGAAATAAGGGACGGGTAAAATTCTTTAATTTTTATTTATAAATGTATATATATATATTTTTTTATGGATATAAATAAATATTTTGGACATTTTTTAGTATTAAAGTTTTTTTCAAAAAGTTATATAAAAAAAGTTAGAAAAAAAACTAAACAAATGAAAGTATAATAAAGAAATCAGGGACGGGTAAAATTCTTTAATTTTTATTTATAAATGTATAGTTTTTTTATTTTTTATAAATAGAAATAAATATTTTGGACATTTTTTAGTATTGAAGTTTTTTTCAAAAAGTTACATAAAAAAAGTTAGAAAAAAAGTTATTTTTTTAAAAAAAAAAACATTTATATCGCTAAATCCGTCGATAATTTATTTTTGTAAAATCCGTCGCTAAATCCGTCGGTATTTTAAAAGAAAAATATTTTTTATTTTTTATTATTTAGCGACAGAATAATTCCGTCGGTAATTTATTTTTGTTAAATCCGTCGTTAAATCCGTTGCTAATTTTTTAAAAAAAATATTTATTTATTTTTTATTTATTTAGCGACAGAAAAAATCCGTCGTTAAAAAATTTTGTAATCCGTCGTTAATCTGTCGCTAAATCCGTCGCTAAAATGGGCGGGTTTTTTTGGCGCCACTATTGCGACAGATTAGTGACGATTCATGTCTGTCGCTAAAATCCGTCGCTAATCCGTCGCTAAATCCGTCGGTAACTGATTTTTTCATTTTATTTTGCTTCCGTCGTTAATCCGTCGCTGTTCCGTCGCTAATAGCGACAGAATTTGGTCCGTCGCTAATTTCCGTCGCTATTTCGCAGTTTTCTTGTAGTGCTCGTGAACATGGCTCCATATGACTATATGGTTAGGTTCTATGTGCACCGTGGTAATCTTATCAAGTGACTCAGCTCGAGAGATGTTCAAGAACCGCAGGGAGGAAAATCTATGAATCCATGATAGGTGACTTTGGAAACGAGGGGTCCCTCATAACCCAACAATATGGCCCTCAATGGCGTAAGTTGAGGCGCTTGTCCAATAGAACTTCTTAGAGGGACCTTCAATCCCATTTCCCTGATACTCCAATAGAACATCTAAGAAGTCCTTTTTCTTCTTTTCACTAGGGTCATTCTCTATGCTCTCCTTAATGAAATCTCCTGCAATATCAAAGGCTTTGTTCACATGAAATTGGGTCTTTGTCCTTATACCTTGTGGATCAACCCTTTTTAAGATAGGCAAATAATCAGCAACATTAGGCTTTCCTGCAAATTCCATCACTTTGCGTGCATGGTAAAAGAACTTCACCCCTCTATCCGATTTTGGATCTAAAAGATCCCTTGAGAACATCAAATTCCCAATAAGATTAAATGCCATCAAGAAAAAGAACCTTCCAACATCAACGGTACTATTAGCACACTCCCCAGCCTCATCTTCTATAAATTTCACCATTTGATCAATACAACGACTGCGGACCCCACTAGAAGTGTCAAAACGGCTATTCACAAAGAACTCCGTGGTGGACAAGCGCCTTAACATACGCCATTGTGGGCCATATTGTTGGGTTTGAGGGACCCCTCGTTTCCAAAGTCACCAATCATGGATTCATAGATTTTCCTCCCTGCGGTTCTTGAACATCTCTCGAGCTGAGTCACTTGATAAGATTACCACGGTGCACATAGAACCTAACCATATAGTCATATGGAGCCATGTTCACGAGCCAACTTGGCAAATGATTCATGGGGTGACCAACCTAATTGGAAAATGTTGCCAACCACCGGCCACCTTCTAGGGCCCGGCGGCAACCTCCCTTGGTGGGTTTTGTGTTTCCTAGACCATATAACCCATAACATAAGGGCTAGGACTAGGACTAGGCCTACAAGTGTATATTCCATTGTTATATATGTTTGCCCCTATCTGGTAAGCTTTGAATATATAAGCAATGAAACAAATTTAACTAGCTAAAATTACACTGTATTATTATTATTTTATTATTATCTACCTACTCTTTCGTCCATGCCCATACAAGAAATTCGCAACAAGAGAAAAACAAACAACACACAATACGAAATAAAGACAAAACACACAATATTCCGTGGTTCGGCTAAAAGCTTATTCCACCCAAAATATAACTTCTATATATTTCTTGATGTTACAAGAATGGAGACACCCTCTCTCTCTCAACACTCTTGAATATCCTCACCAATCGCATACAAGCGTACAATTTCTCTCTCTAAATTGTAAACCTATGCTAACTCTCTCAAGTTCTCTCCAATTCTTAACTAGTGAAACCTATTTATATATGGGAGGCACACCCACTTTTCCCCTTTCCTAACTGATATGGGATTACTATTCCTTCTGCTTACCAATATGGGATAAGTAATCTTTTCCTACCCATAATAGGATTTAGGCAATATTGGTCAAATTCCTAACAAATATCCCCTTGACCAAAATTTTCTAAAATTTCATCAACTCGAGAGAAGCGAACTCTTTTCCCAATCTTCTTCTCCTTTTTGCCTAGGGATGGCAAAAAACCCGAACCCGAAAAGAGCCGCCCTAATAGTTCGGGTTTGGGATGCAAATTTGAAAACCCGTCGGGTTTTTGTAGGGTTCGGGTTTTCCCCGCCCCGCCCCGAACCCGCCCCGAACCCGCCCCGAATATATATGAAATTACTTAAATACCCCTTACCTGACTCTATGTTTATGGTGGTGCCAATGTAGATTTTTGCATGCTGCATTGCATTATGCCTAATATGATTTCCTAAACATAGAACTCTTTAAATTGTATATAAAATGTTAGAACAAGATTGGTTAAAGTAGTGCCTACATGTTGTTTAAGTGTTTCTTTTCTTACTTTCTTGATCTATTAGTCAGATGGGGCATCAACCTGTCTTTCTTTTTCTAAAATTTTTGAACAGTCTGCTGTGCAAGTGCTACCCCCCCTCGTGGTATACCTCCTATTTTCTGCTGTGGACTTGCGTTTCCATAATCTATCATTGATCCCAACTATCTCTTCAGTTTAATTTGCTCACAAAAAGCTTCAAAAAATTTAACAAGCAATTTTTTTCGGGTTAAACGGGGCGGGGCTCGGGTTCGGGCAAGGCATCAAACGGGGTGGGGCGGGTTCGGGTAATAGTATCTCACTGTAGGGGCGGGTCTGGGAAATGAAGAACCCGTCCCGATCCCGCCCCGTTGCCATCCCTATTTTTGCCATCACAAAAGGATCTTTCACGCAAGGATTGCCCCTCCAAATAGCAAATATTCCTCGCACCTTTTCTCCCTTGAAGAATCAAGCGCTTTCCTTTGTACACTTTGCACGTCTGTCTTCTTCCAACATATCGATACCCACGAGATGTCAAAACTCCTAGTGAAAGCAAATTCGTAGTCGCACCAGGAACATACTTCACATTCAAAGCGGTTTTCACAGTCCATCATGAAGCTTGAAGCGTACACTCCCAACACCTTCAATCTTCAATTTCTGCTCATTACCAACTTTGATTTCTCCAAAATTTTCCTCCGATCGCGAAGTGTCAAACATAGCTCGATCCTTACTAATATGCACCTTGAAGCATTGAATCTAGCACCCATTCGGACTTCTTCTCCTCAATCACATCGGCGAAGCTATAGTTTTACGTAAAAAGAAAATCTCCATTATCACTACCACTAACAATCGTGTTAACGTTCTCTTCTTCAACCTTTTTCTTTCCTTTCACACCACGTAAACTTTTCAAATCATCACGAAATTGTGGGCAACGCATACGCATATGACCGGTCTCTCCACAATAGAAGCACTCAATCTTACTCATATCTCTATCTCCCTAGATTGAGACCTTCCTCTTCCTTTTGAGCCACCACGATTATAATTTCTCCCTCTTTGAACCCTCCGCAACTAGTACTCTGTCCCCATTGGAGAAGCTATCACTCATCGTCATTCTTTCATTATCCCTCAATGCCATAACCACATCATCAAGTGTTAAAGTAGTCCTACCTGTCAACATCGTCTGCACAAAAGGCTTGTAGGACTTAGGTAATGAAGCCAACAATAACAAAGCTTGCTCCTCATCTTTAATTGTCTCATCAACGTTAGACAATCGACATACTAGTTATTTGAAAGAATTAATATGGTCATGCAAATTACCCCCTTCATCAAACTTCAAACAATATAAATCCATCTTTAAGAATAACCGATTAGTAAGCGACTTAGACGCATAGATACTAGCAAGTTTCTCCCAAATACCCCTTGTTGTTGTCTCTTTCAAACACTATATTTAATTTCAGGAACAAGTGCTAACCTTATCGTACTCGAAGCCCTCTTCTGAATTTTAGCCCAATCCACGTCTTTCATCTCATCCGGCTTGTTCTCTTCCAAAGCTTCATCAAGTCCTTGTTGAACCAACACATCTTGGATTGTCATCTGCCACACAGTGAAATCCATATTCCCATCGAAGGTCGGGACTTGATACTTCGATACCCCAATATCCATATTCCTCAAAATATGAATTTCTTCAAACTGCTGCTGCTGTCCGGATACAATTCCCGATGCCTGGGGCCTTCAAATCCAATCAACACCGTTCAGATATAAGATCGATTAGTCCCGAAGCTACTCACCAAAAATCAGCCCGATCCAACGGTAAACGAACGCTCTACGTCAATTTTGCTACTGCTGCGCTGAAAAAAACGAACCAAAAACTGCAATTTCTTTCTTCAATTTTTTTGCTCTCTTTTCTTGATGCGAATTCTTCTCTTCAACCAAAGCTTTGATACCACTTGTTAGAATCGCTCACCCATACAAGAAATCCGCAACAAGAGAAAAACAAACAACACACAATACAAAACAAAGACAAAACACACAATGATTACGTGATTCGGCTAAAAGCCTACTCCACCCAAAATATAACTTCTATATATTTCTTGATATTACAAGAATGGAGACACCCTCTCTCTCAACACTCTTGAATATCCTCACCAATCGCATACAAGCGTACAATTTCTCTCTCTAAATTGTAAACCTATACTAACTCTCTCAAGTTCTCTCCAATTCTTAACTAGTGAAGCCTATTTATATATGGGAGGCACACCCACTTTTTCTTTCCTAACTAATATGGGATTACTATTCCTTCTCCTAACCAATATGGGATAAGTAATCTTTTCCTACTCATAATAGGATTAGGCAATATTGATCAAATTCCTAACATAATATGAATTCTATAAGTTTCTCCATGCTTGCATTCTTTATTAAAGTTAGCTATTACCAAATGTTAGTGAAAATATGTACTCTTACTCCCTCCCTTCGCCTAATATTTACACTTTATAAGAGATGGAGTAGAATATATATATATATATATATATATATATATATATATATATATATATATATATATATATATATATATATATATATATATATATATATATATATGTATATATATATATATTATAATTGATCCGATTTCGGTAGATAACTGTTTTTATTTTTTTCAAAACAAGGACAAGACCAAATAATCGGTTTCATAAAAATTGGAATCAGGAACAGACCAATACTATTGGTTTGGTCCGATTTTTACTGGACCGATCCGGTTCCACAAAATTTTTTCACAGCCCTACCCTCACGTGTAGGACGACATTACCATCGGCTTTACACGTGACCATTAATATGTCGACATAACCATTGGCTCAAAACCAACATGGATAAACAACTCCATTAACAACTTGGGCCAACTCTGATACCATATTAGAATTGTGCCATCATCCTCTTAAAAGACCTTGTTAAGGGGTGATGTTATCCAATCTTATATAGCGGATCATTTATTTTCTCCAAGTTGATATGAGACAAACAGATGGCAAATTTGGTTCTTTCGCACAGGGCCCCAAATCTGAGAGAGGGCCCCATTTTAGATTGACCCATTAGCTAGGTATATATCTTCAAAAAAAAAAATTAATAATAGGGCCCAATTTTATAAAACTTTTATCTTTATATGAAAGTACTTATATATATTTTATAGTTATTGTGTTTTTTATTTTTAAATATTAGGGCCCAATTTTCACATTTCACATTTAGATAGTCTTACAGTAGAGTTTTGATTTATTGGTCGACTTTTATTATTATCTACCTACTCTTTCCATGCTTGCATTTATGTTTGAATTGTTTAGACGAATATGAATTCTATAAGTTTCTCCATGCTTGCATTCTTAATTAAAGTTAGCTATTACCAAATGTTAGTGAAAATATGTACTCTTACTTCCTCCCTTCGTCTCATATTTACACTTTATAAGTGATGGAGTATAATATATATATATATATTGTAGGGTTTCGAGGGTCCATGCGCAGCGGAATAAGCAATAACTCGAAAAACCCCAAGCCCTAGAATCCGTTCTAGATGAATAATTAAGAGAGATGAAATAGAATTACCAACCTTGAATGCTTTTGCCTTTGATAAACTTGACCCAACTCCAGATTGAATGATCTTGTTAATCCTTGATGAACGAACGGGAATCACGAACCAAAGATCTTGATGAACGAAGATCCTCTATGTTTATCCACGCGCGGAACGAACCCTAGAACTCTTCTAGGAGGATTGCTAGATCCAATTGATTGAAACACCTTTCAATCAATGAAGAACAATGGATTTGGTGGTGTTTGATTCTCAATTCTCAATTGAAATCTCCCACTCTAAGTGTTTCTCTCAAGCCAAAACGTTCTCTTGACGGCTAGGGCGCAACCAGGGGTAAGTATTTATACGTTATAAAACTTTTCCCCTCGTGAAAACCCTAGTTTTAAGTCAATTTCGCGTCAGTCCAGTGCCCAGGGGACGAGTCGTCCCCCAGGGGACGAGTCGTCCCCTGGCACCCAGCTTCTGAATCTGGCGTCCCCCTTAAGGGGAATAGTTGGTTCTGGCCTGGGCACTAGTACAAATTGGATCTTAGGAAACGCACCTTAGATAGCGCTTTTTAAAAGCGCTATCTAAGGTGTAAACTTACATAGCGCATCCACATTTTTAAATTTAATAAAAAATTAAAAAATTAAAAAAAATTAAAAAAAAGTAACTAGCATAGCGCATATTACAGAAACGCTGTCTTAGGAGAAGCTTACGTATCGCTTATTGGAAGCGCTATGTCCCTATACGCTTCCTAAGGTATACGGAGTATTTAGTTATCGGTCCACAGACCAGAGGGATGGAAGAAATGAAGAAACTCTCAACAACCACACACTTCACACCATTTCTCTCTCCTCAAACCCTAACAATTCCTCCAAATTCCACTTCCCAATCCCTCTCAAACCCTTCCCTTCTCACATTCTCGTCACCTCCAATGAATCCTCCCCCTCCCCAGTCCTCTCCGGCACCGAAAATTTGTACAACAACGACGAAGACGAAGACGAAGTTCGAATCGATGAATCTGTGAGGAAATTCAAACGGCGAAGAAATCGTTGGAGGCATACCCAAATCCAAAACGATCGAGGAGCACAATCGACGACGAACACACACCACCGACCGCCACCACCATTGCAATCTCCATCATCAAAGTCGCTAGATGGGGAAACTTCACGATATCATCTGTCCCCTGCCCTTTATTTGCGCCTCCCTCAAACCAAAACCCTAGCACTACCCACTTCGTATAAATTTACCCCAAAGCAGCCACAAAATCTCGGCCTAAACCCTAATCTTCTTTCACCACCTCTTCAATGACGACCATCTCCCCCATCCTCTATTTCTAGCTCGCCTAAATGCGCTCTCCTTCACAGCAGGTTCCTCAATCTTAAATCGGTAGATTTGGGTTTTCCATTGATTTTATTGTAAATTTTGGCTTGATTTGTACTGTTTCCCCCCTGACAATTGCTCAATGATGATTTGATTTGCTTTAACCACACCGAAAGATGAAAACAGATTGTTTTTTGGAGTGAAACCCTTATTTGTGATTTAAGTTTTGAAAGTAAAATGTATTCCCAATTTGATTGTTGGTTATGTTCTTTGTATGACTCTTTTTACTATATATTTTTTAGATGAGATCTGTCACAGCGCAAATTGGGATCATTTTACTTTTTCTTAAAATCATTGTGGGGTTTTTCTCATTGGAGCTTTCGGTTTTCTTATGTGGAAAAACTTTGGTCTTGGCTGAGACCTTAATTTGTTTAATTTTTTGTTTTCCGAAATGTTGATTGTATACATGGAGGCTTTTCCGGTCGGCGTCTCGATACTCGCATTGTTTATTCTTGTAAGAATGTTAGAGAAGAAGAAGGGAACCATGAAATTGATTGAGTTTTTGCACAATAAATATTGTTTGATTATTTTGTCTTACATATTTGTTTATGGAAATTGAATATAGAGTTCCTCTTGTTTTCCTCGAGAATAAATAGAGTGCGGTTTAGTTTCTTTGCGAAATGTCATTGTAGTTGATGAACCAGATAGTATCATGGTACACGAGGAAGAGAAAACGGTGTCTTAACTTGTGTAATTTTCTGATTTTTTAAAGGGTTTGGAAATTGATGCATGTATCAATCAAGATTAAAGCGAAAATCTCATGTGGCATTTTTCTATTTCAACATTATATGTATCTCTCATAGGTATCAGTTTACTTGACTTCTAGGCAGTTGGCAGCCATAGTATGAAATGCAAAATATACTTATTAACTTCATTTACAACATAAGTAGGGAGTTTGATCAGTTTTCTTAACCTTTATCTTCATACTATATAGATGGGCAGGAAGAAGGAAGGTCTTTATTCTTCATCTAGTTAAGTTCTGACCCATAAATGTGCGCCAATAAAGAAGTATTTTACTGAAACAGAGAAATATTATTTTTGATATTTATTTTTCTATCGAAGGCACAAGTGAAGGAAGGATGTTTGAAGGTAGCAATATGCACCATTTGAAATATGTAACCCTTAAACATCCATCTTTCTCGTGATCTGGTGGGAGGGGTCGATTTTCCTTGACGTAGGCATATATCAACCTTTCCTTGTGTTGGGTTTGGAGTCAAATCGTGAAGGAATTTCGCAGGAGCAGTTTCTGACCATGTGCGCGACCGCGCTGAGGGCCAGAGCGGCCGCGCTGGAGTGTTGAGCAAGGAGCTGGAGTTTCTGGATATTAGCGCGGACGCGCTTGTAGAGAGGGCGGCCGCGCTTGGTACGATTACGGGCGATTCAGTTTCCTATTTTGATCAGATTTCCTCTTGGATTTGGGATTCCTTGTGACAGCAATATTTGGGAAGACTTGTTAAGGAAGAAGAATACTTTCTTAAGTTAGGAATCCTTTTATTGCTAGGATTTGATTTCTTGTATCCTATAAATACATGTGGTAGCCTAGAAACAAATTGGTGCTGTGATTGTAAACATCTGAAAATATTATAGTGAGAATATTTTGGCTTGGTAGCGCCCCCGGACGTAGTTGTTGTTGCAACGAACCGGGTTAACAATTCTTGTGTGTTCCTTTGTGTGTGATTTACTTTTCGTGTGTGTTGCATCTTATTTATTCATTCTCAAGGCTTGATCCGTTATTCCGCTGCGCAAGAACGTGATTTTCACAACAACTGGTATCAGAGCTCTTGGTTTTGTCGAATCATTGCTTGGGTTATCTTTTGCTATGGATTTCTTGGGAGCTTTGGAGGATGATAATAAGGTGTTGATCAAAAAGTTTGATGGGACGGATTTCAATTTTTGGAAGACGCAGATCGAGGATGTTTTGTGGAACAAGGATTTGTATCTACCATTAAAAGAAAAGCCGGATGACATAGAGGAAGCAAAATTCGAAATCTTGGATCGAAAAGCGTTAGGGCTTGTTAGGCAAACGTTGACCAAGGATGTCGCGAAGAATGTTTTGGAGGCGAAGACTACCATGGAGATGTTGCAGATGTTGGCGAGCATGTACGAGGCACCATCGGCGGCAAACAAGGCTCATCTGATGAGGAAGCTGTTGAACATAAGGATGGTAGAGGGCATGTCGGCGACAAAGCACATAAGTGAATTCAAATCTACTGCGACCCAGCTTGTCTTCCGTGGTTTGTTACTCTTGATGATGAGGTACTAGCGTTGATTTTACTTTCTTCTTTACCGGAAAGTTGGGATACGACTGCGATAGCAGTTAACGTTTCAACAGGAAAAGTGAAGTTGAAGTTTGCGGATGTCGTTGATGTGATTCTTGGCGAAGAAATTCGTAGAAAGAGTAAGGCGGGGACATCGGGGCTAGCTTGAATATCGGTGAAAAGGGTAAGAGTGGCAAGAAGGTGATTACTTGTTACGATTGTGGGGAGAAGGGGCACTTTAGGAGAAGTTGTCCGAAGCGGTCGGGCGGAGCGAAGGAATTGAATGTTGCTTTGAGGAGTTAGCGGATGCATTAATCTTGGGTGGGAGCAGTTCAACGGATTCGTGGGTTTTGGATTCGGGCTCGACGTTTCATTCGTGCACTAGTGCAGAAAGGATGGAGCGATACATTCCGGGTGATTTTGGGGTTGTTCGTTTGGGAGACAATAATCCAATCAAGGTCATTGGAAAGGGGGTAGTTCGGGTCAAAGCAACGGATGGGACTGTTTTGCGGCTACGTGACGTGCGACATATTCCGGATTTGAAGAGGAACTTGATTTCCATAAGGCAACTTGATAAGGAGGGTTGTGTGGTGACCTTCGGTTGTGGGACATGGAAGATAAACCGCGGAGCTAGCTTGGTGGCTCGTGGCGGGGTGGAAAATATGTTGTATACCACATGCAACATGAGTCGTTGGGAGAAACAAGGGCGCATCCCAATGATGAATGGTGGTGGCCGAGATCGCCATGGTGGGAGAAATTTCACTAAACGGTATGTTGATAGAAAATTGGGTAATGAAGTCGGCCGACGCGGAGCCAATTTGGTCAACATGGGAGCGGGATCTAGAACGGTGATGCGATGGGTTGCAAAGAACACACAAAGGTTCCAAGCTTGTGATTGTGTGGGGCACGTGGATTCGCGTTGTTCGGGATCGATAGTTAGCACGCAAGTGAGCGGGGATGTGCGGGGAGGATCATTCGGAATGAAGACTCGGAGCATGGTAGAGGCAAACGCAGTTATGTTGAAGCGTTGCTCGGCTTCAATTCACTTGGATAACTAGACAAGAGGCCGGGCGCTACCAACGCATTAGCCGGCCACCGAAAACCGAGATTTGTTTGTTTCAAGACTAGGTATCATGGATGGTTTGTCTCCGGTGGGAGATTGTTGGGTTTGGAGTCAAATCGTGAAGGAATTTCGCGGAGCGGTTTCGACCATGTGCACGACCGCGGCGAGGCCGGAGCGGCCGCGGCTGGAGTGTCGAGCAAGGAGGCTGGAGTTTACGGATATTAGCGCGGACGCGCTTGTAGGGAAGGCGGCCGCGCTTGGTACGATTACGGGCGATTCGGTTTCCTATTTTGATCAGATTTCCTCTTGGATTTGGGATTCCTTGTGACAGCAATATTTGGGAAGACTTGTTAAGGAAGAAGAATACTTTCTTAAGTTAGGAATCCTTTTATTGCTAGGATTTGATTTCTTGTATCCTATAAATACATGTGGTAGCCTAGAAACAAATTGGTCTTTGTGATTGTAAACATGCGAAAATATTATAGTGAGAATATTTTGGCTTGGTAGCGCCCCCGGACGTAGTTGTTGTTGCAACGAACCGGGTTAACAATTCTTGTGTGTTCCTTTGTGTGTGATTTACTTTTCGTGTGTGTTGCATCTTATTTATTCATTCTCAAGGCTTGATCCGTTATTCCGGCTAGCAAGAACGTGATTTTCACAACAAGCGGTATCGAGCTCTTGGTTTTGTCGAATCATTGCTTGGGTTATCTTTTGCTATGGATTTCTTGGGAGCTTTGGAGGATGGTAATAAGGTGTTGATCGAAAAGTTTGATGGGACGGATTTCAATTTTTGGAAGACGCAGATCGAGGATGTTTTGTGGAACAAGGATTTGTATCTACCATTAAAAGAAAAGCCGGATGACATAGAGGAAGCAAAATTAGTAATCTTGGATCGGAAAGCGTTAGGGCTTGTTAGGCAAACGTTGACCAAGGATGTCGCGAAGAATGTTTTGGAGGCGAAGACTACCATGGAGATGTTGCAGATGTTGGCGAGCATGTACGAGGCACCATCGGCGGCAAACAAGGCTCATCGATGAGGAAGGCCGTTGAACATAAGGATGGTAGAGGGCATGTCGGCGACAAAGCACATAAGTGAATTCAAATCTACTATGACCCAGCTTGTCTTCCGTGGTCAAATTTGTTACTCTTGATGATGAGGTACTAGCGTTGATTTTACTTTCTTCTTTACCGGAAAGTTGGGATACGGCTGCGATAGCGATTAACGTTTCAACGGGAAAAGTGAAGTTGAAGTTTGCGGGTGTCGTTGATGTGATTCTTGGCGAAGAAATTCGTAGAAAGAGTAAGGCAGGGACATCGGGGCTAGCACTGAATATCGGTGGAAAGGGTAAGAGTGGCAAGAAGGTGATTACTTGTTACGATTGTGGGGAGAAGGGGCACTTTAGGAGAAGTTGTCCGAAGCGGTCAGGCAGAGCGAAGGAATTGAATGTTGCTTTGAGGAGTTAGCGGATGCATTAATCTTGGGTAGGGAGCCGGTTCAACGGATTCGTGGGTTTTGGATTCGGGCTCGACGTTTCATTCGTGCACTAGTGCGTAAAGGATGGAGCAGGTACATTCGGGTGATTTTGGGGTTGTTCGTTTGGGAGACAATAATCCAGTCAAGGTCATTGGAAAGGGGGTAGTTCGGGTCAAAGCAACGGATGGGACTGTTTTGCGGCTACGTGACATGCGACATATTCCGGATTTGAAGAGGAACTTGATTTCCATAAGGCAACTTGATAAGGAGGGTTGTGTGGTGACCTTCGGTTGTGGGACATGGAAGATAAACCGCGGAGCTAGCTTGGTGGCTCGTGGCGGGGTGGAAAATATGTTGTATACCACATGCAACATGAGTCGTTGGGGGAAACGAGGGCGCATCCCAATGATGAATGGTGGTGGCCGAGATCGCCATGGTGGGAGAAATTTCACTAAACGGTATGTTGATAGAAAATTGGGTAATGAAGTCGGCCGACGCGGAGCCAATTTGGTCAACATGGGAGCGGGATCTAGAACGGTGATGCGATGGGTTGCAAAGAACACACAAAGGTTCCAAGCTTGTGATTGTGTGGGGCACGTGGATTCGCGCTGTTCAGGATCGATAGTTAGCACGCAAGTGAGCGAGGATGTGCAGGGAGGATCATTCGGAATGAAGACTCGGAGCATGGTAGAACCGACAGTTATGTTGAAGCGTTGCTCAGCTTCAATTCACTTGGATAACTAGACAAGAGGCCGGGCGCTACCAACGCATTAGCTGGCCTTTGGCCGAGATTTGTTTGTTTCAAGACGAGGTATCATGGATGGTTTGTCTCAGGTGGGAGATTGTTAGGTTTGGAGTCAAATCGTGAAGGAATTTCGCAGAGACGATTTCGACCATGTGCGCGACCGCGCTGAGGGCGCAGCGGCCGCGGCTGGAGTGTCGAGCAAGGAGGCTGGAGTTTCTGGATATTAGCGCGGACGCGCTTGTAGGGAGGGCGGCCGCGCAGTACGTTTACGGGTGATTCGGTTTCCTATTTTGATCGATTTCCTCTTGGATTTGGGATTCCTTGTGTGACAAAGAATATTTGGGAAGACTTGTTAAGGAAGAAGAATACTTTCTTAAGTTAGGAATCCTTTTATTGCTAGGATTTGATTTCTTGTATCCTATAAATACATGTGGTAGCCTAGAAACAAATTGGTGCTGTGATTGTAAACATCTGAAAATATTATAGTGAGAATATTTTGGCTTGGTAGCGCCCCCGGACGTAGTTGTTGTTGCAACGAACCGGGTTAACAATTCTTGTGTGTTCCTTTGTGTGTGATTTACTTTTCGTGTGTGTTGCATCTTATTTATTCATTCTCAAGGCTTGATCCGTTATTCCGCTGCGCAAGAACGTGATTTTCACAACACCTTGTACTCTGTAACCCCTTGTCATAGCCCTCCTCTGTGAATGTAGGCCCAACTGTCCCCTATGTGTCTCTTTGCTGGA
This sequence comes from Adenophora triphylla var. japonica, assembly GCA_022495995.1. Lineage (NCBI taxonomy): Eukaryota > Viridiplantae > Streptophyta > Magnoliopsida > Asterales > Campanulaceae > Adenophora > Adenophora triphylla. Next base: position 65,642 of record JAFEMH010002288.1, on the reverse strand, counting down.
TTAATGTCGTTGGCTGATTGTAAGAACTCCTTTAGCTGCATATATCACACTTTGCTCAAACACCCTCGATTCTCAAGCTTGCAGGTGAACTCCTCAACACACGCAAATAAACATATGTGCTTTAGTTATGTTGAGATGTCAAACCCACATCGGGTAAATAGCAGTACCTTCAATTAATAATGATTCTGAGCTACTCTCATTGCCAAATTTTGAGATGGAACTCCATCCTTTAAGAAGTTATACATGTTTTGATATTTAATTAGTATGTGTTCCACTATTAATATATTAACCCTCTCTATATTTCCTTGTATGAATACAATTTGATGGTCGTGTAAAATACATGATTATTGCAGGTTGTGGATAAGGAAAATGAAGGGATGAAATGGGTTCCAACAAAAGTGGACATAGATGACCACATTATAGTCCCTAATCTAGAGCAAAATATAGAGTCACCTGACAAATTTGTAGAGGACTACGTTTCCAACCTCAGCAAATCTTCCATTGAAATATCAAAACCCTTGTGGGAAATTCACCTTCTAAACATAAAAACCTCTGATGCTGAAGGTATAGCTGTCATGTGCATCCACCACTCCCTTGGCAATGGCATGTCCTTGATTTCTCTTTTGCTTGCCTCTACTCGTAAAGTTTCGGACTCCAAGGGTTTTCCAACCCTTCCGAAGACAAAGGAGTCGAGCAATATCAAGTTCACTACATTTTGGTCAGTTTTGGAGATACTTTGGAACTCTTTTGCATCTATTGTGATGTTTATGTTGACCTTGTTATTTCTAAGAGATACGGAAACCCCACTAAAAGGTCCACCTGGAGTTGAGTATAGACCACGGCGTTTTGTTCTCCGGTCAGTTAGCCTTGAAGACATTAAGTTGGTGAAGAAAGAAATGAAAATGGTAATTTTAAATCATCTCTCTTTGTATTTTTGACGAATTTTCTCATATATGCACTTTTTACTAAATTATTATCTTAAAAATGGTCTACCCCTAGTTTAGTTGATGGAACTGTGTTTCAATTACACAGCAAATCAAGCCTTCTCACTGCAGACCGAAGTGCTAAAGTACTTGAGTTTTCTCGGTTTTGCAGATCGTAAACGATGCAGTTCTTGGAATCACACGAATCCGGTTTGTCACGCTACCTAAACAGTAAGATATGGTGAGCTTCTATTCCAAATTAGCTCCATCTTTTCTGTTTATATTAAAAAAAAAAAAAAAAAAAAACTGTCATATTGCCATTCATACGTCCATATTGGAGACAGAGTTATACTTCACTTAATATAATTCGCGGTGTACGGACACTGCTTATGATATATATATTTCTAAAATGGCAGGTGAGATTAAGTTGGATGAAGGGGCAGTTGAGAAGAACAATAATCTTCCAAAGAACATTCGCCTACGAGCAACCTTCTTTTTCAACTTGAGGGCAACTACAAAGATTGACGTGAGTGTGTTTTAATGCATGTCGTGGCTGGTGCTGGTGTTTTCAGCCTACTCATATACTACTTCTTTTGTTACTTTTAACTTCCTTTCTGTAAAATTCTCCCAAGTTTAATTGTAACTTTTCTTTTACCATGTTTTCCAAGCAGACTTTTGTAGACATGATGAAGAATGGCGATAACAATATTGCCAGATGGGGCGATCAAATCGGTTACGTTCTTCTCCCTCTCAACATTTCACTTCAAGATGACCCGTTAGATTATGTGAGACAAGCCAAGGCTATTATTGAGAGAAAAAAAAGGTTCTTTGGAACCCTTTTGCACTCATCTCCTTGTTAAGTTGGTCCTCAAGATTTTTGGCATTGAGGTTTATATGCCCCCCCCCTAACCCTGTCTCTTTCTTTATACACACACACACAGTGAAAATACACATACAAGATGATTGCTAAGCAAAGTTGATTCATGCAACAATGAGCAGGCTGCAGGAAAACTTAATCACAAAGTTTTCTTCAATACGACTCTATGGTTCAGCAACGTGCCTGGACCACAAGAAGAAATCTCATTTCATGGGCACCAACTTGCTTATCTCGCCCCTACTTGTTATGGGCAACCCAATGTAAGTACCTTTAGCATTTTCGTTAGCGTACATTCCAACAAAGCTATACTGTATACCAAGGCGGATCTACATGTAACTTTTGAGTGCAAGTGCACCCAATACTTTCTCACATTTCATGATACTTTTTATTTTAGTATTGTTACTTAAATATTCCATTTTTCTGATACTGTATCATCAATGTCCCGTTCTTATGCCTGCGTTACTAACTTAATAGATTATGGCTCTGGAATTGGGGCCGCACAAAATAATGGTGAATTCAATTAGTCCTGGACTTTTCAAATCTGAGATCACAGAAGGTTTAATGCAGAAAGAATGGTTGAATAATGTGGATGTCAGAACTGTGCCTTTAAGAACATATGGCACTTCAAACCCTGCGTTGGCATCAGTTGCAAGGTATCTGATACATGACTCTTCAGACACCACCAAGTATTGGAATGGCTCAACAGTATCAGACACCAAGTATTGGAATGGCTAATCTTTGGCAGTTCTTCATTCTTGATGCCCATTAATTAGATTGCGACATTCTTTGGTTTGTTTAAATTTTTTGTCAAAGTTTCTTGTCGTGCGACGGGTATTAGACTAGTTAGTTTATAACTCTTGTTGATGATTGTAAAAATTATTATTGGTGTAATAAATGAAAGGTTGATTGTTATTGTTGAATGAAATGTTTTTTAGTTCATATTAATTTTTATTTATTTGATTTCCTGGTTATAATTCATATAATTTGAAATAGGTGTAGCAGGAATAAAAATATAAATAAAATACAAAATAAAAAATGAAAAATAGCCTTAGATAGCGCTTTTTAAGCGCTATCTAAGCTTGCTTTTTGTAAAAAAATTGCTTATATAGCACTTAAAAAATGCTACCTAAGATGATTTTTGAAAATAAAAAAAGTGCTTAGATAGCGCTTTTTAAAAGCGCTATCTAAGTGCTTGAGCTTAGATAGCGCTTATACAAGCGCTATGCTAACTTGCATAGCGCTAGCTTAGATAGCGCTTATAAGCGCTATCTAAGCTTAAAAAAAGCGCTATCTAAGCTCAAATCTGTACTAGTGGGGGACGAGTCGTCCCCTGAGAACAAAACTCCATATTCTTCATTTTTGACAATTCGTTCGATGCGTGTGACCCCATAGGACTATATTATGTTGGCAATGAGTTCGATCACATCGATCCTCATAAGACATGAGCGGACTCTAGCAAGCCATCATGCCTACCCAAATAATATAATATCAAGTTCGATTTCCTATATAGAACATATCACAATCCCATTGTCACACGATGTTATATTGAACATGAGTCATGGTCTACGTCAACTCATATTGTTCAATGCTTTCTCGTTACCAAGTAAATTGATCAATCGAATGATATTAATCACATTAATTCATTCGGGCATGGCCATGCACTACATCAATCTTACTTACGAGTGGCCTAGCAAACATCTCTCTTTACGAGGGACAATTTCCATCTTGACTTATCATTCTTCCCAACAAGAATCATACCATGCCAATGATAGCCCTTATTGTTATCCGGTTAAAGACAACGTTAAACTATATCAAACATGATATTCATCGAGCGGAAGACGATGATAATCTCAGTCAAAGGATATCAATGATATGACTATATGAGATCTAATTATGACATTTGACCATGACATAGATCTCATAATGGGTCAAGTCCAGTACCTTGTTCTCTAACAAGTACCCATGAATCTAATGTGCATCTCCATGCATATAATCATCACATGATTATCCATTAGACTTCATACTAGTGCTTCATAAGTACTAGGGACACGATTATTATAACTAAACATGCAAACACATATAATAATCAAAGAAGCAATCTCATATATAAATGAACAATGACATTCCATAAAGGTCTATCTCTATAGGCCTAGGGCACTAACACCTACAGTCTCCCACTTGCACTAGGCCCAATCATTCATGTATCTTATACCCATGGACCTAACATGACCATCATGTTTAGCTTGTGGCAAAGGCTTGGTGAGAGAGTCCGAAATGTTGTCATTCGTTGGTACCTTTTGCATATCTTAACGTCTTCCCTTTCACAGATTTCTCGAATGAGGTGGAAACGTCTCAAAATGTGTTGGATCGTTGATGTGACCTTGGTTCTTTTGCTTGCACAAATGACACCACAATTGTCACAACAAAGTTCCACCGGATTAGTGATACTTGAAACAATTTCAAAACACTAATGAACTTTTGATCCAAACTGCCTTTTCTAGCTACATCATATGTTGCTAAAATTAAGCCTTAGAAGTAGAATCGGCTATGATTTTCTTCTTGGAACTCTTCCAATAAAATCGCACCTCCAATAAGCATAAACACAAATCCTAATTGCGATTTTAATTAACTTTGTCGGTTGGAAGTTAGCATTCTTGTAACCTTTACAACAAGATTAACTTCCAATCTTTCAAATACCAAGAACGTATTCTTAGTTCTTCTTAAGTACTTTAAGGATCGTCTTGACTGCCATCCAATGGTTCTCACTAGGATCAGATTGGTATCAACTCGTCATGCTCAAAGCATACGAGACGTCGGGTCTAGTACAAATCATGGCATACATGACAAATCCAAATGCTGGAGCATATGGAACTTCATTCATTCTCTTTTTCTCATCAGTTGTCATGGGACACTGAGTCTCGCTAAGAGTAATACCATGACCCATTGACAGGTTACCTTTCTTAGAATCATCTAAGAACCTTATCAATATGAGTATTTTGACTCAAACCAACTTATCCTTTTAGATATATCTCTATAGATCTTGATACCAAGGATGTAAGCGGCTTCACCCATATCTTTCATTGAGAAACCTTTCCTTGACCAAGACTTGACAGTCTTAAGTGTCGGAACTTTGTTTTCAATGAGTAAGATATCATTGTCATATAACAATAGAAATAATACTACGCTCATACTGAATTTCATGTATACACAAAGTTCATCTTCGTACTTGATGATGTCAAACTCTTTGACCGATTCATCAAAATGAAGATTCCAACCCCTCGAAGCTTGCTTCAACCCATCTTATGGATCTTTGCAACATGCATACTTTATTAGAATTTCTTGGATCGACAAACCCTTCAGGCTGTATCTGTATACATCCTCAAGTAGGTTTCCGTTAAGAAACGCTGTTTTGACATCCATTTGCCATATCTCATATTCACAATATGCGATAATGACAATTGAAACTCTAATAGACTTCGGCATTGTAATGGGCAAAAAGGTTTCAACATAGTCAACACTATGAATTTTCCTAAATCCCTTTGCTACAATCCTTAGTCATGAAAGTATACACCTTCCATCCATGTCGATTTTCTTCTTGAAAACCCATTTACACCCTTATGGTTTTTACACCTTCAGGTGGACCAATCAAGTTCAAAACTTGATCATCAAACATGGATTACAATTCGGATTCCATGGTTCATAACCATTTATCCGAATTAGGAGTGGACATCGTCTCTAGATAGGAAATAGGTCCGTCATTCTCAATGACTCCCACTTGATTACTTTCCGATATGAGAAATCCATATCTCTCGGGTTCAGATCGTATCCTATCAGATCTGCGAAGAACTTGTGTATCTTGAACCGGTTCCACAACTCCTTGTGAACTTGGTTCCGTCTCTACTCTTGGTTCCACGTTATTTTCAGGTTCTTGAACTCTTCAAGATCAATTTTACTCCCACTAGATCCTTTATTGAGAAACTGTTTCTCAAGAAACGAATCATATAGAGCAACAAACACTTTGTTCTCATTGCGGTTGTAAAACTAATATCTGAAATTAACCCTGTCAGATTTGGTGCTAACTTATGAGAGACAAGTCTCTTTATATAAGATTCGCAACCCCAAATCTTTATGAAAGACATTCTTTCATGCCACATCTCATGTGGGGACTTAGGAATCGATTTAGTAGGGACACAATTCAGTGTAACCACATTATTTCTAATGCATATCCTCAAAAGGAAATAGGAAAGTCAACTTGACACATCATCGAACGAACCATGTCATACAAGGTTCAATTCCTCCTCTCAAACACACCATACAATGTGGTGTTCCGGGTGGAGTCAACTCTGAAACGATTTCACAGTTTTGAGATGATTGTCAACCTCTTGGCTCAAATATTCATTACCTCGATCTAATCGAAGTACTTTAATAGTTTTGCCAAGATTGGTTTTTGTACTTCATCTTGAAATATTCGAAATATCTCAAACGATTCACCTTTGGACTTCATCAGATAGACATAGTCATATCTAGATAAGTAACCGGTGAATGTGATGAAATACCGAATTCCTCCCCTAGCAATGCTACTTAATAGTCCATATACATCTCATGTATAAGGGCCAATAAGCCACTACCCTCCCACTACTCTTAGTGTAGGGTGGTTTGGTCATTTTACCAAATAAACGAGATTCACATACCTCAAATGATTCATAATCATATGAGTCTAAATGTCCATGTTAATGGAGTTTAGATTATACGTTTCTCATTTATATGACCAAGCCGGCAATGCCATGTGAACGTGTTGTTCACATCATTCGGTTTAGATTTCACGCTTATATTATAGATATCTTCAATATTATTTTGTATCTTAACATCAAGGATATGAAGACCATTCAATGATATATGCATTACAATAATGCATATCATTAAATAAATATAAAGCTTCTTATTCTCAATAAGAAAATTTATATCCTTCATCATCCTCATAAGAAACAAAATGATACTCCTACTCAAATTAGGAACGTAGTCACACTTATTCAAAACAAGTACTAGTCCACAAGGTAAAGTGACTTCATAAGTCCCTACGGCTAATGCAGCAACTCTTGCTTCATTACTACGCATAGGTTTAATTCACCTTCTTTGAGTAGCTTTCTATTCTTTATTTCTTGCACATATAAACAAATGTGGGATCTATATCCGGTATCATATACCCAAGAATAAGAAGTCGAAAGGAAAATATCTATCATATAAATATTTGAAGTAGTAGCAATCAAATTGCCCTTCTTCACCTTTTAGGCCTTCCTTATTAGCCTTGCAACTTTGCTTCCAATGACAATCTCATTGCAGCGGTAGCAAACTGCATCCTTTTGAGACACTTTGGGTTTAGCCTCTTTGGCTTTGGCAACTTTTGCCCTAGGTTTAGCAACCTTTGCTTTACCTTCTTGCCTTCCCTTTTGAACCCCTTTCTTGTGTTAACCATTAACACACTTGCGGATTGCTCCTTTTTTATCTCATGCATTAAAAGCCTTCACCGCAACATATATCTTTTGTCTAGCTTGCACTTGGAACATTTCCTTTTGTGCGTTGTGCTAGAACAAAAGCAATTTCCACGTGTTCAAGGTTCTTCTTAAGAGCCTTTAAACATGGTGGCAAGTATAGGGCAAACAACATCATAGGAATCATCTAAATGTTTCTTATGTTGCTCCTTACCTGCCCTTTGCAACGTTTGCAGTGGGTTCAGCAGGAATAGATTCGTCAAGAACGTACAATTTTGCTTAAGAACTCTTCTTGAGCATCTGATCAAATCAGAATAACTTGTACCGTTCTTTTCGAACTTGTCCTTCATAAGGACGAATCGCAATAATAAGGATTAATTATAGTTTAATGCTATTTCTACAACAAAATATGCAACACATATGAACACATATAAGTACCGATTTCATTTAAGAGATTAAATAACGTATTTCATAAATACTCCCACTAAATTATATAACCTTCTTATGCAAATATGTATAATATAATTTAATAGGCTAAGACCCAACTTTAATTTAATTTCAAGTCGGCTATGGCACGACTGCTCAAAATTAAACTAAAAAGGTAGATAACATTTATCAATCATATCTATATATGACTCTTAGATCATTATGAGATTATAGACATCATATGTCACATGTTTCAATCTCATCTTATGCCTTAGGCCCAAAACCGTTTTGATAGCCTAATTGAGTTCAACCATGTTAAACGTATAGCAACCACTATTTGCTCATCTTGATCATTCAATGATAGAATTAATGCACCTCGCTATGGCGAGCCCACATAAAACTACCCGTGTACTCACAAGTGTTTAAACATGGGTGGCATAAAACAAACTCAAATTACAAAGAAGGTTCAATTTTTCATGCTTATCAATTACATCCCAAGGTTGATTCATGAAAACTATATGAACATAATTATGAACATGGAATGATGCCACACATATTACATTTGATCAGTAATTACTAGTACGCGACCACGTGCTCCAAGATTATCCCACACTTCCATCGAAGTGCCTGTGGGGAAGGTTTTGGTGTCCAGCCAATATACCAAGTAATACATCACAAATATCCTAGATTAATCACATTAATCATATCAATGAAATTGACATCCCATAATCTAGATTAATCATATTAATCATATATATTACAATTTCATAATCATGGTATATCTATATATACTATTACTTCTCAAGTAAAACTCATACAATTTCATATTCTAGATCATGCACATCATGAAAATTCATATAATCATATTACATAATTATCATGATTATCTAACTAAGCATCATGAACGGGGCTCTGATACCACTGTAGGGTTTCGAGGGTCCATGCGCAGCGGAATAAGCAATAACTCGAAAAACCCCAAGCCCTAGAATCCGTTCTAGATGAATAATTAAGAGAGATGAAATAGAATTACCAACCTTGAATACTTTTGCCTTTGATAAACTTGACCCAACTCCAGATTGAATGATCTTGTTAATCCTTGATGAACGAACGGGAATCACGAACCAAAGATCTTTATGAACGAAGATCCTCTATGTTTATCCACGCGCGGAACGAACCCTAGAACTCTTCTAGGAGGATTGCTAGATCCAATTGATTGAAACACTTTCAATCAATGAAGAACAATGGATTTGGTGGTGTTTGATTCTCAATTCTCAATTGAAATCTCCCACTCTAAGTGTTTCTCTCAAGCCAAAACGTTCTCTTGACGGCTAGGGCAACCAGGGGTAAGTATTTATACGTTATAAAACTTTTCCCCTCGTGAAAACCCTAGTTTTAAGTCAATTTCGCGTCAGTCCAGTGCCCAGGGGACGAGTCGTTCCCCGGGGGACGAGTCGTCCCCCGGCACCCGGCTTCGACCGGCGTCCCCCTTAAGGGGAATAGTTGGTTATGGCCTGGGGACAAGTCGTCCCCTGAGAACAAAAACTCCATATTCTTCATTTTTGACAATTCGTTCGATGCGTGTGACCCCATAGGACTATATTATGTTGGCAATGAGTTCGATCACATCAATCCTCATAAGACATGAGCGGACTCTAGCAAGCCATCATGCCTACCCAAATAATATAATATCAAGTTCGATTTCCTATATAGAACATATCACAATCCCATTGTCACACGATGTTATATTGAACATGAGTCATGGTCCACGTCAACTCATATTGTTCAATGCTTTCTCGTTACCAAGTAAATTGATCAATCGAATGATATTAATCACATTAATTCATTCGGGCATGGCCATGCACTACATCAATCTTACTTACGAGTGGCCTAGCAAACATCTCTCTTTACGAGGGACAATTTCCATCTTGACTTATCATTCTTCCCAACAAGAATCATACCATGCCAATGATAGCCCTTATTGTTATCCGGTTAAAGACAACGTTAAACTATATCAAACATGATATTCATCGAGCGGAAGACGATGATAATCTCAGGTCAAAGGATATCAATGATATGACTATATGAGATCTAATTATGACATTTGACCATGACATAGATCTCATAATGGGTCAAGTCCAGTACCTTGTTCTCTAACAAGTACCCATGAATCTAATGTGCATCTCCATGCATATAATCATCACATGATTATCCATTAGACTTCATACTAGTGCTTCATAAGTACTAGGGACACGATTATTATAACTAAACATGCAAACACATATAATAATCAAAGAAGCAATCTCATATATAAATGAACAATGACATTACATAAAGGTCTATCTCTATAGGCCTAGGGCACTAACACCTACATATATATATATATATATATATATATATATATATATATATATATATATATATATATATATATATATATATATATATATATATATATATATATATATATGATGCCGCAGAAAATGTGCTTATCAATCTTCGTTCACGCGGCATGATCAATCACTTGACTCCTTGACCTGAAATCAGAACCCACGACTTGCCGAATTTGTCTCCGGCTTAGACCCTCGGGCGTGAGAGTAAGTACGATATTTCGAAGAGCAATAATGTATTGAACAGAGATATTCAAATGAAAAAATTGCAGTTACCTCAGAACCGTTGCGGTTGTCCTGTATTTATAGTTTTTTGATGAGTGTGGTATATTTGGTAGGACTGCATGAATCCCGAAATTTGAGGGACAGTTACGTGTCTGGAGAACGTGTCCTTGAATGGCTCCTGATTTGTAGGGAACCGGTTATGGAAAAAGTTGGGCGCACGTCTTACTTCGTTAGGTCGACGCTTACTTGGCAGGTCGAAGTCGCCTATTGGGGTTAGGTCGACCTGACTGATGGGTAGGGCTGAACCGTACCCGAGATAGAATCTGGATCCTAGAGTCGGACTAAGTTAGGTCGAGGCCTGGTAGGTCGGACAATGAACTTAAGTCGACTGATCAGGAAGATGGGCCTTGAGCCATATAATAATTGGGCCTAGCCCACTGAGAACGTGGTGGCAATAATTGATTGAAGATTGGGCTTTACTCGCTTGGCCCAGCTCGACACTTTTGGTATGTTCAGTGGCCCCCAACTTTCTGAGTTGACTTTGTCGACTAGGAAGTTAAGGAAATTTTGATGAAAAGATGCTAAGTTTATTTCAATTATTAAGCTCTTCACGTAAAAGAAAATTAATATGCTATGAAATGAAAAGCTCATTTGTGTGAAAGTAGGATATATTACCACAAAAGTGCAAATATTCGTAGCAGCACTAAATTTTTGGACGCCAACGCGCCAAAAACATTTGCCTTACGACAGACATTCTCACTTATACTCCCTCCGTCCCAATATAAATGTGCTTCTTGAAAGCCAACGCGCCAACAACATTTTTCATACGACACACATTCTCATTTATATATGATAACGAGGCGCTGTGTTAAATAGATTGCATTTATTTATGATGCAGGTCGGCAACATAGGACGCAACAGAAAACAGAGGCAGGCCGACTGGGCTCGAGGCGAGCGCCTCACCCTAGGCCAGGTGGGCGCCTGGAGGGCAGCCAAGTAAGGAAACGGGCGCTGGAAGGAAACGGGCACTTTGGAAGGAAGTTTGGAGCCGGGAAATTTCTTATTTGGAAGGGGCTTGAGTTGGGCTTGATTTGTTTTATGGGTTTTAGGGCTTTAATGAATTATTAAGTTAGAGTTTTATTTATTTAGGATTTCTAGAATCTTCTTCTTAGTAGTATAAATAATAAGCAAGGATTTTTGTATTAGGGAGACTTTTGATTATATGAAATAGAAAAAGAAAAGTTTGAAGCTTTCGAAATTGATTATTGTCATTTATCGTTCGGTCATTCTATTCTCTAGCCTATTCGACATTATTTAGTATCAGAGCTCCGGTTCGTATATCAATGGCTGAACGAGGAAGTGCTGCTCGTAGTGGACGAGGTGGTCGAAGTAGCAGCCGTGCAGCGGAGCCCCAAGAAAATGACCATCATCGCAAACGAAGCCGTCGCAATATCGAGATAGATGAGATACGAAGACATATTCAAATACTTCAACTCCAAGTTCGGAATCGCAGAAATCATGGGGGAACACCGCCGATTATGGGTTCTGATTCGGATATTTCTTTCGAGGGTGAGGAGTAAAACAATGGTGTCAATTCCTTGGCCAGAAATCATGGACTTCATGATAGCTATGCAGCTAACCGTTCGAGGGATGTCGACATAAGGATCGAAATTCCGGAGATTGAAGGTAAGGCAAATCCTAATGATTTCTTTTATGCTTGGATTGATACTGTTGGGTTTAAAGAGGGTTTTTTTGTCGAATCTTCAAGTGAGGAATACCTTGTTGATTGGTTAAAACCCCCTCTGTTTGATGCAAATCCTAAAGATTCGATTGATTCTTCGATGGATACTGTTGATTTTAAAGAAGGTTTTTTGTTCGAAACTTCAAATCAAGAAGATCTTGTTGATTGGTCCAAACCACCTATGTTTGATATGTGTCATGGTGACGTTTGTCAAATGACGACAACCGATCCGGTTGATGACAATAAATTATCTGCTGAGTCAGATAGATAAGGAGACCGAGGAAGTAATTGCTAATCAAGGGACAATCTTGGTGTGGAAGTTTGAAGCGGTTACTATTGATCTTGGGTACACAGATCTATTTGACACGTATGTCCCCCGTTCTTCTGTTCGATACATCATTCAGAAATTGATTATTGAGTTTCTTGTATCAATGTATTGGGCTGATTGGATGGATGCTGTCACAAGGGCAATGAAGTTTAGAGTTCGTCAAGGGTATCTAATTCCTTTTACAGATGGAGTTCAGATTTTTCGGGGTATCGTGGTGTTCATGTCGAGGACATTGACTCGAGGACGAGTCTTTTCTAAGGAGGAGAGGATGATGTAGGTTGGCAACATAGGACGCAACAGAAAACAAAGGCAGGCCGACTGGGCTCGAGGCGGGCACCTCACCTTAGGCCAGGCGGGCGCCTGGAGGGCAGCCAAGTCAGGAAACGGGCACTGGAAGGGGCTGGGCTGCGCTGCGGCTGTGTTGGAAGGGGCTTGAGTTGGGCTTGATTTGTTTTATGGGTTTTAGGGCTTTAATGAATTATTAAGTTAGGGTTTTATTTATTTAGGATTTCTAGAATCTTCTTCTTAATAGTATAAATAATAAGCTAGGGTTTTTGTATTAGGGAGACTTTTGATTATAAGAAATAGAAAATGAAAAGCTTGAAGCTTTCGAAATTGATTATTGTCATTTATCGTTCGGTCATTCTATTCTCTAGCCTATTCGACATTAATTTAACTTCCCAACTTCTTAGAAACATTAAAATCTTCTGCATCATAGTAGATTTTGTATTGTAACCTGCATTTTCATTCCGTCTTCAGCGACCCATAGATAATCCGGAATCCTTGCAAGGTGCTTCTTGAAAGAATCACCATCTGGGTCCTCAACCCAACAAGTAAGCATGCACAGTTCTTCCTACTTAAATTGTAAAGAATTAGAGGGGTGATTGGATCTAAGAGTTGTCTTCCCATAGAGATTAATTGTTACACGCTCCGTCCCAAACCATAAATGTCCAAAAATTTTCAAATTTTGCTCTTGCATTTGAGGGACGCAAAACATTATACTTGGAATATAAATTTCATTTCATAATAGTACAAATAGAATTGAAATGAATCATGATTTATTCATGTCTATTAATGTAGCGAATGATCTTGAGGAGTAAAAAATTAATATGTAATGGATGCACGTTTTCTACACACCGGTGATGTATCTACTATTAACAAACCTGGATCATAGGGGAAAATGAAGGAAGTATCCAAAACTGGCTGTATGAAGAGCTTTCTTCCTTACCATTGTTAAGAGGCCAATGATATCAAGAAAATATTGTTAGACACAATTTAACATACAGATATTTAATGATTTAAACTTTAAGTATTTAAAGGATTTAGTATAGGTCTTCCTTTTACGAGACATAAAAATAGCCTTAAATTTGCATACTTTTGAACATTAAGTCTTGTATTAAAGGACCATACAAACTTGTTTTTCGCTAAAAGGTTGCGCTACCATGGTAAAGAATCATTTTCTTGCTCTTTCACAAGCATTATTTTCACCACCATCAGGCCCTTCTCCAAGTATACGCATACATATGTAGTTGAGTCCCGCAAAACATTATACTATGCCCTCGATATAAATCCCCATCCTCCATAATAGTACAAATAGTAATTGATAATGAATTTTAGTTGCATATTATGTCATACAAATGCCAAAAAACTTTGATCTGCGAATGATCTTGAGTGCCACGTCATCAAAATTAATATTCATGGATGCAACTCATTTAGGCGTTTTCTGATGCCAGTAAATCCATTAAAAAATTGTTGCATTATTTGAAAAATGAAGGAAGTATCCAAAACTCACGTTATTGGGTTGCTTCCTTAGCATTCTAAAACACACCAAGTACCTTGCATAAGAAAATAATTGTTAGACACAATTTATTTTTCTGTTAACTGATATTACTTGAATAAAATCTAAACTTTAAGATTTAAACAACAAAATTAATACTCTATATATATCTCATAATTCTTTTCGATATTCAGCAGAAACATACCAAGATAGCCTTAAATGTATAAGCACATGACACTTTTTGTTTCAACAAGTGATATGAGGAGTTTGCTATTACGGGCAGGAGATTACAAGATATACTGAAGATTACGTTATTTTTTTCGCGCGAAAATATGGGTATTGAAATGAATACACTCTTGGTGGATTGAGAATAAAGGAATTTCTAATCATTTTAAATTTCAGTGTCCATCGCTAGCTTGCAAGGCTGCAATTTAATTGACTGCCCTCATATTGTGGAAATTGTTGCTTTACATATGTAAGTCTTGCCCCAGCCATGGTAGCTTTACATGAGGTATGGTAAAGAATTTTTCTTCTCTCTTAGAAACTGAAATGTAGTCTTGTTCAACCACCATTCAGGCCCTTCTCCAAGTAAATAATACAGGGAGATTGAGTCCGAAAAGTTCTAAAAAAAAAAGTATCGTAATAATGTCCGAGAAGTTAATTATCGTGTTGTCATGTTGTACTATTTCTATAAAATACTGAATCATATATGAGTGTATATACTGCATGGATGGCGGCAGTAGCCGGCGGTGACCGACGATGGCGATGGGTGGCCGCGGTGGTCAATGGGCAGCAGTGGTGGGGGCAGTTTTAATGATGTTTTATCATAATTGCACGCAGTGTTATAAATTACTGCTTAAAAACTTTTAAATCATATTTCGATTTAATCAGGAACTTAATTAGAAGTGATTTGTCTCAAAGAGGAATTTTTGGTCAAATTCCTAAATAATAATCATACACATCAATTATGAATTAAAAAAAGAATGATTTTTTTTTTTTGGGAATAATTATTGTTTCTTTTAACCGGAATGGATATTTTGAGTATAAAAATACAAGAAATCTTTTGCAAGAGGCTCATGAAGTGCTAAAAGCATAGGCTCTTTATACATTTATAATATAAATTTGACATACTCATTTTTCTTATATTTTTGTACCCCCCTTTTTCATAAATAGACGTGTTGTTATTTAAAAAATATTAATGTTATTAGCTGGTATACTATTACGCAAGTGATCAATCTTATATTCGGGTTTTTGGCATCCTTCACCAAAAACTATTGTTCCAGATGTGCGGGAAAGCGCCTCAATTTCGAGACTTCCGTGGTAAAGATATTAGTTGCTTTTTGGCCTATTCCAGGGCAGTGGTGGGGGCAAGTTTTAATGATGTTTTATCATAATTGCGTGTGTTTGTGTGTGTGTGTGATTATGTTTGTTGATTGCTATATTTACTCGTAAAATTGCTTAGAATTTGATCTTGCGTCCGAAAATGTGTCTCAATATCTAAAATAAACGTTTGCTTGAGGACAAAGAAAATAGTACTACCTGGAAACGACAAAGGAGGTCACCGCTAGGCTTAACATGGAAATGATTGTTCCAGAAGTCGATACGAGCTTGTTCAACTTCTGCTCTTTGTTCAGAGGTACCATAATCTGGATCGAACTCCCACGTTTGCCTTCCAACAAACTTGTTTGTACTGTACAAGTATTTATCATTGCCACCTTCTGCTATTTTCAGTCTCCACATTTTGCCTGTAGATCATACATAAACTTTAATTATTCTATGCAAATAATATAACAATAAGTAACATAAAACAAAAACGATTGTTAGAGAACAAGCCGAAGTCGGGTGTGATGATGTAAGATCTTTTGGGGTTAATAACTGAGAATAAGACTTGAAATATCTTAGTAAGTTTGGCTTGTTTAGACAAGATATCATCCTCCCTTCAGGAGAGCTGATATCATCAACAACTCTCTCTTACTAAATATATTATTCACTTGTCCCATGAACATAATTGACAAGTGTAAAAATTACTATTGTAAGCCTAAGCCAACGATGCAGAGATCGCCCAAAACGAAGTTAAAATGCGCCCGTAAGGTTGATCTGAAATTCACCCTGGATATCCATCTTTACTTTGCTGATAAATAAGAAGTGAAATTAGGTAACAAGGAAAAATGAAAAGTTGAAATGGGAGCAAAAGTCAAACCAACAAAATTAAGTGCGCCAAAGGGATTGAAGCCACATATTTGAAGTGGCCATAATAGCATCTCCACTCACGCCAGCACCGACGCCGGTCATGACTTTTAAATTATAAATTAGGCGTGTATGACATTAATCAAAACTTGGTTGGATTACCCCATAATAGCGTGCTGAACAAGTGGCCCAAAACAACCCAAATCTTGAAAATTTTGATACATTTCTGAAATTTTTGTTGGACAATGATATGTGTCATTAAATTATTCAACCCATGGGCAAAATAGCTTCAAGTCAGGGAAAATGAAAATAATTCTGTTGGCTTATTTGAGAAAAAAAAATAAAAATACTTTCAACGGTTCAAAAAAATTAAATTGCAACAGTAATTTTTTTTTCTAGTCTATAAATTGAGTCTAAATTTCATATACTCCCTACAATTTCTCAAACATTTTATTTTGTTCAATATTAGCCATTTTATTCATTTTAACTTTGTCCAATAAATTCCATTTTATAGTTATGGATCCTAATTATCCTAATTATTATGGAAATAGTCAATATTCCCAACAAAATCTAAATGTCAATAGAAACTCAAATGCCCAACTGCCTCTAGATCCAAATTTGTTAAATCATCCTCAACTATCTCAATTATTGGAATTTTATCCAACCAACCAAATTTCGAATCCTGTTAATGCTCCAAGTTTTTTCAATCCTAAATTAATTAATCCACATTTATTTTCTTCCCCAACTATATACCCTACTCAAAATGCTCAATTTTCTTCTCCAAACCTTTAATATCCATCATCTCAACAATATAATAGGTATCTTAGAACATCTGTTGGTGATGTAGGTAGTTCAAAAACTTTATTTCAAGATATTGAAGATGATGATGATGAAGAGGGTAACATTACTCCTTCTAATCAACTCGGTAAATCCAAAAGTAAGCATGATAAGATCGCATGGAACATAGCTGAAGATAAATCCCTATATGTTCGTCTTACCTTGAGGCAGGTGGAGATGTTGCAATAGGAACTGATCAAAAGAGGGTTGACCTTTGGGCATATATAATGCTAAAGATTGATGCAGCTCAAAGAGAAAACTCTCAAGCACCATAAATGTTAGAAATAAGGATTCAGCATTTTCTCGTTGGAGAAGAATTAGCGCTCAGGTGAGTAAGTGGGTTGGGGTCTATGCAGAAGCACAACGAAAAAGGAAGATTGGATGGAGTGAAGATAATGTTATGGGAGAAGCTCGAGAAATATGGAAAAAAACAAACAATGGAAAAAAATTCCTACTCGAGCATTGTTGGGATATTCTGAAACACTTTCAGAAGTGACAAGGTGGGATAATTGCTGAAGATTAGCAAAGCAGACAAAGTTCTAAGAGATCAAACTCAGATACACTAACAATTGTGTTTTACTTGATAACAACTTGGTTTTATCACTTGATGACTGAATGAAGGAATAGGGGTCTATATATAGGGTAGATTGAGTCAGTTGTCACTGTTTCACAAAAGTCACAACCCTCCACGCTAGTACATGTTCGGACATCAATCTGACCAAACAGCAACTGCTGGGCCGAGCAGTATTGGTGCCTCGCCCGAGCATAGGCTGGTTGCTCGGTCGAGCACTTTAGTGCCTCATCCGAGCAGAGGTTAACAGCAGAGTCATGATTCTGGACAGTCATGCTCGGCAGAGGCTTATGCCTTGCTCTGCCGAGCAGTTCATAGAATTTGAATTGACGTGTCTTTTGGATTTTAGACTCTTGGTTGACATTACCATTCACCCTTATATACACCTAATATTCCAACAATCCCCCACATGAATGGAAGAAGTCGACATGGAAAAGAAAGAAGAAGAAGAGCATAGCTGAGAAATAAATGCATCAGGATAGGTGGCTTTCGCTTTGAACCTTCTTTAGTAAGAATATATCAAGTTTATTTGGCTGATCAGTGTACGTAACGTATTGAACTGTCAGACGTTATTATAAGCTTAAACAATAGACCAAACACATTTAATTTCTCATATCAGATTTTGGTTCTCTATTGTGTTCATTATTTCGGCCCTGAACTTTCTTGGTTCTTCTAGTGCTTTAGAGAATTTGCCTAAGTAAAATTCTCAACGAATCGGCCATGTTCACACTAACATAGGTGATGTGCTATAAAGAGTATCCTACTTTACCCCACTTGTACTAATTTACAAGATATAGTCATCATTAAAAGCAATAGCTTAACCTCTACCAATTTGTAGGCAACACTTTTTGCATCATAGAAATGGGATGAAGATAAACTATCAAGTGCTTCTCTCAAATCAATCATGACTAGTTTTTCCTATTGAACCTAGTCCGTGGGATCTCCAGTCGCCAGGTTAGGTTTCCATCAAGTTGATTTAGATTTGTTTAGGCTTTAGCCCCATTTCTTCCGATGCACAGTTTATTCTCTCCTTAGATAAACCTTTAGTAAATGGATTCGCTAGGTTATCATTTGATCGCACGAAATCAATCGAAATCGTTCCGTTGGAGAGTAACTGTCTAACGATGTTGTGTCTACGACATATGTGTCGAGATTTTCCGTTGTATATAAAATTCTCCGCCCTTGCTATAGCTGCTTGATTATCAGTGTATGCATATAGCAGGGACGGGTTTTGGCCGAGAGGGAATATCTTCTAAAAGTGTCTAAGCCATTCAGCTTCTTTACCTGTTTTATCTAAAGCAATAAACTCAGATTCCATCTTTGATCGAGCTATACAAGTTTGCTTAGAAAATTTCCATTATATGGCACCTCCACCGAGAGTAAATACATAGCCACTAGTAGACTTGGATTCATCTGTATCAGATATCCAATTTGCATCACTATATCCTTCAACTACAGGAGGATAATTGATATAGTGCAATGAATACTCTCTAGTTCATTTTATATATCCTAAAACTCTTAATAATGCATTCCAATGCTCATTATTAGGATTACTAGTAAAATGACTTAGCTTACTTACAACGTAAGCTATACCCGCCTTGTGCATTGTATTAAGTACATTAGGCTTTTAATGATTTGAGAATACTCTAATTGTTGTTTCACATTCCCAGTATTCTTGTGAAGAACTATATGGGGCAGAAATGGATTATTAGTTTCTTTAATTCCATGAGAATTAAACCTCTCAATCATTTTATCAACATAATGTGTTTGAGATAAACTAATTCAATTGGAGGTTCTTGAAACTTTCATTTCCAAGATTACATCTGCTTCACCCATATCTTTCATATCAAAGTTATTGGTAAACATTTTCTCTGTTTTATTTATAACATCAATGTCATGACCAAATATGAGCATGTCATCTACATATAAACAAACAAATACATATGTGTTACCAAATTTCTTTGAGTATACACATTTATCACATTCGTTTGTGATAAAACCATTCATAATCATGACGTTGTCAAATTTCTCAAGCCATTGTTTAGGAGCTTGCTTCAAACCATACAAGGACTTAACAAGTTTGCATACCTTGTGCTCTTGTCCTTTAACTTTGAAACCTTCGGGCTGCTCGATGTAAATTTCTTCATTCAAATCACCATTTAAAAATGCAGTTTTTACATCCATTTGATGTATATGCAGATTATACATAGCTGCAATGGCTATTAAGATTCGAATTGAAGTAATTCTTATAACAGGAGAGTATGTGTCAAAGAAGTCAAATCCTTCCCTTTGACGATATCCTTTTGAAACAAGACAAGCCTTGTATTTGTCCACGGAACCATCCGGTCTTAATTTCTTTTAGAAAATCCATTTGCATCCTATTGGTTTAGAACCTTTTGGAAGATCAACCACTTGCCAAGTGTTGTTACTTAAAATGGATTCAATCTCACTATTTACAGCTTCTTTCCAGAATGTGGATTCAGAGCTGTTCATGGCTTCCTTAAATGATTGAGGCTCATCTTCAATCATAAAGTTTGAGATAAAATCTGGACCAAAAGTTTTGGCAATTTTAGCTCTCTTGCTTCTTCTTGGTTCAACATCTTCATTGTTTTTAGATGTGCTTTCACGTGGTCTCTTAGGATTATTTTCACAAATATCCTTTTTTCATAGGGAGCACGTCCTCGAAAAATTCAGCGTCACGAGATTCAATTATTTTATTGGCATGAATGTCATTTACTTCAGATTTGTGTACTAAGAATCTGTACATACTGCTATTCATTGCATATCCAATAAATACACAGTCAACGGTCTTAGGTCCTAACTTTGACCGTTTTGAAGGAGGAACGGCAACCTTTGCGAGACACCCCAACACTTTGAGGAATTTATAGGAAGGCTTTCTTCCTTTCCACAATTCATATGGTATAGAACCAGTTTTCTTTTGTCGAATCCTATTCAACAAAAAGTTAGCGGATAACACCGCTTCCCCCCACAGGTTTTGAGGTAAACCCGAACTTCCAAGCATATAATAAACCATATCTTTTATAGTTCTATTTTTCCTCTCAGCAATACC
Organism: Adenophora triphylla var. japonica; assembly: GCA_022495995.1. Lineage (NCBI taxonomy): Eukaryota > Viridiplantae > Streptophyta > Magnoliopsida > Asterales > Campanulaceae > Adenophora > Adenophora triphylla. Next base: position 44,804 of record JAFEMH010002288.1, on the reverse strand, counting down.
ATTTTGCTGTGGAGTATAGGGTGCAGTTGTTTGATGAATGATACCGAATTTGGAATATAGGTCACTAGATTCCATCGATTCATATTCACCACCCCTATCGGACCTTAATACTTTAATTGACTTTTCAAGTTGATTTTCAACTTCAGTTTTGTATGTGATGAAAGCATCCATTGCTTCATCCTTACTACTTAGCAAATAGACATAACAATATCTACTTCGATCGTCAATAAAAGTAACAAAGTATTTCTTAGCGCCTCGAGTTGGGACAAACTTTAAATCACATAGATCACTATGGATTAATCTCAACAGTTGGCTAGTCCTTTCAACTGGTTTAAAAGGTTTCTTTGAAAAATTTGCTTCAACATAAACTTCGCATTTGTGACCTTTCATTGAATAATGTTTTGGAATGAGTCCTAAACCAACAATCTTTCTCAAAGAAGCACGATTCATATGTCCTAAACGACCATGCCATAAATTAGAAGACTCGTACAAGTAAATAGAATTGTCAATTTTATTAATAACTTGAGGGTACAAATATATGGACTTCTTGTCCACTACAACATCATTTGCCTTAAACATGCCATCTAGCAAGTATCCCCTTCCAACATATATTCCTCCCTTAGTAAGTACAAACTTATCAGATTCAAATACAATTTTGAAGCCCTTCTTACTAAGTAATGAGCCAGAAATTAAATTCTTTCTTATGTCGGTTATATGCATCACATCGTTGAGAGTAAGCTCATTTCCCGATGTGAACTTCAAGATCACCTTCCCAATGCCTTCAATTTTGGAAGTTGCAGAATTTCCATATAGAGAAAATCTTCACGTCCTTTTTTTCTTTTATATACTTTCGTTTCTTTTAAAAAAAAGTTAAGTTTTATTTCTTTCAAAATTCATAAATTTTTTATATATCTTTTTGCAAAAAATGTATGTATAGTAAACAAAAGTCTAAAATAGTCTTCTTTATCCCAAAAAATTGAAAAAAAAAATGTTGAAAAACAGTATAAAACTTAACAAAAATTGTTTAAAAGTTAACTATTTCTTCAAAAAACTGTTAAAAAGTTAACTTTTTTATTCAAAAACTGTTAGAAAATTAACTTTTTTCATAACTGTTTTTAATTCTATTAAAAATTTTACGTAAAAACCTAATTTGAAAAAAAAAAAAGAAAAGAAAAGTTAAGTTTTATTTCTTTCAAAATTCATAACTTTTTTTATATAACTTTTTACAAAAATTGTATGTCGTAAACAAAAGTCTAAAATAGTCTTCTTTATCCAAAAAAAATTGAAAAAAAAAGTTAAAAACAGTATAAAACTTAACAGAAACTTTTAAAAAGTTAACTGTTTTTTCAAAAAACTGTTAAAAAGTTAATTTTTTTCTTCAAAAACTGTTAGAAAATTAACTTTTTTCGTAACTGGTTTTTATTCTGTTAAAAATTTCTTTTAAAAATCTATTTTGAAAAAAAAATTAAAAAGGTTTACTGGTAAACCGTAAAACCGTAACTGGCTAAGGCGGTTAACCGATTCGGTTTTGATTGCGAAATTTGAAGGTTGGAACTGCCGGTTTGGTAACCGTTAACCACTGGTTAACCGAACCGGCCACGTCTAGGAGGGAGTATTTCTTTATGGGTGTATTTTTCCAACAACTTACAACCTGTTTGACAGGTATATGAGTCTATCATATACGTCGAGATTTGATACTCTAAAATGATCAATTTTTTAAAGTCTGAGGTTCCACCTTAAAACCAATTGGTCTCAAGGAGAGTGGCTCAGGATCTCTATATATCACCCAACTCAAATCATGCCATCTACTCATCAAGATCTAACAGCTAAGATCTCAACAGCAGAGATTGTTCAATCTGACAGCTAAGATTTTCTGTGCCATCAGCAATGCACTAATCCATGGATGACAAAGATATGCTATGCTCAAATCTCTCATCAAACATTGCCATGTCATCTCCTTGAAGATCTTTTGAACTTGGGTTACAAATTCTAGCCTGTTTATAGCCAGTCAATAATGCTCTAAATACAAACACTATTCCAACCACACCATTTACTGCATTGTCACCTCCAACGGTTACTTCCTCAGACAACATAAATGAAGCAACGCCTACTTCCTCAATCCTCCTATATATTGGACCCAAATTTCCCATTCTAAGGGCTCCTTACAACACTCATTTCCAGTCCCATTTACAGCCCTTTTACACCAATTTACAGTCCCTTTTTCAGCCTTTACACAGCCCTTTTACACCACTGCAACCTCATCAACAAACTTCTGCAAAGCCTTTCTTACATCCTTCTTAAAGCCATTTCCATAGCCTTTCCACACCCCTTTACAGAGCCATTTTACAGCCCTTTCCACACCGTTTACAGCTTCTTGACAACCTTCTGCAGTCCCTTTCCACACCTGTTAACAATCCCATTTTACAGCCCTTCAACACACAACTTTTGCAACCTTCCCTTCACCCTTTCATATCTGCAAAAGCTGCAACCAATTACCAATCAATTCTGAGACACTTGAGACTGTACTTCAGGTGTATAAACACTTTGTAAACCACTTAAGACTGACTTTAAGTGTGTTCTGTAATTTGCTTCGTAACAAGCAAATTCCTAATTGACTGTACTAATTAGGAAGAGAAGGTTCAAGGAACTTACCTAATCAATCACTGTAAATCTTAAAGGGAACTAGATTATAGTGAATTGATCTCACTTGTCAAGGTTGACAGTAAGGGTGGACGTAGGAGGAGTGAACTTTGAACCACCTTAAAATTCTTGTGTCATTTGGTATTATCACACACAAACACACACACACACACCTACACACACTTACACCAATCACTTTGTCTTTACATTATTTCACTTTATTTATTCCGCTTCACATTATACTCTTGCTTTTTGATCAGTTAATATCTGACAGCTCAGCTGTCAAAGCTTAACTGCCTGATCTCCCTTTAACTGATTAAGTAAACAGGACCTTTCAGTAGCTAACACTGCTGATTATGTTGTAGATTTCAGATGTTACTGGAGGAGCAACTGCTTCCTTGTTCGTTGCAGTTTCTTGGGAAAAAAGGTAAATAAATAGTCTCATAACACATTTGACAAGTCAAACTCTTTAAGAATGTACTTTTACTGCTTCATCTCTCTTGATATTGCATCGATTTTTATCTGCTCGCATCTTTGCGGTAAAGTTATTTTTTTTTTCTTTTTAAACACAGCTCTTGTCTTGAGAGAGCAAAAACTTCCAACCTGTTTGACAAGTATATGAGTCTATCATATACCGAAAGATTTGATACTCATCTTCCTTTATTTGTAAAATTATTAAGCTCCTGCATAAAGGCATACAATCTAATTTCCTTCACTGACCATTGCCTTCAAAATGAACAATTAACCCTTCCCAAGTTTCTTTTGTGTCCTGAAATTTTGCATCTTTTTGTTATGGTCCAGTGAGTTAATTATGATCAACCTTGCTTGTCTATCCAAAACAGAGATAATTTTCAATGAAAAACATCTTAAAATTAATGAAAAGCGAAAATCATGAATAATATATGTATAATATGTTGTGAAATTGGTGCTCCCCCGTTGCAATCAAAACAAAGAAATCAACACACCCACACGTACAAGAAAGAAACAATCACACACAAGAACACAAGAGTTGTTTACCCGGTTCATTCACCAACTCGTGAACTACGTCCGGGGGCAATTGCCAAGCCAATATGTATTAGTCTCCTCTCTAATATGTTGCTACAATATGTTCTAGGCCGAAATTATGCTTATATAGTTATACAAGGAAGCCCTAACTCAGTTTAAGAAGAGATCTAATCAAAATAGGAAACAAAATAAAAATCTGCTGCAGATTCGGACCGAGCGCGGCCGCCCTCAAGGCCAGCGCGGCCGCCCTCAACGGCAGAAGCTTATACACCCTCGTTGAACCTCCAGCGCGGTCGCCCTCCACCACGAGCGCGGCCGCTCTCCTTGACAGAAGATCCCGACGAGTTTTCCCTCTTGATTCATCACCTCCGACTTAGGCTCCTCCTCTTCCTTGTAGTTTAGGATCCAAACCCAACAATCTCCCACCGGAGACTAAACCAACAAACATAAAATCACCCATTAACTCCCACCACGGAGTAAAGACCTTCGAACACATTCCCCCTTCATATTGGCTTGACACTACCGCACCTCTCCTCAAGTACTAAGGCGAGTTGAAACCAAGCGACGTTTCAACCTCTCCGTGTTAGATCGTTCTTGCCTCCCCAAATCAGCTTCTACCTTGATTTCTCCCCGCAAGTCTAACTTCGCCTTCTCCCTCCAGACCCACCTTCCTCGCAATGCCTCCCCTTGAAACTTGGACACACCTTGTTTCTTGCATCGACTATTCTTGGTCTGAAACCGCTCTCTGTTAGGGCCCTTGGACATCCACACCGCGTTGATCAACTTTGTGTCCTCCCCAACATACCGTTTCTTGATGTCTCCCCTTTTTACACCAACAGGCCGGTTCTTAAGCCTCTTGCTCCCACCGGAACGAATGTCGACATTGTAGGTAGAATACAACATCTTCCCCTTAACCCCATGAGCCAACACCTTAGCCCCTTTTGTGACTTCCCAAGACCCACCAATGAAAGAAACACCGTATCCTTCACTATCAAGTTGTCCCACAGAAATCACCCTCCTCCTCAAATCCGGAACATGCATCACGTCGTGTAGTTGTAAAACAGCCCCATTAGGTGTCTTCATCATTACATCCCCCTTACCTTTGATCTTTAATGGTTGACCATCACCAAGATAGAGAACCCCAAAATCTCCGGTTTTGTACCGCCTCATTGATTCTGCATCCCCACTAGCATGACAAGAAGCTCCAGAATCCAACAACCAATCTTCACTCGACTGCTCCTCCCCTAGGATTAATACATCACCACCATCATCCACCACGTTAGCACAACCACCTTTTCCCGGACAGTCATAACTGATGTGCCCCAATTCACCACAATTGTAGCACTTGACCTTTTTCCCCTTTTTAGGTCCACCCCGTTTTCTCTCCACCCTAAGTGCAGCCCCATCTACGGACGATTCTCCCCTTTTCTCCTTCCTTCGCAACTCCTCTTGCAGGACGAGATCTCTAACCTCCGTATACACCAATGCTGTTTTCGACGTACTAATCGTTGTGACAGTAACCTCCCAACTATCAGGCAATGACTTTAGTAGAAAACAAGCTAGCACTTCATCGGAGAAAGTAATATCAACAGTTTTCAATTGGTCCACCATACCTTTGAAATTGCCGATATGACTTGCCGCTGTCTGCCCCTCTGACATCTTCGCATTCGCAAACCTCTTTATCAAATGCACCTTATTGATATTCGACGGCTTCTCATACATGTCCGACAGCGTTTGTAGCAACTCCACCGTTGTCTTGGCCTCCATAGCGTTCCGTGCAACGTCGTCGGTTAGGGCACTCCTTACCGCTCCTAACGCCTTCCGATCCAACGTCTCCCAATCCCCTTGTGACATGTCTTCGGGCTTCGCCTTCAAGGGTCCATGAAGATCCTTACAATAAAGGTAGTCTTCAATCCTTGTCTTCCAAAACGTGAAATTCACACCGCTGAATTTCTCGATATGGTTCTTCATCTTGACTGCTTCACCAAAATCCCCAAGAACGCGATTCAAAATTAATCAACTAATGGAAAAATTTTGAATCCTCCGAACCAAAGCTCTGATACCAGTTGTTGTGAAATTGGTGCTCCCCCGTTGCAATCAAAACAAAGAAATCAACACACCCACACGTACAAGAAAGAAACAATCACACACAAGAACACAAGAGTTGTTTACCCGGTTCATTCACCAACTCGTGAACTACGTCCGGGGGCAATTGCCAAGCCAATATGTATTAGTCTCCTCTCTAATATGTTGCTACAATATGTTCTAGGCCGAAATTATGCTTATATAGTTATACAAGGAAGCCCTAACTCAGTTTAAGAAGAGATCTAATCAAAATAGGAAACAAAATAAAAATCTGCTGCAGATTCGGACCGAGCGCGGCCGCCCTCAAGGCCAGCGCGGCCGCCCTCAACGGCAGAAGCACCCTCGTTGAACCTCCAGCGCGGTCGCCCTCCACCACGAGCGCGGCCGCTCTCCTTGACAGAAGATCCCGACGAGTTTTCCCTCTTGATTCATCACCTCCGACTTAGGCTCCTCCTCTTCCTTGTAGTTTAGGATCCAAACCCAACATAATAATCATGTTATACATTTCTTTCCTATGGTAAAACGTAGATAAATGGAGCACAAACAGATTAACTTAATTAAAGTACACGTACATAACTTGTATGCAACATTCATAATAATGTGCTTGTAGACGGCTGTAGGACTTTCTTGCGATATTCAGCAAGAGCCCACAATGGAAATATATTCCGATACCCCGCATAATGCAACATGCAGTTCTTCATGAAAGCTCCAGTGATTTCCTACCATTATAAGTGATATTATTGTTATAGAGTCGTGGAAAAATATTAATTTTTCAGTTTATGATTATTACGAGTACTATTTTTTGCCCATGGTTGTTTACCTGCGGGGGAAAATCACCATTTTCCATTTGAGAGTTGATCAACAATTTTGCTCCATGGTGAAGTGGTGTTGAGTCTCTATTTTCCTTCAGGAAGAAACTTCATATAATCAGCAAAGATTGAATAGATATAGAAAATATCCCTACAGATGAATAATAACAAACTGACCTGTCTAGAGTGCATCAGACCCATCATGGCCCATGCAGTCTGTACCAAATTGGACCGGTTTCTTTTCAGAGGTATGTATTCCTATATCATCCAACAATAGATACAAGTTTGTGATGACAACAGTGGCAAGAGGAGGTGAAATATATGTGTGCCTCTATGTATGGGTGTTCTTACACTTTCTAATATATCATGTTCATGTGCATATTTACTTTATAACGACTATGAATTTGGCATGGTATGCTTGGGATCTTGAGATCATATGAATGACCAAATCAATAGCTACCAAATGACCAATTCTTGAAATATTTTCGGCAATTCATTTGGGACGGAGGGAGTTTAAAGTTTCCAAAGATTGCCCAGCAACCTGACAGAAGTCGCTCAATGGATCTGCGTATGCTTTGAATGGATCAAATGTTCTACATTATTTTTATGTTGTAAATTACCTTTTTTGGGCAGGATTCATAGCTTTCTCCCCATCCGCCATCTTCCTGCTGTGACTTTAGCAGAAAGTTGACAGCTTTACGAATTGCTAGGCAATTTTCGTTTGTTTTACCTGAGGCAGCTAGCCCTCCAATAGCAAACATGGAACCATATGTGAAGCACACTCCCCAGTTCCCATACCTGGATATATAGTTGTTCCAAAATAAGAAAATAGTCTCATTTGACAAGTCAACTATTTATCGATGATATCTGACTTGCTTTTGTTAGAAATAGGATCCGGACAAAAAAAGTGGGATATGATTATTTTCTGGAACGGAGTGAGTATTTATTAAATTCCACTTTATGCAGCTTGGAGAAGAGAAAGTACCATGAACCGTCAGGCATCTGTATGTCCTCGAGGTACCTAGTAGCATTTGTAATAAAATTATCAACTTCTTTCTCTCTGTGTGTAGGGTATAGTTTCTTGAAGAGCACTAGTGCCTGAATAGCTGTTGAGGTGCATTCCACATACCTAATAGAAAATGGCCATTTTAGCATCAGATAAAATAAATGAATGCTTTGAAATACAGAGCTGTTAATATTTCTAATTTCTTACTCTCGCTCAATGACAATGTCACCAAAGAACTCTGATGGATTTAGTATCTACGACAGATCATAACAGTTAATATTAGAAATCGTGAAAAATTATATATTTCATGTAAAACAATGACAATGGATTTATTATGTCTTCAGTGTTTTTTAGGAATATCTACCTCCAACCACTCTGCGGAACCTGCAGGCTCCCAAGCTGGTAAACCACCATTTTTGCTCTGCATTACAAGGTAAGCAAAATAATATTTAAAGCTACTAAGATAAAATGACTATTTAATATACATGTTTACCTTTAAGAATATTTCGAATCACCCAAAAAATATTTAATTTTGTGCTAAAGGCCTTATTTACCTGAAGGGACAGCAATATGTTAACGGCATCATATAATCACTCATGTTTCAGTTTATTGCCAACAATTTCCTCTGGCATCATTGAAAAAAGCAGGCAGCACTGTAGAATAAAATAGGGAAAAAAGAGATAATTAGAGACCTTATTAAATTTTGTTATTGATAGATTATTCAGCTCATTTTCTTGATTATGGTTCTTGAGAATTTTTTTATTTTGCGTTTAAAACATGTTCTAGAGCAGAATTAAACACCTACCTTCAATCCTTCTGCAGTGCAATCAGAAACTTGCCATCCATGATCTTGATCTGAAAATGTCCATGATCCATTTGAAATATGTCGGTGCATGCTTTTGAAGTCACCTGAGGGATCATTCTTCACCTACAAAAAACATTTGAGTTGACAGTGATAAGTTTTACAAGGAAAATTTGATAGGATTTAAATAAGCAAGGTAAAACTGTATTTTGAGGTTTTAAATAGAAAAATTAACCTGGGACTTCTGTATGAAATCATGTGCTTTCGTAAGTGTCTGACCAATTTCTTTCGTGAGATTACTAGCAAGAAGCGCTTGAATAGCAAAGCCCGTGTCCCACACTTGACTACCGAAACTCTGTATTTTAGTAACAAACAATGAGATTCAAGCAACCACTTGAAAAGATGCTAAGTTTATTTCAATTATTGAGCTCTTCACATAAAAGAAAATTAATATGCTATGAAATGAAAAGCTCATTTGTGTGAAAATAGGATATATTATGATGCGGACACAATTGCGGAGTCATTTTTGGAGTCGTTTGAGCGTCAACGCGGAAACGGGCGTAACTTTTGATTCCGGAGGAGTTACGGGACGCACAGCATATCAAAACGACCGTCTTTTCGAGAGGAACAAGATTCATAAGGGCATAACCCCATGAGCAGGACAAAAAAAGGCCGAAAAACGCTTCTAGAGGCCTCAAAAGGCCCGACGAAGCTTTCTATCAGTTTTTTCTAGTTTTTGGGTCTTTTGGATTATATTAGGGTTTTTTCAAATTAGGGTTTGGGCCGACTTATTTATACCTTGTTTTAGGGTTTGAAAGACAGTTTATGCCATTTTATGAATGAATTCATTCTCTTTCAATTTTCTCGAGCGAAAATTGTTGATTGATTGTTGAATTCCTCGAGCGGAATTCATCGATTGATCCTTATCCAAGTCTTCCACTACGTCAGTTGGTATCAGAGCCCGGTTCATTCCTAGGGATTGGAGAAGATGCCGCCGAAGGGGCAGAAGCGAACCACCGTGGGAGGAGTCTTTGATCGTGAAGATGACGTGCTTCAGGAGCGAATCGCACAGATCTTAGAACCTCGCATGGACCAAATCATGGAGGCTTTGACCGAGCGGATGGCCGACATGTTTGAACGTGTCCAGCAGCGTGCTCCATGGACTGGTGGGCAGCAGCAGCGACAGCAGGATTGGGAGGTGGATGATGATGGGGAGGTTGGCAAATTTTATGAAGAAATTCCCCAGGTCCGTCGTCGACAACCTAGGGTTCCTGTCGAAGATGACAATCGACGATGGGAAGCAGGTATGAGAACAGAAATCCAAGAGTTTCATGGTGGGTTACAGGCCGAGGAATTCCTGGACTGGCTTGCAACAGTGGAGGAAGTTTTTGAGTTTAAAGGGGCGCCAGAGGATCGAAGGGTACCGTTAATAGCCACGCGGTTGAGAGGCAGGGCTTCGGCGTGGTGGCAGCAGTTGAAGCTTTCTCGTGTACGGCTGGGTAAATCGAAGATTGTGACTTGGGAGAAGATGAAGAAGCAGATGAGGGCTGCTTTCCTACCGTATAACTATCAGCGGACGTTGTACCAGAGGTTTCAGAACCTGAGACAGGGGCCGAAATCGGTAGACGATTACACCACAGAATTCTATCAGTTGATGGCGCGGAATGAGATTCAGGAGACTGACAATCAGATGGTGGCTAGATATATTGGGGGTCTGCGTCTTACGCTGCAGGACACCCTCAACATGTTTGATATCGGGACCGTGTCGGAGGCACATCAGCAGGCTCTGACAGTGGAGAAGCAGTCAAGGCGTTTCATTGGTAGCAGTGGCGGGGCTTCGAGTGGTGCAGCTTCTGGTGGGACACCAAACCCTACCGCCAACAAACCACCCACTGTAGGGCAACCCTCTCGTGGGGCAACCAATAATACGTGGTGTTTTAGTTGTGGGGAAACCGGTCATCGGCAAGCTGATTGCAAGAAGAACGGCAAGAGGGCGTTATTTAATGAGACGGCCTACGAGGAAGAGGGGGATTTCGAACTTCCAGAGAATCCCACATTCGACGAGGCTGATCATGGCGAGGGAGAATATGTAGAGGGAGATGTTGGGGTCTCCTAGGTAGTTCGGAGGTCATGTCTGACTCCGCTTGTGACAACCGAGACGGAGTGGCTGCGTAACAACATTTTTCAGTCTACATGTACCATTCTGGGCAAGGTGTGTCGTTTCGTGGTTGACTCGGGTAGATGTGAGAATATTGTTGCAGAGGAAGAAGTACAGAAGCTGAACATTCCAACCGAGAAGCACCCCAAACCGTACAAACTGGCTTGGCTCAAGAAAGGGGGTGAGGTAACTGTTTCCAAACGTGCTCTTATTTCTTTTTCTATTGGGTCAAAATATCGTGATGAGGTCTGGTGTGATGTAGTAGCTATTGATGCATGTCATTTATTATTGGGTAGACCTTGGCAATTTGATAGACAGGTGATTCATAATGGGCGGCATAATACCTACAGTCTGTTGGTGGAGGGTTCGAAAATTGTGCTTGTCCCGAGTAAACCGGCGGATAAAGTTGCAGAGAATACCCCAAAATTGAGTTGTTTTCTTGGGCACAGTTTGATGCTGAGTTAGAAGATTCTGATGTGGTATATGTGCTGATTGGGAAAGCAGTGGATGATGCAGTGGTTGTTCCGGATGCGATCATTCCTTTGTTGCAGGAGTTCTCTGGTGTTTTCCCGGATGAGTTACCTCCAGGTTTACCACCTCTGCGTGACATTCTGCATCATATAGACCTGGTTCCCGGAGCGAGTCTTCCTAACAGGCCGCACTATCGGATGAGTCCCAAAGAGCACGAGGAGCTGCGTAGGCAGGTAGAGGAGTTACTGGCGAAGGGGCATATCAGGGAGAGCATGAGCCCTTGTGCAGTTCCAGCCATCTTAACAATCAAGCGGGATGGGTCGTGGCGTATGTGTGTTGACAGCAGAGCTATCAACAAAATTACTGTTCGGTACAGGTTTCCGATCCTGAGATTTGATGACTTGCTAGATCAGATTAGCGGGGCTGCAGTGTTCACAAAGCTGGATTTGAAGAGTGGCTATTACCAGATTCGGGTTCGACCGGGTGATGAGTGGAAAACAGCGTTTAAAACGTGAGAGGGGTTATATGAGTGGCTCGTGATGCTTTTTGGGCTGTCTAATGCCCCCAGCACATTTATGAGGGTGATGAATCAGTTGCTGCGTCCTTTTATTGGGACCTTTGTAGTGGTGTACTTCGACGACATCCTGATTTACAAAGAAGAGTCGGGAAGAGCATATCCCACATATCCGGGCAGTCCTTACAGTTCTGCAGCAGAACGAGTTCTACGCAGCAACCAAGAAGTGTGTTTTTATGGTGCCTCGTGTTCTGTTCCTGGGGTATGTGATTTCAGGAGATGGTCTGCAGGTGGACGATGCTAAGGTCGATGCAGTGCAGAAGTGGCCCCGTCCGACAACACAGACAGAGGTGCGGAGTTTCCACGGACTGGCTTCATTTTATAGGCGTTTTATCCCTAATTTCAGCAGCATCATGGCACCGATTACTGATTGCATGAAGAATGTTCGGTTTTCTTGGAATGAGGAGGCGGAGTTGGCTTTTCAGCGGATCAAGGAGCGATTGACCACTGCTCCGATCTTGATTTTACCTGATTTCTCCCAGCCATTCGAGCTGCACACAGACGCATCAAAGGTTGGGATAGGGGCTGTTCTTAGCCAAAATACCAAGTCGGTTGCTTACTTCAGCGAGAAACTATCTGGGGCAAAGACACGATACAGCACATATGATCTGGAGTTCTATGTAGTCGTTCAGGCAGTTAAGCATTGGCGCCATTATTTATTCCAGAGGGAGTTCATTCTGTTCACTGATCATGATTCCTTGAGACATTTGCATGGTCAGGATAAAATCTCACCTCATCATGCTCGTTGGGTGGCTTTCCTTGAGCAGTTTACTTTTGTGGTCAATCACAAGGCAGGAGTTTCCAACAGAGTGGCTGATGCACTGAGTCGTCGTCGCGGACTGCTGAGTACCATGCGTGTGGAGGTACCAGGATTTGATTCTTTTCGCGATATACTTGCAGCTGATCCATATTTCTCTAGCATTATTGACAGGGTGACTGCGCGTGAGAAGACGGATTTCTTGCTGCAGGAGGGGTTCTTATTTAAGGGTAATCAGTTATGCATTCCGGATTGCAGTCTTCGCTTGCAGATTATTCAGGAGCTCCATGGTGAGGGGCATGTGGGACGGGATCGCACGCTACAGTTAGTGCAGTCATCTTATTTCTGGCCTAGTATGCATAAGGAAGTTGAGAAGTTTGTGCAGCGTTGCCGGGTTTGTCACGCAGCAAAGGGGACGGCTACTAATGCTGGTTTGTATATGCCATTGCCTGTTTCGACGCGGCCTTGGGTGGACGTGAGTATGGATTTCGTGGTCGGGTTGCCACGCACGCAGAGGGGTCATGATTCTATCTATGTGGTGGTGGACAGGTTTTCTAAGATGGTGCATTTCATCCCGTGCAAGAAGACCACCGACGCAGTTAATGTCGCTCAGTTATTCTTTCGGGAGGTCTATCGTCTTCATGGGTTTCCTGCTTCTATTGTCTCTGACCGTGACACCCGTTTTCTGAGCCACTTTTGGCGCAACTTGTGGAAGATGGCTAACACACAGCTAAACTTTAGCAGTGCCTATCATCCCCAGACCGACTGACAGACAGAAGTGGTTAACCGTTCGCTGGGCAATCTTTTGCGCTGTTTGGTCGGGGAACATATTAAGGCGTGGGATCAGAAATTGTGCCAGGCGGAGTTTGCTCATAATCATGCAGTTAATCGCAGTACCGGGTTCAGTCCTTTCCAGGTGGTGTATGCGGTTCAACCTAAGGGACCATTGGACTTGATTGATTTGCCCAACAACAAGAAAGTCCATCACAAAGCTGCTGATTTGGTGTCTGGATTACAGGAAGTGCACAAGACTGTCTATAATCGCCTACAGGCTGCCAACATCAAATACAAGCAGATTGCAGATCAGAAGCGGAGGAGAGTTGAGTTCGATGTTGGAGATTATGTGTGGGCAGTACTGACGAAGGAGCGTTTCCCGGTTGGAGCATACAACAAACTGTCAGCCTAGAAGATTGGACCAGTGGAGATCGTGGATAAGATTAATCTGAATGCGTACCGGTTGAAACTTCCAAGCCACATTCGTACAGCAGATGTCTTCAACGTGAAGCACTTGATTCCATTTACAGGCGATGCTTCTTCAGACGAGGACAATGGTACAAATTCGCGGTCGAATTTTTCTCAGCATGGGGAGAATGATGCGGACACAATTGCGGAGTCATTTTTGGAGTCGTTTGAGCGTCAAAGCGGAAACGGGCGTAACTTTTGATTCCGGAGGAGTTACGGGATGCACAGCATATCAAAACGACTGTCTTTTCGAGAGGAACAAGATTCATCGGGCGTAGCCCCATGAGCAGGCAAAAAAAGGCCGAAAAACGCTTCTAAAGGCCTCAAAAGGCCCGACGAAGCTTTCTATCAGTTTTTTCTAGTTTTTGGACATTTTCGTCTTTTGGATTATTTTAGGGTTTTTTCAAATTAGGGTTTGGGCCGACTTATTTATACCTTGTTTTAGGGTTTGAAAGACAGTTTATGCCATTTTATGAATGAATTCATTCTCTTTCAATTTTCTCGAGCGGAATTCATCGATTGATTTATACCTTGTTGATTGATTGTTGAATTCCTCGAGCGGAATTCATCGATTGATCCTTATCCAAGTCTTCCGCTACGTCATATTACCACAAAAGTGCAAATATTCATAGCAGCACTAAATTTTTGGACGCCAACGCGCCAAAAACATTTGCCTTATGACAGACATTCTCACTTATACTCCCTCTGTCCCAATATAAAGGTGCTTCTAGAAAGCCAACGTGCCAACAACATTTTCCATACGACACACACATTTATATATGATAACGAGGCGCTGAGTTAAATATATTGCATTTATTTAACTTCCCTACTTCTTAGAAACATTAAAATCTTCTGCATCATAGTAGATTTTGTATTGTAACCTGCATTTTCATTCCGTCTTCAGCGACCCATAGATAATCCGGAATCCTTGCAAGGTGCTTCTTGAAAGAATCACCATCTGGGTCCTCAACCCAACAAGCAAGCATGCACAGAACCTACTCAAATCAGTAAATAAGTCAATATTATCTAAGGGTTGTCTTTAAATTAATAGTTACACGCTCCGTCCCAAAATAAATGTCCAAAAATTTTCAAATTTGCTCTTGATCAAGTAAAAAATAAAATTTTTTGGTCATTCATTTTGGGACGGAGGGAGTATAACTTTGGTCATGTCTATTAATGTAGCAGTTCTATGTAAATGTGCATTTACCTTTTCTACACACCCTATGGTGATGTATCTACTTCTCATCTTCATAGTGAATATGTTTCATGGCTGTATGAAGAGCTTTCTCTCTCAACTTGTTAAGAGGCCAATGATTTAGAAGTGGCTCCGTAAAAATTTGCATACAATCCCACATTAAGTCTTGTATTAAAGGATGAGGGTAGTATAGGTCTTCCTTCAATAAATGTCAAAAATTGTCATTCCATTTGCATGAACCACAATCAAATCACAGTTTGGGGCATGTGCTATCTAACTGCTACAAAAATCCAACTGCTATACAGTCGGACGGTAGGAGCCCCAGATCCATCGTAGTATTATAAAGTGATAAACACATCATATGAACCAAACCTTTGCGCATGAATGGCGAGCCTTCTTCCAATTGATTTCTTCGTAAGGTTGATCGTAAAGTTCTTCCCTTAGTTGAAGAATTAGAGGGGTGATTGGACCAACAAACTTTTTCCCATAGAGATACGACATAGGCATGTAAACCATTCGAGTATAGCACAACATTTTGGCTGCATTTGAGTGACGGAAAACATTATACTTGGAATATAAATTTCATTTCATAATAGTACAAATAGAATTGAAATGAATCATGATTAATTCATACAAAGCGAGAACTTTATCTGCGAATGATCTTGAGGAGTAAAAAATTTAATATGTAATGGATGCACGTATTTAGGCGTTAAACCAGTAAATCCATTAACAAACCTGGATGCATAGGGAGAAATGAAGGAAGTATCCAAAACTCAGGCGGCATTGGGTTGCTTCCTGACCATTCATACACACCAAGTATCTGAAGAAAATATTGTTGAGGCACAATTTAACATTCTGTTAGATATTTAATGATTTAAACTTTAAGATTTAACAACAAAATTTACTCTTTCGGCACTTGTTTTCCAGAATCATAAAAATAGCCTTAAATTAGCGGCACTTTTGAACAAGTGTTGCTTTGTTCCTGCGTTTTTTCAAGATATACTGAACTTGTTTTTGCTAAAAGGGAGTATTTTCCAACAGTACACTCTTGGTGAGAGTCATAAGAATTTCTAATCATTTTAAATTTCATTTATTTACTTTCTTCATGAGATTTAATTATGATCATGTAAAAATTGTTTTTACCGAGAGCCAAGTCTTGCCCCAGGATGGTATGGCGGTTGTGCTACCATGGTCAAGAATCCATTTTCTTGCTCTTTCGCAAGCATTATTTTCACCACCATCAGGCCCTTCTCCAATTATACGCATACATATGTAGTTGAGTCCCGTCGAAAACATTTAGCTATGCCCCTCGATATGGAGTCCCCATCTTCCATCTTCGTGGTTATGAAACATATTGCATTATTTGAAAATGGATGCGAAAGTACGTTATTCGTATCTGTCACTAACGAATACATAGCATTTGTTGAAAACTAGGATAAAGTACGTTGCATAAGTTAGTAATTATTCCTTTTATTTTTCTATAACTGATATTACTTGAATAAAATCTAGTCACTGTCAATTTATGTAAATAAACAACAAAATTAATACCTGATGACAGTATATATATCTCATAATTTCTTTTCGATATTCAGCAGGAAACACAGTACCAAGATGCCCAGTTATGTATAAGCACATGGCCTGCGATTTTTTTTTCAACCACAGTGATATGAGGAGTTTGCTATTACGGGCCGGAGATTACACAAAAAGTGGTTCAGAAGATTACGTTTGTTTTTCGCACGAAAATATGGGTTCAAAATGAATACATACCAGAGGTGGAATGAAAAATAAAGGACCAGAAATTTCAGCAGGCCAGTGTCCATCACTAGCTTGCAAGGCTGCAAAGAAGTTGACTGCCCTCCATATTGTGGTTGTTGCTTTGTCATATGTAATTTCCTCGCCATCTTTTAGCTTTACTTGAGGTATTGTTTGTATGAATTTGTTCTCTCTTAGAAACTGAAATGTAGTCATGTTCAATAATTCAAGATTAATAAATAACAGGGAGATTGACCGAAAAGTTCTAAAAAAAGTATCATAATAATGCCAATGCCCGAGAAGTTAATTCTCGTGTTGTCATGTTTGTACTATTTCTATAAAATACTGAATCATATATGAGTGTATATACTGCATGGCGGTGGCGACGGGTGGCCGCGGTGGTCAGTGGCCGGCAGTGGTGGGGGCAAGTTTTAATGATGTTTTATCATAATTGCACGCAGTGTTATACATTACTGCTTAAAAACTTTTAAATCATTTCGATTTAACCAGGAACTTAATTAGAAGTGATTTGTTTCAAAAAGGAATTTTTTGGTCAAATTCCCTAAATAATAATCATACACATCAATTATGAATTAAAAAAAATGATTTTTCTTTTTTTGGGGAATAATTATTGTTTCTTTAAACCGGGAAGGATATTTTGGGTATGAAATATCTCATGAAGTGCTAAAAGCATAGGCTTTTTATACGTTTAAATATAAATGTGACATACTCATTTTTGTTATATTTTTGTACCCCCTTTTTCATAACTAGACGTGTTGTTATTTAAAAAATATTAATGTGATTAGCTGGTATACTATTACGCAAGTGATCAATTTATATTCGGGTTTTTGCCATCCTTCACCAAAAACCATTGTATGAGATGTGCGGGAAAGCGCCTCAAATTCGAGACTTCCGTGGTAAAGATATTAGTTGCTTTTTGGCCTATTCCAGGGCAGTGGTGGGGGCAAGTTTTAATGATGTTTTATCATAATTGCGTGTGTTTGTGTGTGTGTGTGATTATGTTTGTTGATTGCTATATTTACTCGTAAAATTGCTTAGAATTTGATCTTGCGTCCGAAAATGTGTCTCAATATCTAAAATAAACGTTTGCTTGAGGACAAAGAAAATAGTACTACCTGGAAACGACAAAGAAGGTCACCGCTAGGCTTAACATGGAAATGATTGTTCCAGAAGTCGATATGAGTTTGCCTGTAGATCATACATAAACTTTAATTATTCTATGCAAATAATATAACAATAAGTAACATAAAACAAAAACGATTGTTAGAGAACAAGCCGAAGTCGGGTGTGAGAGTAAGATCTCCGCTTAATAACTGAGAATAAGACTTGAAATATCTTAGTAAGTTCTAGGGTTTAGACAAAGATATCATCCTCCCTTCAGGAGAGCTGATATCATCAACAACTCTCTCTTACTAAATATATTATTCCTTGTCCCATGAACATAATTGACAAGTGTAAAAATCACTATTGTAAGCCTACGATGCAGAAATTGCCGAAAACGAAGTTAAAATGCGCCAGTAAGGTTGATCTGAAATTCACCCTGGATATCCCTCTCTACTTTGCTGATAAATGAGAAGTGAAATTAGGGAACAAGGAAAAATTGAAATGGGAGCAAATGTCAAGCCAAGAAAAGTGAGCGAAAGGGATTGAAGCCACATAACATATTTGAAGTGGCCATAATAGCATCTCCACTCACGCCAGCGCCGGTCATGACTTGGTTGGATTACCCCATAATAGCGTGCTGACAAGTGGCCCAAAACAACCAAAATCTTGAAAATTTTGATACATTTCTGAAATTTTTTTTGGACAATGATATGTGTCATTAAATTATTCAACCCATGGGCAAAACAGCTTCAAGTCTGGGAAAATGCAAATAATTCTGTTGGCTTATTTGAGAAAAAAAAAATAAAAATATTTCAACGGTTCAAAAAAATTAAATTGCAACAGTAATTTATTTTTTTCTAGTCTATAAATTGAGTCTAAATTTCATATACTCCCTACAATTTCTCAAACATTTTATTTTGTTCAATATTAGCCATTTTATTCATTTTAACTTTGTCCAAAAAATTTCATTTTAAAGTTATGGATCCTAATTATCCTAATTATTATGGATATAGTCCATATTCCCAACAAAATCTAAATGCCAATAGAAACTCAAATGCCCAACTGCCTCTAGATCCAAATTTGTTAAACCATTCTCAACTATCTCAATTATTGGGATTTTATCCAACCAATCAAATTTCGAATCCTTTTAATGCTCCATGTTTTTTTCAATCCTAAATTAATTAATCCACATTTATTTTCTTCCCCAACTATGTACCCTACTCAAAATGCTCAATTTTCTTCTCCAAACCTTGAATATCCATCATCTCAACAATATAATAGGTATCTTAGAACATCTGTTGGTGATGCAGGTAGTTCAAGAACTTTATTTCAAGATATTGATGATAATGAAGAGGGTAACAAAAGTAAGCATGATAAGATCCCATGGAACATAGTTGAAGATAAAGCCATATGTTCGTCTTACCTTGTGGCAGGTGGAGATGCTGCAATAGGAACTGATCAAAAGAGGGGTGACCTTTGGGCATATATAATGCTAAAGATTGATGCAGCTCAAAGAGAAAACTCAAGCACCATAAATGTTAGAAATAAGGATTCAACATTTTCTCGTTGAAGAAGAATTAGCGCTCGGGTGAGTAAGTGGGTTGGGGTCTATGCAGAAGCACAACTAAAAAGGAAGATTGGATGGAGTGAAGATAATGTTATAGGAGAAGCTCGAGAAATATGGGAAAAAACAAATAAGGGAAAAAAATTCCTATTCAAGCATTGTTGGGATATTCTGAAACACTTTCCGAAGTGACAAGGTGGGATAATTGCTGAAGATCAGCAAAGCAGTCAAAGTTCTAAGAGATCAAACTCAGATACACCAACAATTGAGGTTCGTCCTATGGGAGTGAAGAGGTCTAAACGAAAAGGTAAGTCAACTACTTCTTCTCAAGTTGATGTAGATCATGTAACAAACTGCATCAATAGTCTAAATACAAGTCACGAGCTAGATCCTGCGAGGCTTCAACTGGATAAACAAATGTTTGACTTTTTTAAAGAGAAAGAAGAAAAAAAACAAGCAGAGAATGATCAAAAGAGAAGGTTCAAACTGTACAATACATTAATGGGAAAATCAAATTTGTCATCAGAAGAAATGGAGCTTTATGCCAGATTGCACGAAGAATTCAAGAATATTTAGTTATGTTAGTTTGATTTTGAACATGTGAAATATTTGTTTTAGTTTAACTATTATTGTGATGTTATTTAGTTTCTAATGTTTTATGTGTTGTTTGTAAATGTTTTATAATCTTCAATACGAAAATCACACGAAAGAGATTAAAGCGAGGTATGCTGAAGCAAATCTCCATAAAACAATATTTCGCCTCCGTAATTGTGCAAACTAATCGATGGCGAATGTCTCCCAAGATACAATGCTTTTTAACAAGAGTTAGTGTGCACTTTAACTAACCTTGATGGGCGAACCAAATTCAAACTTGCTCTTAGTCTTCGAACTTTGAAGAAAGAATGATGAACGAACTCCTTGAATGAATTAAATCACTTTGAATGAGGGAGAGCAAGAATTGGATTCTTGTGTTTGACTTGATAACAACTTGGTTTTATCACTTGATGACTGAATGAAGGAATAGGGGTCTATATATAGGGTAGATTTAGTCAGTTGTGACTGTTTCGCAAAAGTCACAACCCTCCTAGCTAGCACCTGTTCGGAAATCAATTTGACCAAACAGCAACTGCTCAGCCGAGCACTATTGGTGCCTCGCCCGAGCATAGGCTGGTTGCTTGGCTGAGCACTTTAGTGCCTCACCCGAGCTGAGGTTAACAGAAGAGTCATGATTCTGGACAGTGATGCTCGGTCGAGGCTTATGCCTTGCTCGCCAGAGCAGTTCACCCTAATATTCACCCAGTATTCCAAAAATCCCCCACATGAATGGAAGAAGTTGACACGGAAAAGAAAAAAGAAGAAGAGCTTAGCTGAGAAATAAATGCATCAAGATAGGTGGCTTTCGCTTTGAACCTTCTTTAGTAAGAATCTATCGAGTTTACTTGGCTGATCAGTGTATGTAACGTAATGAACTGTCAGTCGTTATTGTAAGCATTTAATTTCTCATATCAGATTTTGGTTCTCTATTGCGTTCATTATTTCGGCCCTGAACTTTCTTGGTTCTGCGAGTGCTTTAGAGAATTTGCCTAAGTAAAATTCTCAACGAACCGGCCATATTCACACTAACATAGGTGATGTACTATAAAGAGTATCTTATATTACCCCACTTGTACTAATTTACAAGTTATAGTCATCATTAAAAGCAACACTACAAGTAAACTGACAGATACTGACGGAAATTAGTGACGGAAATAAATCCGTCACTAATACTGATGGATTAGCGACGAAATAGCAACGACCTAGGGTGAAAAACAAAAATCGAAATTAGGACGAGATTACCGACGGATTTAGTGAAGGATATGCCGACGAATTCCATTCTGTCTCTAATCCGTCACCATTTTGGCGCCAAAAAATTGTGCACTTTTTACCGACAAATTAATGACGGAATGGCGACAGATATTTTTACCGACAGATTTGAGTCGTTGCTAAATTATTCAAAATAATTATTAAATTTATAATTTAGGTTAGTGACGGATTAGTGACGGATTTAATTACCGACGGATTAAAATCTGTCGGTAAATTAATTACATATTATTATCGACGGATTTGAGTCGTTGCTAAATTATTTAAAATAATTACTAAATTTATATTTTAGGTTAGTGACGGATTTAATTACCAACGGATTATAATCTGTCGGTAAATTAATTACATATTATTACCGATGGATTTGAGTCGTTGCTAAATTATTTAAAATAATTATTAAATTTATATTTTAGGTTAGTGACGGATTAATGACGGATTTAATCACCAACGGATTATAATCCGTCGGTAATTTATTTTTGAAAATTTTTGAAAAAAACTTCAATACAAAAAAATGTCCAAAATATTTATTTATATTCATAAAAAATAAAAAAACTATACATTTATAAATAAAAATTAAAGAATTCTAACCGTCCCTGATTTCTTTATTATACTTTCATTAGTTATTTTTTTTCTATCTTTTTTTATATAACTTTTTGAAAAAAACTTCAATACTAAAATGTGTCCAAAATATTTATTTATATTCATAAAAAATAAAAAAAAACATACATTTATAAATAAAAATTAAAGAATACCCTATAGGGTATACCCAATAGGGTATAGGGTATAGGGTATACCATATACCCTATAAGGTATAGGGTATACCGTATACCCATTAGAGTATAGGGTATACCCTATACCCTATAGGGTATTCCCTATAGGGTATAGTGTATACCTTATACCCTATAGGGAATAGCCTATAGAGTATAGGGTATACCCTATACTCTAATGGGTATACCCTATACCCTATACTCTATTGGGTATACCCTATAAGGTATACCCTATACCCTATAGGGTATACCCAATAGGGTATAGGTGTGAATACCCCGTCCCGATGCAACGCGCATTCGGAGGTTTAAAATAATTAATCATATAACGTCGAATCGAAATGGGATATTCATTTAGTGACACTCGCTTTTAAACCATATTAAAATATTAGTTTAATTTTGAGAGTCGCCACGCCACTTTGATATAGCCCAAAGCTTTGAAAAAAGGCTAAACAGTTAATTGGGTTCGGGGGTCAAGTTACAACAGAAGAAGAAACGCTATCACTCCTATTGCCCGACGGATCGGTCTTTCTAGCATATGGGGGTGTTGGTTGTGTGCGGTGTTTACAGGAATAGATAGAAGAAACGGGATAATGCATAAGGAGGAGGGGAGAGAAAGAATTAATTGATGATCACACCCTAGAACCTTTGATTTAGGCCCTCGGAAGGCGCACTAATCAACGTTCATCCTTGGGGGATTGTTGATCATGGGACAATTATAACTAAGGTGGAAAGTAAGAAATAGTTTCTAGATCCATTGGGTTTCTAGGGCGAAACCTTAGATCATCCTCGGCTATAGCATATTTAAATATATTAAAACAGTCCTAAATCTAGCATAAAGGAACAACTAAAATATAATAAACATGCGAATATAATATGACAATAATAATAGAGAACAAAAATATTAAAAAGAGTCTTACCAATTGTAGCAAGACTTTGGGGTCGAATCTAGGGCGATTCGAAGAGAGTAGGAAGAACTGTGGGTAAAACAAGAGTAGTCTCGTTTCTCCCGAGTGAATTGTGTGTTGAAATTGGGGAACCGGTCACCCCTATTTATAGTGCTTCGGTACTTGGCCGGGCTGATGAAGGGTCGATTGGCCCTAAATATAAGGGTCGATCGGCACAAAATAAAGGGACGATCGGCACAATGATTGAAGGTTCGATCGGCACCGAATAAAAGGGTCGATCGGCCATACAGCGAATAAAAGGGCCGATCGGCACTTTGACCTGGCGTGCTTTCCACGCAGGCAAATGACGGCGGGGTTGACCGATTGGTTTAAGGGATTTTTAGGGTTTCTATTTGATTACACCGGGCCAGGTATTTAGAATACCTTTTTTCGGACCGGGTACTAACAGTAGCCCCTCGGCGACGCTTCTTGTAAGACAAGTGGGGTAGACGATAGAAAAAATAAGATCCGTCCTGAAAAAAGGAATTTCAGGAGGTAAGAGAATGATTTTACGGATGCAAGGGTTGGACTCGAGCTGAGTCACAAAAAAAGATGACCAGGTAGGTCAAGCGGCTAGACCCACGTCGGGCTACCTACGTATCCCAAAAGGAATCAAGCCATGTCGTAGTTCAAAAGAGTGGGCGTTTAGTACCCGAGAATGGCGGACGTGCAACGTCTCAAACCAAAGACGCGATTTGTGTGGGAATCCCCCAAAATTTTGTGAGAGTTTGACTTCTGCGGGAGTCACCCCGTAAATTGTAAAAAAAACGACTTCTGCAGGAGTCACCCCTTGTGAAAATTTGACTTCTCAAGGGAGTCACCCCAAAAATGTGATTTTGACTTCTCAAGGGAGTCACCCCAAAATTGCGATTTTGACTTCTCGGAGTCACCCCAAAAATTGTGATTTCGACTTCATGGAGTCACCCCAAAAATTGTGATTTCGACTTGCGGAGTCACCCCGAAAAAATAGAAATTTTGACTGTGAGGGAGTCACCCCGAAATAATTATAAATGATAAAGCAAAAGGATTTTGGGAAAGAATTTATTTTGAAAAAACGGAGGGTTTTTTTGAAAAATGGGGTTTTTTTTTTTTTGAAAAAAGGGAATTTTTTTTTTTGAAAAGGGGGATTTTTGAAAAAAGGGGGGAGGTTATTTAATAACCCGGTCAACCGATGTGACCGAGGAGACGCGTGTCAGAAGGGGAAGGGCCGATCGGACCTTCCTTCTGATTGGCTGAGGACGATTGACGGGGATCGTGACGCTGAGATGGAATCCTGGCCGTTCGATGGTCTCGAAGAAGCACAAAATAATGGGCCGATCGGCCCTTCACCCTATTGGCCAGATTTTACGGCCGATCGGCCTTAAGAGCCGTCCGTCTCCTTCTCTCTTTTACGTCTTCTTCTTCTTCCTAAAGCTCTCGCCGGAAAATTCCTTCGAGCTCTCTTGATTTGTGCCGAGTTGTTTTAAGGTCTTGCTTGCCATGGATCCCGATGTTGCCGCTTTGGAGCTCTTGCTCAACCGATCGGAGAATCCTTTCAGGCTCGTACTAGTGGTGATTTTCATGGCTACGGCGAGGAGTTTCTGAGCTAGTGGTTATGGTGAGGAGGGGCCAAGGTTCTCGTAGTGTTAGGGCGTTATGGCTAAATGGGTGGAGGTTTTGATGGTGGTTACGGGGTTATGGAGGTGGTGATGGTGGTTATGGTGGCGGTTTTGATGGTGGACACGCAGGTGGCCGTGGCGTATGTGCAATGATGGCAGCAGCCATGGTGGAAATGGCGGCGGACACGGCGGTCCTGGTGGCGGCAATGGTGATAGTGGTGATGATGATGAAGGGGAAGGCGATCCTAACGCCGGGGAGAGCGATAGGAGTGATGTTGGTGGGGGCGTTGAGGCTCGGAGGCGGTGGGCTTCGCGCAATTATCGGCCCTCGAGATTGCACTTCATGTTGTACAACCAGTCCGATTTCTATGCGGGCTTGACTTATCACGGATCCACCAGTCTTCGTTCCCGCGTCGGGATAAAGGTAAAGAATTTTTATTTTAACAACATAATATTTTATGCATGTACAAAATATTTATTATTTTAAAATGTGAGTAATGACACGTACCTTTGCTGTGTTTACTTGTTTAGGGGAAGAAGATGAAGGGACGGAGCTCCCTTAGAGCGGTTGGTGAGTTGTGGGCACTTCTGCCGGCTGGTGAGGGTAGTCCTCGTGAGAGGGTCTGGAGCTTGGGGTTGGGCCCCTTTTTTGACATGGTCTCGCTGATGGGCCATACTAGGAAGTGTACGGCAGTGGTGAAGGCGTGTCGGGAGTTTTGGTGGGACACGACGCACACTTTTCATCTGAGCTGGGGTGAGGCCACGATCACTCCCACAGACTTCGCCGTCCTTACCGGATTGAGATTTACGGACGTAGCACTGCCCTTTGATGAGACCCTTCATTCTGATAAGGCTCGTCAGATTCACTGCTTCGCGCTAGCGTAGGCTCGATCGTAAATTTCGGTGTAGATGCGGGAGGTTGTATAAGCTTGTCATGGCCGCCATTGATCAGACAGTAGTCGGCGCATGGGCTTGACGCACTTGTCAGAGGATTTCTTTGGTACGGTCTTTCAGTGGCCCTTTTTCCCAACTCGGGCCCAGTATGCAGATTCTCCTTGTTGGGTGCTTTGTCTGACTTGAGCTTAGTGCGGGACATCTCTTAGGGAGGGGCCGGCTTGGCTGAGCTGTACCGGGCTCTTGATACTGTTTCGAGGTCCAACACCTCTTCTTTTGATGCCTTTCAGTTTGTTCTGGAGGTATGCCTACTTTCATCACTTTTACTGTCTTTTTACTTGTTACTTGTCTTTCTGTCTTTGTAAATATCAGTCCTTCGTGTCTTTTGCAGGCCTGGGTTTATGAGATTTTCGGCGTTGCGCCGTTCACTTTACGGGACCAGACTCGGGATGTGCCCGTTTTGCGGTACTGGAGGAAGGAAAATCGGATTGAGGGGTATCCGAAGACGGTTCGTGAATCCGATTTGAGAGCCGTTCTTGATGGTCCTAGTAGGCCCGAGTTTTTACTTTATCCTTGGACACCTGAGGCTTCTGAGACAGTTGGCGCTGTTCGGGATGTGACTGCTTCCCGCAGATTGCTGGTCGGGCTGCTTGCCGATGAGATGTATTTGGGCGAGCGGGTGTCGAGGCAGCACTATGCGTGGGCTCCGCTTTACGCGCCCCAACATCCTCCGAGGAACATGTGGTATCCGAACCGGTTGCCTAGGAGGGATGAGTATCTGTTTGGGGTCCCCGCTCATCAGTTCCAGCTTGGTATGGATTATGCGGATTTTGTGGCGCTTTATTTGAGATCACCGCAGTGGTGAGGCGGGCCGCCGCCGCCGAGGCTGCTGGTATGGGGGAGCAGGGTCCGGCTATTCCCGAGCCGATGGGTGCTGCACCTCCCGAGATAGTGGATATGCCTCCATTTCCCGATCATTTCATTGTGCATATGGCCGACGGGGAGGTGCGGGTAGACTTGGCACCTACAGAGGCCGATGAGGTGGAGGGTGCTCGCCTTCCTCGGCGGTGCCGGCGGGGTATGCCTCTTACTTTTCCTCTTCATTCATTTATTATTTCAGCCGTGATGTAACTCTCGCGCTTGATTTTTGCAGTGTTACCCGGGAGTCTTACGTACGGCCGCGAGGCGCACCAATGTATCGACTCCGCCCGCCGAGAAGTGCAAAGGTCGACACTTTCCCGCCAATCCCGGAGATCGTGGATGTGGATCCGGCGCAGCCGGGAGACAGCGCTCTCACGGTGATGGTAGCTCGACATCCGGATTTTCCCGAGGTCGTGCCTCGACTTCCCGTCAGGTCATTAGGATTTTTTTATTTTGTAGTACCTGTAGTGAAAAAAGGAGCATGCAGACTCTATATTTTATGCTGACTCACTTATGTATGCAACTGATTTCTGTACTAGTCTATGGATTTAATATAAAAGTTAGTCTTTTTCCATTTATGAACATTTTCTATTTTTGGACATTATCTATTTTTGTACACTGCATTGAACAAACGAGGATAATATTGTAACAAAATAAACAAGGTAAAACTGAAAAAATAAAAATAAAAATAAAAAATGATAAAAAAGGTGGGGCCTTGGAATTCTTGAGCTGCTGAAGCTGTGCTGTACTTGGGGAAGCCAAAGGGTCGATCGGCCTTAAATTAAAGGTTCGATCGGCCCAAATTTAAAGGTCCGATCGGCCTTATACTGAGAGGCGGCGGTTGTTCTTCCCGGAGAGGGTCGATCGGCCCTCTGATGTCCTTTTTCTGCACGGATTGCCCTAGCGCCCTTTTCCCGTATGGACTTTAATACCAAACCCTATAAAAACCTTGTCACCGACGGTTATAAAGCACAATTTTCTTCTTTTTCTTCGCACTGTTCTATTCTTTTCCCGCTGTGGACAAACACAATGAATTCTCACCCTCTCGTTTTGATGGAGAAACAAAGCAATTTTGAGAGTGATTTGGCCGTTTGGGTATCCAAGGTACTCGCTCCGTTCGTCATGCCTTTGACAAACGTTTTGGGGTAAAGTGTATTTGGTCCCTTTTGCCCACGCATCCCAATTGGAATCTCTTACATGCCGCAATGCTTTTGGGACGAATCTAATCACGTCTTCAACTTTTCTTACAACGAGATTACGCCTACCTATGAGGATTTTCTTGCTTTGTGCGGAGGGGAAGATGTCGCTTGATAGCAGCCTCAGATCGAGTTCCGTTGGTGACAAGGGTGGCTAAATTTCTTCGTGTTCCCACTGGCCGTGGCTAGGGGCTTGGTTGAGGGTGTAGACATAGATATCCGTGATTTTCCGGGAGGTTCGCTCGTGGTGATGACTTTGACTCGGATTTTGCTTTGGATTGCTTGGCCCTCTCGCTTTGTTTTCCAAGGTTCCGTTTTCTCCTTATGTGGGTGTAGCTACCAAATGGATGCTTGGATATGGTTGATCGTGCCCGTTCGGGAGGAGCATCGTTCCGGTTCTCTTGGGCGAGACGCTTCATGGTATATCTCGTATAGCTAGGGGTGCTCCACTCATGACTAGGGGCAAGTGCCAAATTACCGACCACATGGCTTCGAGGATCGACTTTTTGTTCTAGAGATTCCCCTTCGAGTGTCAAGCCTTGGTTTCACGGTTGCAGGAGGAAGGTTGGTCCGCTTTCGGCTTATCGAGCGGGAGTGGAAGATGTACTTGGCGGAGGTGGATACCGACAGATTCATCGCGAGTACAAAGATTGGGGTCTCTCCTTTATCCTGAGCCTTCACTGGGCAATGTTTGATTCGTGTACCAGCCTTTTGAGACCACCGCTTTACTATTCGGAGCGGGTACTTCGTCCGTATGGCATGGAGCAGATCCGTCCTCCAACTTGGGGAACTTCGAGTTTGATGATTCTCGCCAAGGTTCTTCCAATGGACGTTGGTGTTTCAGCTTTGATGGTAAGCTTATGGAGTTCTCATGGGATGCCACGGGTTTATCTTGCGCAATGGGACCCTTAGCACTCATTTGTCACACGCTTATTTGACATGGTATGAAGAAAACTTGGGACCAATGAGGGAGACCTTATATGACTTGAGACGGAGATTGATTCCTAACATATCTTCGAGCCGTTTTCTCAGAGACAGGGAAGCTTTGGGGATTTCTTTAGACACAGTGAGGAGCATCCTCCCAAGAAGATTGAGCGGAAGTTGAAGGGCAAGGCGATCGAGGCGGTTCCCCATTGAAGAAGAAGCATTCGCCTTACTTTAAGAGAGAGAGCAAGAAGAAACCGACTCGACGACCCGCCAAGAAGAAGAAGGACGGAGATGATGGGCCTAGTGCCAAGGAGTAGACCTATATGTCCGAGTATCCACCCACATCATATGCACACATTAGTTATTTATTTTGTCTTTTAATTTTTTAGTTTCTTTTGCAAGTTATGTAGTCATTAGTATAGTCGAGCTTAGACTCATCAAATAAGTGTAATCATGCATTGATTGTGGGAATGAAAAGTTTATTGCTTTAATAAAAACAGATTGGATTTTTATTTATTTTTTGGACCGCGCCGATTATGGCCGCCACGTTCCCCTTTTACAATGAGAACCAAGGGGCTCAGTCGTCGTAGTTCATTTTCATCAAGCTACTATTTTTTAGAAAGGGAAGATGGAAGCGGACGATTTTTATTTTATTTGTTTGCTCTAACTTTTGCCTAGACCGCCCTTTACGGGTTTTCAATCTAGCGAGCTTTTGAACGCACCCTTTCTTTTGTTGCTAGACCGCCCTTTACGGGTTTTCAATCTAGCGGGCTTCTTTTGCGTTTTTTTTTTTTTTTTTTTTTTTTTTTTATTTAGAGGGGAGGAAGAGTTTAATCATAGTAGCTGCCCGAGCTTGCCGAGGTTGGTGGGCTCCTTGAATTCGTTGCCATCTAAATCGCCATTTTAACCGCTTCCACCCGAAAATATCTTCTTGATCACGTACGGCCACCCATGTAGGGGCCCACTTCCCAAGAGGATTGAACTTATTGGGAAGTTGCCGCTTCAAAACCAAATCTCCTTCCTTAATGTCTAAGGGCCGCACCTTTTTGTTGAAAGCCCTTGCGTCCGTCTTTGATAGGCTCGGATGTGTTCCATGGCTTTGAGTCCGCGTCGTCAAGTGTGGCCAATCGATCATATCGATCGCGGAGCCATTCAACTTCTGCTACTTGGTTCTCTAATAAGACTCTCAAAGACGGGACTTCCAACTCAACCGGGAGTACTGCCTCCATCCCATATGTCAGAGCAAAAGGAGTTTCGCCTGTACCTGTACGAACGGAAGTTCTATATCCCCAAAGTGCCAACGGTAGTTTCTGCCAGTCCCCTACCTCGAATTGCCGTCTTTCCGATTATCTGCTCAATTGTTTTGTTAGCTGCTTCGACCGCTCCGTTGGTCTGAGGCCTATAAGGGGAAGACTTGTGCCGGGTAATCTTGAACTCGCCGCACCGTCACAATCTCCGCCAAAGTGGGACCCGTTGTCCGAGATGATCTCATTTGGTACCCCATATCTGCACATGATGTCCTCCTTAATGAACTGTGCCACCTTCTTGGAAGTCAACACCTTGTAAGACTTTGCCTCGATCCACTTGGTGAAGTAATCCACAGCCACTAATACAAAACAATGCCCATTGCTTCCCGGCGGTGTAATCTTGCCAATCACATCAATCCCCCATGTCGCAAATGGCCAAGGGGTTACCATGCTATACAACTCGTGAGGGGGTACATGGTTCAAATTGGAACACATTTGGCATTTGGGACATTTCCGCACAACCGGATGCAATGGCTTCTATAGTGACCCAATAATAACCCAACCGTGTGATTTTCTGTCTCAACATTCTGGCATTCATGTGCGGACCGCATAAGCCATCGTGTACTTCTTCCATGATCATTTCTGCCCGTTTCGCGTCTACACAGAGTAACAGGAGACCATCGTAATGTCTTTTGTACAACATATTATCCAGTAGAACAAACTGTCCGGCCAATCGTTTCAATGCCTGTAAGCTTTTGGCTTTCACGTCTCCTAGAAAAGACACATCACCCTTCTTGAGATACTCATAAATTTGTGCGTACCACGGATCCTTATTCTCCTCGATGTCGGCTTGAATCTCGCAGCAGTAGGCTTCGTAGCAGTAAGCGGGGTTCTCTCTCCGACCAACTCGAATGGTTTTACGTACATTCCGTGAGGGATTTCGACCAAAGAAGCCAGCGTAGCTAAAGCGCGCCGAATCTATTTCGTCTCTGGGTAGATAATGGAATGTCACTTCCCCGAATTGCTTAACTAGCTCTTCCATGTGAATCTGCACGTCGCAGTAGGGGTCAGCCTTCCACTTCTTAGACGTCCGATTGATAATTAAAGCCGAGTCTCCATATACCTCCAACTCCTTTACATTACGCTCCAAGGTCGCTTCTAAACCTGGCTATGCATGCCTCGTATTCACTGCGTTGTTGGTGGTTGTAAAATTCGCTTTGATGGCGATGGGGTGTGCTCATCTTTGGGATCTACCAAAAGGATTCCCACTCCGTTGCCTCTCTTGTTTGCGGCCCCATCAAAGAATAGTTGCCATCTCTCTTCTCGTATCAAGGCCGAAAATCCCCTCGTCTGGAAACTCGGTTCAAGCCCTCGTTCTTCCGTGCTCGGAAACTCGCTTAAATGATCTCGACATGGCTCTCCCTTTAATCGCTTTTCGCACATAGGTGATGTCGAATTCCCGTAAATACCGACCACTTGGCTAACCTCATGGACAGAGACGGCTTGTCGAATGTATACTTAATGGGATCCATTTTTGACACCCGCAGAATCGGGTGTGCCGACAAATAGTGCTTCGAGTTTATTAACCACCCAAACTAGCCTGGCAAGTCTTTTCCAACGCCGAGTAATTTAGCTCACTCCCCTACAGCTTCCGGCTAACGAAATAAACGGCGTTCTCTACCCGAGAATCTTTGGCCTCTTGTGCCAAAGATAGCCCCAACGGCCGTATCGCCATCGTTAGGTACAATAGCAACGGTTTCTCCGAATGTGGGGGCGAAGGATGGGGATTGACCAAGTACCTCTTGATTTCCTCAAAGGCTTCTTGACACTTCCAAATCCCAATCTACACTTGCGGTCTTCTTCATCGCCAAAATCGGCTCACACATAGTAGTCAATTGATTAATGAAGCGGCTGATATACTGTAACCGTCCCATGAATCCATTAACTTCTTTTTCTGTACGTGGTGGCCTCATCTCCATGATGGCTTGAATCTTCCTTGGATCTGCCTCAATCCTCGTTCGGTGACCATGTAACCCAGACCTTTCCTCGAATAACTCCGAATGTACATTTGCGTGTGATTCGACGCATGGAGTGCTCGCGCAGCCTGTCAAAGAACTTCCTCAAGTCAATAAAGTGCTGACCGTCTGACCCTTTCGAATGAATGATCATATCGTCGACATACACCTCAATCTCCTTATGGATCATGTCATGGAATAATGCTGTGACCGCTCTTTGGTATGTAGCCCCTGCATTTTTCAATCCGAATGGCATTACAAAGGTAACAAGCATGTTCCCCATGGTGTAGTGAAAGCCGTCTTCTCCCCGGGTCCGCTCCGCCATCTTGATCCGATTATATCCTCGCAAAACCATCTACAAAAGACTTGACCTCGTAGTTAGCAAAGTGGCATCTACTAGCATGTCGATGTTGGGCAACGGAAAGTCATCCTTTGGGCTAGCCTTGTTGAGATCTCTAAGTCAACACAAACTCTAACCTTGCCATTCGATTTATCGATCGTCACAATATTAGATAACCACGTCTGATACTCAATAACTCGATAAAGCCCACTTGAGGAGCTTCTCTATCTCTTCTTTAACTTGCAGAGACCATTCTCGGCTTAATGCGGCGCAATTTCGCTTGACAAGCTTGGCCCGGTGCTAGTGGTATCCCGTGCTCCACTATCGAAGTTATCCAAACCTCCGCATATCCTTGTATGACCATGCGAACACATCTGAATATTCGTTAAGCAGCTCGATCAACGCTTCCCTTTCAGTCCCTTCGAAGAAGCTTCCAATCTGTGTCTCTCTCGGCTCCTCTTTCGTTCCCAAATTAATACATGATAACACCTCATCGGCACTTGGGCTCGACCTTCCTTTTGATTGATAACTTGCTTAGAAATTTCTTTAATGTATTCATTGTTTAGTGTGTCCGCTTCTTCTAATGAATCATTATTAACTAAGTTAATTTGATTAAGTTGAGCATTATTTTTAGTTAATTTATCATTTAAAAGATTGGCTATGAGGGGATACTCGTAAAGATCTAGCTTTTCATTCATAGCGAAAGGGAAAACAATATTTGCAACTAAGTCGTAGTCCTCTCGATGTGAGGTCATCGACTTAGAGGAAGACTCAAACTCAAAAGAAAACACATCGTACTCAAACAAAACAGATGACTCAAGAAATAGAGGATTTGGGGGAACCAACGGGAGACTCGACAGAGGAGGCATCAATCCCAAACTCTCTTCAACCATGTATTCCTTCGTGGCTACGGGTCCGCCAAATACGCACCAATTCTTCAGCCTTTCCAACCATGGGTGTCACCAACGTCCTTGGATCAACATTGTCCGTCCGCTTCCGCTCCAATGATCGCAACCATATCATCTTCTATATTCAGATTCCCCAAATGCCGTAGCAGGTGGTCCGACCATCCCATTCTTCCGACTCCTTCCGAAACCGCTATGTCCTCGACCGACGGCTCATCCAAAGATACCGCCCTAGCCGATCGGCCAACTCATCTTCAGCCTTGATGGTGTACCGGCTCGGATCGTGACAACCTTGCCTCTCTTCCGACGTGGGTCCATGAGAAATGTTTTCGCCTTCGACCTATCGAGCTCGTATCCCCGAAGATTTCGAAACCTTCGCAGCCTTACCCGTGTGATCGAACCAAGGCTCGTTAAACTCCATGCAGAGAACTCCTCGCCTTCCTTGACAAAGTAACCGTTGAGGGAAAGGCGGTATGGTTTCATCTCTCGCTTCTCGTAGGTAGCTTTGCCCTCTTGAGGTACTCAATTCTTTTCTCTTCACTCGATCTTCGTGGGTAATAACATAACCTAAACCGTGCTTGCCGCGATGATCGCAGCTTCCATTGCTTGCGTAGGCCCCTGGAGATGTTCGCCCAGCCCCAGTCCTGGTACAAATCCCATGTTTCTCATCATTCTGACAGCTGGTCGTACTCTATCCGATGTTTTTGTGAGGTCTACCGCGCAAACCTGTGCTTGTGCTATTAGCTGAAAACCGCTGAACATTGAACTACCCTCTTCGTGCCGAATCCGTAGGACCGGCTTTCCCCAAAGGCTTGACCCTTGAGACGTTACCAAATCGCTGTAGATGACTGTCACTTGGTCGCCTGAATGGAATTTCACACACTGATGCAATGAGGAAGGGACTCCATTCATCTGATGCAACCATGGCCTACCCAAGAAAGATGGTGAAAGTGGAAGGTATGTCTATGACTTGGAACTCGACAATCATAGTAGTGGTCCCGCAAGTAAGAGGCAAACTGATTATTCCCAACACTGACCGGCTAGTAGAGTCGTATCCTCGCACGGAATGAGCCGAAGGTCTCAAATCAGAGGGACTTAGATCAAGGACGTCCATCATTCTCGAAGGCGTATGTTCACCGCGTAACCGTTATCAATGAAAATACGTGGCAACCTTTTCCCGTTGACCTCAATAGTAATGTGCAAAGTGGTTCATTATGATCCGATCCAAACTCGGCATGTCCAACTCGAAAACGTGATGATATTCCCAAAGTGTATGTTGCCGATCATCTCGTTAGCATCTTCTCGGCTTTGTGTCGACGGTACCAAAGTCGCAAAGAAGATTCTCGTTCCAACATCATCCCGTGAGCATACGAGGATGTTAGCAAGGACCATAAGGATATATTGGCTTGGGTTAGCTTCGCTTGAGTGAGAATAGGGTCTTCTTTATCAGATTCACTACTTCGCTTTTCGGACCAAAGACTTTCTTTGCCCCTTTATCTTCTCGCTTGATACACCCTTCCTGACCTCGTGAGTAGATTAACCCCATGCTTTTCCATGTCGGATACTTCGCGTGAATTTCGGCCAACGAGAGAGGTTTAGGACTCTCTTCCACATAATCGTCATTTAACGAGGCAACTTCTCTCGGGACAGCTTCTTCAAAAGACAAAGATATAACAAGAAAATTCTTTATAAATTGAACTCCAAATTACAACCGACACAACCGCCTCATCGTCCGTTACAAATGTACTGACCGGATCAATGAGGTCTTTCTCTACCATAGCAATATCACTACCAACTATCTTACTAGGATTCTCTATTTTCCCTTCAATGATGAGCTTCGCACAACCCTCTTCAAAGCAAAACCAAAGATACTCTGACAACTGCACAAACAATCCTTTTCTCGACAATAGCCGAGAACACCTCCTCTCGTTAATGCTCCCAGCTTCTCAAAAGCATCTTCCATCTCTACCAAACCGATAAAATTACCTTCCACCATGTGGATCCTATTGTTAGGGAGAGGATTCCCCACAATATTTGGAGACTTTGGCTTCTCTACTTTGCCTTGCCGAATCAAGTCTTGCACTAACCGCTTGAACCGAAGGCGAATCGCAGTGTGACCCTTGTATTTGTGGTAGCGGCAATACTTAGAAGCGTCTAAGCCTTCCCTCGGGTTTACCGGTTCATAATTTTCAAGTGGCTTGACTCAAGCCCTTCTTTACTAGTACTTCAAAAACCTTGCCCATTGGCATTCCAAAATCGTCAAACACTTCCTCTCGCGGTGAACATTGTTATTCCCCTCATTACGCTTGAACATCCAAAGCAAGCTCCTCCTTGCACATAATTTACTTGCCCCACTCGGCTCTTTCTTTGCCGCGGTATTGGCAAGGGAGCTCTATAGCGGAACGAATTATTAATGTACTCAAAGTTCCTTCTGGAGTGATTCCGGTGATGCCACTTTCGTATCGTACTCCCGAATCCACCATTTCCTAAGATTGGGGAAATAACCATTACCAACCGCCAACTTGTGTCCGGGCAACAAGCACTTGAAAAAATCTGTTTCGTTCATTCTCCTTGGGCGGATACCGAATTTCGCTCAACTTATCATTCCAACGCTTGTAAAAATCGTAAATTGACTCCCCATTCTTTTGGAGCGTGTGCTCCAAATCGGCTCGATTAACTTGCCAATCCATGTTTGCTTGATACTTTTCGTAGAACACCCTACTAACCTTGTCCCAAGTATCCCTTTCCTCTTCGTTCAACTTCAAAACCAACTGAGAGCAGCCCTTCCAATGTGCTATGGAACATTCTTGCCATTTGTTCGGTGTACAATCTTTAGCCCTCATCGCCAACGTATAGCCGTCTAAATGTGTCTTTGGGCAAGTAACTCCTCCAAACATGGCCATCTTGGGCATCTTGAAATCTTGAGGTAGGGGTGCAACCTTGCTTGGATTAAGCATCTTAACGGGGACACACCTTGCTTTCCCATTTGTTCGGTTAACAACTTCACTTGCTCAACCAAGGCTAACACAATTGGGTCCGCAAAGCAACGTTGGGATTCTCGGATGACTGGGGTTGGATAGTGGTAGGGGAGGTAGAGTAGGTGGGAATATGGTGGCCGTAATAATTGAAGGGTAAAGGAGGAGGTAGGTTAGCAAAGTGGTCTTTGGGTGTGTCGGCAGCAGCCGATAGGGTCTCCTAGAGTTGCTCGAGCTCCCATATGTGAATGGAACATTTTTGTAGCCGGTTGGAACATAGTTGGGTAGAGGGAGAGTAGGTGCTTTAGTGGTCAAGTGTGATTAGGAGCATTGACAGCTTCATCTTCAACATCGACAACTTCATTCCCCATCAAAATAACCTTGTGTCCCCTTTTACCGAGCTCCTCAACAAAATGATCCTTCAACTCTTGATTGTGATTCTTCAAAGTGCGATTCTCGCTTTCTTCAAGTTTCTCAACCCTCATGGTCAAACCGCAAAGTAGCCGTGCAGAGCAGGCGGAATGTCATTGAAGTTGGGCCGACAGGACCTTCCATTGAAGTGACCGTGTAGAGCCGGCTGCAGAGGCAAAGCAGCGTGCTTCGGGAGTAGTTGATGGAGGCAAGGTTGTCATTGTTGAATGAAGAACGCGGCCCGACCTTAGCTCGCGGAAGTATCGTAAAAGACTCGGCTTTAGGGAAGGTTTGACTCAATGCAGTGTACTAGCTTGAAAATTTTTTTTATTTACAAAAGCTTTGTACATTTTAGTCCTACTAAGGTTGGAAGGGATCCCCCTTTTTCGCAACTAACTAAATATCCTTAAGTGGTGGATCCTAACGACTAACCTTCTCGCATAGATACTTAATATGATTTTTATGAAAAGTACCGCAAAACCTATGATAGGCCAAGATCTTTTCGACAAGCACTCAACCTTACATAGCACGTCCTTTTAAAAGGAAATCAATTTTTTAGTGCTCTTTTTCTCTCTGTAGATCTTGACTTATCATTGATTCGTAGTGACTTAATATAAAGACCTTATTAATTGTCTACATAAAAAAGCTAGTCAAACCAACCGGTCATATGGAGTGTATTCCTAGAAAAGTGGGTGACGTAAGGGTTAGGTTTTAGGCTCCCACCGTGCAGCCGAAGCGCACCGATGAGTGGATGGCCAAGGAGACTCGGAAGGGAGGCGACATGATCACCACACTTCCCGCACTTTGGCTTCTCCGAAGGGTAAAAGGGTGTCTCAGGCAAAGGTGACACGGACTCTAGTGGTAGTGTGAGGTAAAGAAGTCTAATTCTTTTTAAAGAAAAAGAGAAAGATTTTTTATTTACATGAAATGCATGCATGCAATGCAACAGCTTAAGAGTAAAGAAAATAAAAAGAAAGCAAAATACAACACCACTAAGGAAAACGAAAGTCTCGACCCACTTAGTTTGAAAAAGATTTCAAACAAATTCCCCAGAGTCGCCACCGTGAATACCCCGTCCCGATGCAACGCGCATTCGGAGGTTTAAAATAATTAATCATATAACGTCGAATCGAAATGGGATATTCATTTAGTGACACTCGCTTTTAAACCATATTAAAATATTAGTTTAATTTTGAGAGTCGCCACGCCACTTTGATATAGCCCAAAGCTTTGAAAAAAGGCTCAATAGTTAATTGGGTTCGGGGGTCAAGTTAAAACAGAAGAAGAAATGCTATCACTCCTATTGCCCGACGGATCGGTCTTTCTAGCATATGGGGTGTTGGTTGTGTGCGGTGTTTACAGGAATAGATAGAAGAAACGGGATCATGCATAAGGAGGAGGGGAGAGAAAGAATTAATTGATGATCACACCCTAGAACCTTTGATTTAGGCCCTGAAGGCGCACTAATCAACGTTCATCCTTGGGGGATTGTTGATCATGGGACAATTATAACTAAGGTGGAAAGTAAGAAATAGTTCCTAGATCCATCGGGTTTCTAGGGCGAAACCTTAGATCATCTCGGCTATAGCATATTTAAATATATTAAAACAAATTCTAAATCTAGCATAAAGGAACAATTAAAATATAATAAACATGCGAAATATAATATGACAATAATAATAATAGGAAACAAAAATATTAAAAAGAGTCTTACCAATTGTAGCAAGATTTTGGGGTCGAATCTAGGCGATTCGAAGAGAGTAGGAAGAACTGTGGGTAAAACAAGAGTAGTCTCGCTTCTCCCGAGTGAATTGTGTGTTGAAATTTGGGGAACCGGTCACCCCTATTTATAGTGCTTCGGTACTTGGCCGGGACCTGATGAAGGGTCGATTGGCCCTAAATATAAGGGTCGATCGGCACAAAATAAAGGGACGATCGGCACAATGATTGAAGGTTCGATCGGCACCGAATAAAAGGGTCGATCGCCATACAAATGAATAAAAGGGCCGATCGGGCACTTTGACCCGGGCGTGCTTTCCACGCAGCAAATGACGGCGGGGCCGACCGATTGGTTTAAGGGATTTTTAGGGTTTCTATTTGATTACACCGGGCCGTGTATTTAGAATACCTTTTTCGGACCGGTACTAACAATAGGGTACTCCTATGTGGTATACTCCTACAGGTATGTGGTATAGTGGTATACCCAATAGGGTATATAGGATATGCCCAATAGGGTATATCATATACCCTATAGTGTATACCCAATAGGGTATATGGTATAGGGTATAGGTATACCCAATAGGGTATAGGGTATACCCTATACCCTATAGGGTATACCCAATAGGATATAGGGTATACCCTATAGGGTATAGGGTATACCATATAGGGTATAGGGTATAGGGTATACCTTTTACCCTATAGGGTATACCCTATACCCTATATGGTATACCCACCCTAAACCCTATAGGGTATAGGGTATACTCTATATCCTATATGATATAGGGTATAGGGTATATCCTATAGAATATATCCTATAGGGTATAAGATATAGGGTATACCCTATAGGATTTAGGGTTTAGGGTA
Source organism: Adenophora triphylla var. japonica (assembly GCA_022495995.1). Lineage (NCBI taxonomy): Eukaryota > Viridiplantae > Streptophyta > Magnoliopsida > Asterales > Campanulaceae > Adenophora > Adenophora triphylla. The sequence goes on along the minus strand of JAFEMH010002288.1, from coordinate 6,036 downwards.
TAAGGTATAGGGTATAGGGTATACCCTATAGGGTATAGGGCATAGGGTATAGGGTATAGGGTATACCCTATACCCTATAGGGTATAGGGTATTATTATTAATTATATAATATTATTATTAAGTATTATTATTAATTATATAATAATAATTATTAATATATTATTCAATTATTTAATTGAATAATTAACAATAGCATCATTATTATTACTAGTTATTATTAATATTATTATTAAGTATTATTATTAATTATATAATAATAATTATTAATATATTCAATTATTTAATTGAATAATTAACAATATCATCATTATTACTATTTACTATTAATATTATTATTAATTATATAATAATAATTATTAATATATTCAATTATTTAATTGAATAATTAACCATAGCATCATTATTATTACTAGTTATTATTAATACTATTGTTAAGTATTATTATTAATTATATAATATTATTTTTATTAATTATATAATATTATTATTAATATTATTATTAATTATAAAATAATAATTACTAATATATTCAATTAATTAATTTAATAATTAACAATAGCATCATTATTATTACTAGTTGTTATTAATATTATTATTAAGTATTATTATTAATTATATAATAATAATTATTTATATATTAAATTATTTACTTTTTTGATATTGTGTATTATTACTAGTTATTATTAATATTATTATTAAGTATTATTATTAATCATATAATAATAATTATATATTCAATTATTTAATTGAATAATTAACAAAAGCATCATTATTAGTATTATTATTAAGTATTATTACTAGTAATTTTTAAAGAAATAAAAGTATATAATTTTATATTTGATTATTTTTGTTTTTTGTAAGATAAATTATAATTTTTGTTATTTATTATTTTTGCTAATTACAATAAACATAAAGAGAATTTTGATGATAAATAAATAAAAATAAGAGGTGGCCATAAGTCATTGAACCCAACACATTCACATGGATCATTAGGTTTAGTAAAATCTTAACCATTAAATACTAACAAATAATTAGATCTAATGGTTCAAATTCATCCAAGGAAACACAAACACATTTTCACTTGATTGGTTGTTTTATGTTCACATGGATTGACATTTTAATCAATCTGAACCATTAATCACACACAATCCTATGGTCCAAATTCATCATAGCAAAACCCTATTTTTTTCTTTTCTTTACTCTCCTACCGCGCTCCCTCTCTCCTTCTCGTGCCTCCCTCAATGAAACACAATGAAACTTCCTCTTTCAAGTACGTAGAAAGGACACAACTCAGTTTTGGTAGTGACAGAAGAGAATTACATAAACTGCAACAAATCCCACCCTATTCATTCTCTAGAATACCATTACATGGACACTCGTAAATGAAGTTGGATACACCAGACCATTTTATTTCATCGCTGGTCATAACCACAACTACCACAATGGCCAAAAACTCAATGTCGTTGTCTTAGCCAAAGCCGACGCCGTCTCTATTTCCGACGGGGACCTTTCCAAACCTAACTCTTGGCGTCGTCCGTTTCATCCTCCAAAGCTACGGTCTTCGTGGTGAATTTACGACTCACTCCGTTTCGTCCTGTTTCTTCTTCTCCATTTTTTAGATCTAGAACTTCTCTCTAGATTTGGGTTTGATTTTTTAGATTTAAATTGGGTTTGATTTTTTTAGATTTAATTTGGGTTTGGATATTTTCGCATTTAGTTTTAATTTCTATGTTTTTATGGAATGGTGTCAGTGGTGTTGTTTGTGGTGGTGGTGATGCCGATGGATGGTGGTGGTGGGCAAAGTGTAACTTTTGAAATATGTGAGGACCGGTTTCGTGAGAAGAGAAGTTTAGGGAACAAAGTGTAACTTTTAAAATATATTAGACTAATTTGAGTATAAGAGAAATTCAAGGAGCAAAGTGTAACTTCAAACATGGAGGACTTGTTCGAGAATAATAAAAGTTATGGGATCAATCAAAATATATATTTAAAAATATATTAATGTATTTTTAAATAAATATATATATATATATATATATATATATATATATTCAATTTAAATTAATAATTTAGCGACGAAAAATATCCGCTTCGGTAATTTGGTATGTTAAAAAACAAAAATATAATAATGATTTTCTTAGCAAAATAAAAATAAAATAATGTTTAGCGACGGACATTTTAATATATATATATATATATATATATATATATATTTAAAATATATTAATACGGAGTATATTTTTAAATTTATATATATAATATTGTTAATATAAAATGCAAATTTAGCGACGGAAATATTCGTCGGGAAAGCCCTCAATAATTTGGCATATAAAAAAATTTGATTTTTTAATAAATAATAGCAACGGAATGATCCGTCGATAATCCGTCACTAAATTAGTTCAAAAAATAAAACGATCATTTAAATAGCGACGAAATTTTCCGTCGCTAAGCCGTCGGCATAATGCTTTAAATTGGTCGTTTATTTTATCAAATTACCAATGGATTTTAAAACAATAGCGACGGAAAAATCCGTCGCTAAAGCCGATTGAGATCCGCAATCCGTCGAAAGATTTACCGACGAACGTTTTACCAACGGAATTTTTTTCGTTGGGAACTGGTCACTAAATCAATTTAGTGACGGAGTTTTGGCATTTAGTGACGGATTTTTCCTGGCCGGTAACTGCCGTTTTTCTTGTAGTGTAATAGCATAACCTCTACCAATTTGTAGGCATCACTTTTTGCATCATAGAAATGGGATGAAGATAAACTTCCAAGTGCTTCTCTCAAATCAATCATGACTAGTTTTTCCTATTGAACCTTGTTCGTGGGATCTCCAGTCGCCAGGTTAGGTTTCCATCAAGTTGATTTAGATTTGTTTAGGCTTTATTCCCATTTCTTCCGATGCACGCTTTATTCTCTCCTTAGATAAACCTTTAGTAAATGGATCCGCTTAGGTTATCCTTTTCGATCGCACGAAATCAATCGAAATCGTTCCGTTGGAGAGTAACTGTCTAATGGTGTTGTGTCTACGACCTATGTGTTGAGATTTTCTGATGTATATAAAATTATCCGCCCTTGCTATAGCTGCTTGATTATCACAGTGTATACATATAGCTGGCACGGGTTTTGGCTAGAGGGAATATCTTCTAAAAAGTGTCTAAGCCATTCGACTTCTTCACCAGCCTTTATCTAAAGCAATAAACTCGTATTCCATCGTTGATCGAGCTATACAAGTTTGCTTAGAAGATTTTCTCATGATATGGCACCTCCACCAAGAGTAAATACATAGCCACTAGTAGACTTGGATTCATCTGTATCAGATATTCAATTTGCATCACTATATCCTTCAACTACAGGAGGATAATTGTTATAGTGCAATGAATATTCTCTAGTTCGTTTTATATATCCTAAAACTCTTAATAATGCATTCCAATGCTCATTATTAGGATTACTAGTAAAACGACTTAGCTTACTTACAACGTAAGCTATACACGGCTTTGTGCATTGCATTAAGTACATTAGGCTTCCAATGATTTGAGAATACTCTAATTGTTGTTTCACACTCCCAAGATTCTTGTGAAGAACTATATGGGGCGTAAATGGATTATTAGTTTCTTTAATTCCATGAGAATTAAATCTCTCAATCACTTTATCAAAGATAATGTGTTTGAGATAAACTAATTCCATTGGAGGTTCTTAAGACTTTCATCCCCAAGATTACATCTGCTTCACCCATATCTTTCATATCAAAGATATTGGTAAACATTTTCTTTGTTTTATTTTATAACATCAATGTCATGACCAAATATGAGCATGTCATCTACATATAAATAAACAAATACATATGTGTTACCAAATTTCTTCTGAGTATACACATTATCACATTCGTTTGTGATAAAACCATTCCTAATCATGACGTTGTCAAATTTCTCATGCCATTGTTTAGGAGCTTGCTTCAAAACCATACAAGGACATAACAAGTTTGCATATCATTGTGCTCTTGTCCTTTTACTTTGAAACCTTCGGGCTGCTCCATGTAAATTTCTTCATTCAAATTACCATTTAAAAATGCAGTTTTTACATCCATTTGATGTATATGCAGATTATACATAGCTGCAATGGCTATTAAGATTCGAATTGAAGTAATTCTTATAACAGAGAGTATGTGTCAAAGAAGTCATATCCTTCCATTTCGACAATATCCTTTGCAAAAAGATGAGCCTCAGATTTGTCCACTAACCATCCGATCTTAATTTCTTTTTGAAAATCCATTTGCATCCTATTGGGTTTAGAACCTTTTGAAAGATCAACCACTTGTCAAGTGTTGTTACTTAAAAATGGATTCAATCTCACTATTTACATCTTCTTTCCGTAATGTGGATTCAGAGCCGTTCATGGCTTCCTTAAATGATCGAGGCTCATCTTCAACATAAAATTAGAGATAAACTATGGACCAAAAAGTTTTAGCAATTTTAGCTCTCTTTGCTTCTTCTTGGTTTAACATCTTCATTGTTTTCAAAAGTGCTTTCACGTGGTCGCTTAGAATTATTTTCACAAATATCCTTTTTCATAGGGAGCACGTCCTCGAAAAATTCAGTCACGAGATTCAATTATTGTATTGACATGAATGTCATTTACTTCGATTTGTGTACTAAGAATTCAGACAAGACCGCTATTCATTGCATATCCAATAAATACACCGGCCAACGGTCTTAGGTCCTAACTTTGACCGTTTAGGGAGGTGGAACGGCAACCTCGCGTACACCCTAACACTTTCGAGAATTTTATAGGAAGGCTTTCTTCCTTTCCACAATTCATATGGTATAGAACCGCTTTCTTGTGTGGAATCCTATTCAACAAAAAGTTAGCGGATAACACCGCTTCCCCCTGTGTTTTGTGGTAAACCCGAACTTCTAAGCATACAAGCTTAACCATATCTTTTATAGTTCTATTTTTCCTCTCAAAGAATACCATTTTGCTACGGAGTATAGGGTGCAGTTGTTTGATGAATGATACCGAATTTGGAACATAGGTCACTAGATTCCGTCGATTCATATTCACCACCCCTATCGGACATTAATACTTTAATTGACTTTTCAAATTGATTTTCAACTTCAGTTTTGTAAGTGATGAAAGCATCCATTGCTTCATCCTTTCTACTTAGAAAATAGACATAACAATATCTACTTCGATGAAGTAAAATCAACATGGCTTGCTTCAAATAAAATAAAATTAGATTGACAATAACACTGACACTAGCGAAACAGGTGCTGACATATTATATTAGAAATACTGGCACCATACAAACACTGGTATCTTTTTTCAAAAGCAAGGATTGTTATTAAACTAGACATTCACTAGTATATGTAATAACAAACGCTGGCTTTTAAAAAAAGTAACACTGGCACTCCAAACATCACTAACTCGGCACTTCAAACAACAAAGTAACACCGACACTACAAAACAACACTCACCGGTACATATAATAAAAAAAATTGGCACATTCAAAAACAAACACCACACATTATTAAACAAATATTGTACTACAAAACCAAGAATGTTAACACCGACACATATAATAACAAACACTTTCAATTAAAAAATAATACCGGCAATTCAAACAACACTTGCTAGTAATTCAAACAACAAACAATGGAACTACAAAGTTGTAATGGCATTATATAAAAACATTGGAATTATAAAATTGGCCTTTACCTCGTTTCATGATTATTATCAACTACTTGAGAAATTTGATAAATTATAATAGCATTATCCGCAGAATTCAATTATAATGTTAACTAATCAATTTTCGTGAGTGTATCGGCACTTCGAGTAATGAATACTGGAATAATTACCAGTTTCATTGTCAAAATCATGTAATATCATCTTAACATAATCAAAAAATCGCCCGGATTGAATGAAACAATTAGGAATGATTGTAAATATCTCGATTGATAATCTATAATGAAGAAGCTCAAGGTGTAGTGAATTATATAGTACCTCAATCGACCGATTAATGATTATCGCTTGAATTCG